>LR750604.1:5507-167247 GCA_902729485.2 Mus minutoides
TGTGTGTGTGTGTGTGTGTGTGTGTGTGTGTGTGTGTGTGTGTAGGGAAAGTGAAATGTTTTTGCATGGCTATATGGAACTATAACTATTTAAAGTAAGTGGGAAACCACAGATATTTTGTCTTGTTCAATTAATGCCTGGAATATGGCATAATATGAGGCAATGACCTTTTAGGGGTTGTAGTAAGTTGACATCATGGTTAATTAGCTTCATTGTCATAGTGAAAGTAATGCTGATTTACAAGGAAGACATTTTTCTCCTTTTATTTCTCAGAAATAGGGAAATTTTTGATCACAGTCAACCTCATATTTGAAAATAAGATATTCTACGTCATGTACTATTATTTATGTTTGAGTCAAAGCATCATGGCTAGACTGGTATGGTTGCTCTTTGACAGCACTAGGGACTTCCTCAGTGACATGGCTGAGGGAGAAAACATGAAACACATACTTGTGCTTTCAAATAACACATTTCAAGTATCTGATAACATTTCTTGTCAAATTATTTTAGTATCTCCCATTGCCTTCGGGAATATATGAAAAATATATTGACAAAGAAAGAAAGGAAGAAATAAAGAAAGCTTTCTCATCTCTCTCCACATTGTGCCAAAAAGGCAATGACTTTTGTTCTTTTCTGTCGGCAGGTACCTAAAGAAGTGCAGGGTGAGATTTATTCAAGAGAAACAGGCTCAAATGCCTCCAAAATGGAGAAGGTTTAGAATGTTGTACATTTATGCTACATTTAGAATGTTCTGTGAACTTAAAAGGATGTTTGGAGTTAGGCTTAAAAACAGTGGGATTTAGTGTAATAGATTTGGCAAAGGACTCTGAGCAGTTCATACAGCTGACACATTGATACAGACCCAGCTGACTAATACAGACCATGTGTTTGCTCTGGCAGACGATTCGGAAAAATAATTTAGGGAAAGGATTCTGTTATTCAATGGATTTCACTTTTGTTGCTTTTTTGTGGGATTGTTAAACATTTTCTAATCAGACTTGCAAAGGTAGATCTCACAAAGGTCTTCTAAGTGACTGGGATCATTTTTGAACTTGACATAGGGAAAAAGAAAGGAACAAGGGAGAGTACACTTTTACTTACTTCAAGTTTTTTTTTAATACTTACTTCCTAGAAATAGATTTATGACTAGTCATGCCCAAAGTGATAGCAAATCTATCCATTTTTCCTGTTTAAAAACAATATAATATTCCCCATATCAACAATTATAATCCAATTATGAAACAGAATTTTCTATCTAAACTATAATGTCAAAAACAGAACCAGTATTTCAGTAATGTTTAAGTGTGCCACCTTAGACCTCTGTGTTTGTATGTTTAGTCATACATTTGCTTATTTAGATGTAAGACCAAAGCTTGCATCTTGTCTGTAAGTAAATTGCTTGAATATTATCACACAGTTTCAAAAGGTGTCATTGACCTATTAAAGTCTCAGAATTATAAGTCTTTACTAAATTTGGACACATCAGTGACAAGATGGAGTCAGTTCTGGAAAGAGCTTTGATTCCATTTTATGGGCTTGAAAATTGCTTCAAAGGCTACTCTGACCACTATGACATGGAGTCCTAAACTGACTTTAGGGGCTAGGCACACTGTTCTCTTCCCTGGATTATTTTGACTTTGTATTTAAAACAGTTTTATTATTCTCTCTCTCTCTCTCTCTCTCTCTCTCTCTCTCTCTCTCTCTCTCTCTCTCTGTGTGTGTGTGTGTGTGTGTATGTGTTTCTATGTGTGCCTGTTTTTTGACCCGTGTAGAGGTCAAAGAATCCTCTGGGAGTTGGGTCTTACCTTCTGCCTTGCTGTGGTAGGATCTCTTGTTTCTGCCACTATATTCTTAAGGCTGACTGGCTCATAACTCTACAACCAGTTCTCTTCTCTTTATCTCTCCCCCATCTCTCTGTATGTGTACTGGAATTATAGGCACATGCCACTGTATCATATTTCTTATATAAGATTTGGTAATCAAATTCAGGTTGTCAGGCTTCTGTGTCTAGCATTTTACACTTTAAACCATCTCCCAGCTCTTGGGTAACTTGGCTGAATCCTGTTGCTAAGTCATGACATTCAGTTGACTCTTCTTCAGAGTAATATGGCCAATTCTTTAAGCTATAGGCACTTGGGTACAACATTTAGCAAAGCATTGCACAGCGGGAGCTTTTAGCATTCCTGTGACTAAGCTGCATTTGAGAAGACTCCAGATGAAGTTCAAGCCTGCTGCTTGGGATGTTGTTTGCTTTGGGGGCAAAGCTGTGTCTTAGCTTATGCTATGAACCCCAGAATTAGGTACTCCAAATTAGGACATATTTTAGCCCTTGTTTCAATCCCCACATGGTTTGGGGAAAAACAGCAGGGTTTGGGGAAAAACCAACTTTGCTAGGAAACCAATTATCCCTGTATCCTAGTTTTAAAGGGACAGCATATGTCTTTCATTCAGGAATCTGAAATTAATTATTTTTTTTTTAAAGTGAGTTTTTGCCAGATGTTGAGGCACCAATATGTTGTAGAAAATTTTAATCTCAATGCTGGGTTTCTACTTGCCTCTGATCATTTAGTTCCTGGATAAAAGACACACACAACCTTTATATTTACAATAAGCCTTAATCAGCCCTAGAGCTGGGCAGATATCTCCTTTTTATGCTACTAGAATCTACTTTTCCATTGATAACCCTGAGTTATTACCTACTATGTTCCATCTAAGCTGCTCTTAACTCCAGTTGGCTATCCCTTAGGGCCATGTTTTCTTGACTCCTAACCCATTGTATCTTTTTCTTCCTCCTCCTGTTCTTCACCCTCCCTAGTGGTCTTTTTCAAGTCCCTGGCCAGGAACACCAAGGACCGACTATCTCAACTCTGCCAAGTTCTAGGCTGTAGGTATCTTTATATACCAATCGAAATAACTTTAGTGGCCAGGTCACATAGTTTCACTTGGGTCTGTCTACAGTCTCAGGGACAATCAGGTCGTGGGGGCCCAAAGTTAACATTACAATACAGAGCAACAGACCAAACCTCAACATTTAAAGCTATAGGCAGTTCAATGCAGAATTCAGCAAAGTATTTGATGTCCTCATATAAGAAAAGATTGTACACTAGCAACCCTCCTCTCTTCTGTGTGAGTGTGTCTTTTGAGACAAGATCTCATGCAACTGAGACTGGTCTCATACTCCATCCTTAGGTGAGGCTTAGTTTGACAACCTAACCCTCTTGCTTCTGCCTCCAGATTGGCATTATAGATCATAGGTATGACCCTATACCTAGATAATCACAAAAATTATTTAAAGATGACTCCACCTCTATCTTTTGATGATGCTGGATATCTTTTGAGGCACTGTAAGACAGAGTTGCATCTCTTTAAGGATGGGTATGCTTGGAGCTGGAGGGATGGCTCAGTGGTTCCTTGTATTTGCTGCTTTTGCAGAAGATCTGAGATCAGTATCTACCACCTATATGGTGGATCACAACCATTTGTAATTCTAGTTCCATAGGTTCTATTGGCCTCTTCTAGTCTTTGATAGCACTGCACATGTGTGGGACACTTTATATACACAAGTAAAACATTCATAAAGATAAAATTACTTAAAATTAGAATATGCTTCTACCTAACAATTAGCTAATGTTGTTATTGCTATGAGATATGGATTATACTAGGTATATGAGATGCTTTTCATTCGCAGTAGTTGCAACCTGAATATGGATATGCAAATAATTAACTCACCATATGTCCTTCATAAATGTCAAACGAGATGAGCAATTATTACTTATCCTCATGTATTTTAAGTGAATTTTGAAACCTAGTGAATGCCAATGAGAGTTGTAAATTTCCTCATTTTTTAAAATTTGTTACTCATCCCCTGGAATATTATTGAGACTTAACAGTCCCTAAAGCAGTATGAATTGGGAATTGGCAGTATCTTCACAGACATGTAAGGTGTTGTGTCTGAGTTGAAGATGTGATGCTATTACCTGCAGTGAAGGGGTTGTTCAGGATTGAATGTGAAGGTTATGTACCACTGCCAGCATATTCTCATAGGTGTAGAAAGAATAGGTGAGGAAATTACTGTTGACAGACAACAGAAGAAGTGCTTGTCTAATCCACAAAATTTTCTGAGGCTGATTTTATTATCTCCATTTTACTAATAAAAAACAGAAGACCAGAGTATGAAGCCCAAAAAGATAAAGCTAGCATGCATAAAGGCTGGAGTTCACATCAGGTCAGTCTTCTTGTGTTCTTTGTTCTAGAGCTTTTTCATGATGGAGGACCAGGAGCTCTCTCTCTCTCTCTCTCTCTCTCTCTCTCTCTCTCTCTTGCTATACAGATATGCTTTGTTTTTTTTTTTTCAGGAGACAATCTATTATTTAATTTATGAACAGCTCTTGCCTTTCCTATTTTGTCTGGGAAGAAATTTTGGAACAGCAGTTGTATTATCTTCATAAGATCCCAAGTTACTAATTTATGAAAATGATTGAAATACAATTCTGTGTAGTTTCAAGATATGACAATTTAATACAACATGGTGCATGGAGATAGAGGTGGCAGACATGATAGGTAAGCACTTCTGGATAAAGATTTGGGGAGGTGGTTAGCACTAGTTAAGGGAACGCTGAGGTATTCAGGGCTAAGGGTCATAGCTGTACACTGTTTGGTGGGAATCAGGGGCTACACAGTCCCCACATAAGTCCAGAAAAATAACCAGGATAAAATAGAACTCATCAAAATTACCCACTTGTGAAACTTAAGAATTGGAATCCCTGTGGAGAGAAGAGAGCTACCTTGAGGACACATAAGCCACAACAGGCTTGCTAATTTACTTGTAATTTTTAGTAGAGCCACACACATTATGTAGCTCTGTGATGAGATGGGTGGAGACAAGTGTAAGGAAATTTTGCTGGTTAGATTTATATCAACTTGATCCAAGCTATAGTCATCAGAGAGGAGGTAACCTCAATTGAGAAAAATGCCTCCATAAGATAGAAACATAAGTAAGCCTGTGGGTAATTTCTCAATTAGTTTTTGATTGGGGAGGGCCCTTTCCATTGTGGGTGGAACCAACCCTGGGCTGGTGATCCCAGATTCTCTATAAGAAAGCCAAAGTGAGAAAGCCAAGGAGAGCAAGACAGTAGGCAGGACTCTGTCATGGTCTTTGCATCAGCTCCTGCTTTCAGGCTCCTGTCCTGATTGAATTCCTGCCCTCATTGCTTTTGGTGATGAACTCTTATATGAAACTGTGAGTGAAATAAATCCTTTCTTCCCTAAGTTGCTTTTGGTCATAATAATCCTAAGACAGTGTTCATGGAAAAAAATATGACAAGTCACAGAAATGCTCAGCTCCACAGTTGAGAAATTTGTGTGAGGGTGCTAATTTCTATGTCCATCACTATAAATGTTGCCTAAAGCTCCCACTTCTGATACTTCCATGAGATGAATACTGTGGTCTCCCTCTGTTTCATTGCTCTAAAGAGACACTGTGACCCAGGTAACGCTTATAAAGGAAAACACTTAATTGGGGTTGGCTTACAATTTCAGAGGATCAGTCTATTACCGTTATGTTAGTAAGAGCATGGCAGCATGCACACATGGAGCTGAGAGTACTACATCTTGATCTGCAGGTAGCAGAAGGGGATTGTTTTCAGCAGTCAGCCAAGAGGAGGCTCTGGATCACACTGGCTAATCTTGCACATATATATGAAACGTCAAAGCTCTGCCTCCACAGTACACACTTCCTCTAACAAGGCTGCACCTCCTCCAGTAAAAACAGAACTCCTAATAGTGCCACTTTCCATGGGCCAAGCATATTCAAACCACCACACGTCCTCTCATTTTTCTTGACTTTATCAAATATTTCCTTGTTTGGTCTACTCACTCATTGTGTCTTTCCTAGGTGGGGACCATGTTGTTGGCTTCTGATCAGAGGCTGTGTTTGGATCCAGTGTGCCTGCTTTAGTAGGTTGACCGGTTTTATGTAAAAATGCACAGTTAATAAAGTGAATAAAATTCAAAGAGAAGGAAGGAGGGAAGGAGGGAAGGAAGGAGGGATAGAAGGAGGGATGGAGGGAGGGAGGAATTAGGAAGGAAAGAAAATGGAAAGAAAAAAGGGAGAGAAGGAGGAAGGAAGGAAAGAAGGAAGGAAGGAAGGAAGGAAGGAAGGAAGGAAGGAAGGAAGGAAGGAAGGTGATAAAGATAGATTTGGGGAATGTGACAAGTTGTTCATGGAAGAAGAGAGTGTAGAAGGAATACCCACTCATCATTTTGTTCTGGAAAATGTTCACTTCATTGTAAGAACACAGTTTAATTTCTTTCTATTGTTTGTTTTCTTTATCTAACCAGTGTAGAATTAGATACTCTCTTTGGAAGCCTTTAGCCTACCATTTACTTATACATGTATTGTAGAAGTTATTGGACCTGAAAATGTTTTTAGCCATGTATTTAAGTGTGTATTTAATAATCTTGTAATGTTACTCTCAACTCCTTTGACATCAATATAGAGAGAACAAAACACCTTACACAAACAGACTCACACAAATACACACATCTTAGTTAAGAAAATATTTAAACTCTAGCAGAGACTCACATAAGCCAGCTTCATTCACCTTTCCATGCACTGCTTCTTCCATGTTCCCTCTCCATCACAGAAGCCATTTCCACTGCAATCTCAGCTCAGATTTCTGAAGACCTCCACCTGGTCACCAGATTGGCTTGCTCACAATTCTTAACCTGTTTATGTGATATCGTCTACATCTTTAGTATATGATAAGCATTGCAAAATTCAACTAAATTTCAGCATTATTAGCAACATTATATGAATTATGAAACAAAAAATACTTTGCAGTATTGTGGCCTTTTACTGGGAAAGAATGGTTATGTTGGATTTTATTTGAGCCCAACATCCTGTTTCTGATGATATCTATCAACACCCTTACTATTGTTTTTAATTGAAGAATTAGTATTGTATTAAAAAAATTTCCTCTTGGCTATAAAATTTTGATTCAGCAGTAAAGATGGATTTATTGACTCAGAGAACATTTTCCCCTGTTTCATGCCAAGTATAGAGTGTGTAGGGCAGTAGATTATTTATTGCTTTTCAAAACATTATTTTTTCCACTCACACATCCATTGGGAGCTGTGAGCTTTGTAAATAGATTTATTACTGGTTAAAAAAAAGATACAGTGATAAATTCATTAATAGCTGTTTTATCTTCTTGTTCATTCACTGAACTTTCCATGTGCACAATTACGGCATGTAAATAACAAAAAGCCCCACAAATATTAGAATGAACAATGCAAAATGAAATGCAATCATGGAAATTAATGGTAACTATAGAGCAATAGTTCTCAACCTTCCTAATGCTGCTACCTTCTAATACAGTTTTTAATATTGGGGTGACCCCCAACCATAAAATTACTTTTGTAGCTACTTCATAGCTATAATTTTGCTACTGTCATGACTCATAATGTGAACATATATTTCCTGATGAACTTAGGTGACCCCTGTGAAAGGGTCATTTGACCTCCGTAGGGGTTGAAGCCTATAGGTTAAGAAGCACTGCTCTAGAGTTTCCATGTGAGACTAAAGGCTTGCTTGTCTGTGCTTATTATTCATATTTTCAGATAATCCCTGGGACATTAGATTAATTAATCAAAGATAAATGTGAAGCAGAGATTTCTGGTGTGACTTAATCCTTGAAAATGAGATGAAATAGAAATAGATGAAATAGATGTCTTTGAAATAGAAATTAGGTCATAGTTTTGTGGATAGTGATGCTAACTCTGCAAATTCAAGATTTAATATTTTTTTAGCTCTTGTCTGTCATCAATAATTGGCTTGCACACTGAAAATTGTTAAGGTATCATTTAGTAACAGAGACGTTCAAGTTAGGTGAACGGAACCTTGTAGAGGGGAGTTTGAATCCAGCAACATTGCTACTCTGGCAAGGGATCGAATCCAAAGACTTCCAGATCCACGTGATCTGGCTGACATGAATCCAAAGACTTCCAGATCCACGTGATCTGGCTGAAAGGAAGACATGTGCTTAGTACTCACCGTCAATCTCAAACAATGAAAGTAGGTTAGTTTATAAAAGTGATATCTAATGGAAGGTGTCAAAAAATTAGAATGGATTAAAAAGAAGTAGTTTGTGGCCAAGCAGAGCAATTTAGTGAGAAGCCAAGAGAAGCCAGATTAAATTAGTCAGCTTGGAGATGAGTGTGAGTTGGAACACCTAAGTTGAACCAGCTAGCCAGAGTTCAGAAAAACTAGAAAATGTGAGTGTATTCAGCAGTAAGCCTCTGGGATGACAACTACATCTAGTGAATAAAAAGTTACTCTTACCTCTGGCACCAGTCAGCTTGGAAGATTAGATTGTGTGGAGGCCAGAAGCTTCCAGGCCTAGGCCTAGGCCTAGTTAGAGGAGAGATGGAAATGCTCTGGGATCAGATTAAGTTGTATATTTGAGCAGCTTCGGTACAGATCTCATCATATCATCTCAGGAAATAGAAGTTACATTTACAGAAACTTTCACAATGTTTTCCTAGCGTGGCATTTCTGTATTCTCTTTCCCTTCTAGTCAGTCACTTTAGGAAGTGTTTTTACTGTTTTGTTGCTGATCTATCTATCTATCTATCTATCTATCTATCTATCTATCTATCTATCTATCTATCTATTTAATTTTTAGTTGTCCAAAGTGAGAGCTGTAAGATAGCTGTTGGTTCAGCACAGAAATGCCTTCACAAAAGTAGCTTGCTGATGTCACTTCGTATATAACCAATGGCATATTGATCCCTTCCAAAGCTTTCTTTCTTAGAATATTTTTCTTTTCTGTAAGTTAGTCTATGGCCCATGAAGCCATAATGCATTTATTATATTCTAAATGGTCTCAGTACACTATCACTTAGCACTGAGAGAGGGAAAATGTAAACTTGAATTTTTTTTTTCTTTTTGGTAGTTAATTCCCTAGATTCTTTTTATAAAATCCATTTGGCTACCCTTAAATGAACTTTATATAATGCACTGAGGCTTTTTATTCGAGTCTACTTACTCTTTTCAGAATTAAAGGTAATGAAAAATCATTTCTAGACAACTAAAGAAATTTAAACGACCTGTCTAGTAGTTGGGTTTAAGTATAGACACTTGCCCCTGAATTGACAAAGCAAATGCAAAATCATTGCCAGCTGTTAGAGCCTAGCGAACGAGGAAATCTTTATTTTTCAAAATACCAAGCATATCAGGAAATGAATTCTTCCATTAAAGTGAATTTTCACATAAGTTCTTCAAATTTATTTTCTATTACAGAAATCAGTACATGGTGGTGTCTTCCTGAAAACTATTCCATGAAGTCCCCTTGTCTAACAACCACCTTGTGGCTTTGTATCTTACTATTACGGCTTGGTTTCTATCCCATTTACCTGTCATCTGAGCTACCATTCTCTGGGCTTACTATTCCTAGATGTCCAGAATGATACACAATATTTCAATCTTAAGCACTGGACCTAGAATCGGCAGCCAGGAAGCCCCAGCCATGCTCCTGTCGAATTTTATGAGGAAGTTCCAAATTGATTTCCAGAGTGGTTGTATCAGCTTGCATTCCCATCAACAATGGAGGAGTATTCTTTCTCCACATTCTCACCAGCATCTGCTATTACCTGAGTTTTTGATCTTAGCCATTCTGACTGGTGTGAGGTGGAATCTCAGGGTTGTTTTGATTTGCATTTCCATGGTGATTAATGATGTTGAACATTTTTTTAGGTGCTTCTCAGCCCTTTGGTATTCCTCAGTTGAGAATTCTTTGTTTAGCTCTGTATCCCATTTTTTAATTCTGATAGGTGTACCTTTGTGTGTTACTTGGCTATCTTCCCTTGCAGATTTTAATATTTTCTTTTTATACTTTGTATGTTTAGTATTTTGATTATTATGTAATGAAAGAATTTTCTTTTCTGGTCCAATTTGTTTAGTGTTCTATAAGCTTCTTGTACATTTATGGCCACCTCTTTCTTTAGTTTGGGGAAGTTTTCTTCTGATTTTTTTGAAGACATTTTCAGGTCCTTTGACCTGGGAATCTTCATTCTCCTCTATTCCAATTATTCTTAGATTTGGTCTTTTCATTGTGTCCTGAATTTCCTGGATATTTTGGTTAATAGTTTTTTGTTTGTGTGTTTGTTTGTTTTGAATTTTCTTTGACAGTTGTGTCAATCTCTTCTATGGCATCTTCTAGACCTGAGACTCTCTCTTCTATCTCTTGTATCCTGTTGGTGTTTTCTTTATTGTTTCTACTTCTAATTTTAGGTTTGGACTACTTTATGCAATTCCTTCACCTGTTTGATTGTGTTATCTTGTTTTTTTTTTTTTAATTTTTTATTAGATGTTTTATTCACTTACATTTCAAATGCTATCCCCTTTTCTAATTTCCTCTTTGAAAATCCTCTATACCCTCCCCTCTCCCCCTGCTTCCCAACCCACCCATTCCCACTCCCTGGCCCTGGCATTCCCCTATACTGGGGCATAGTATCTTCACAAGACCAAAGGCCTCTCCTTCCATTGATGGCCGATTAGGCCATACTCTGCGACATATGCAGTTAGGGACACGAGCCCTGAGGGTACTGGTTAGTTCATATTGTTGTTCCTCCTATAGGTCTGCAGACCCCTTCAGCTCACTGGGTGCTTTCTCTAGCTTTTTCATTGGGGACCCTGTGTTTCATCCAATAGATGACTGTGAGCATCCACTTCTGTATTTGCCAGGCACTGGCATAACCTCACAGGAGACAGCTATATCAGGGTCCTGTCAGCAAAATCTTGTTGGTATATTCAAAAGTGTCTGGGTTTGGTAGTTGTATATGGGATGGATCCCCTGGTGTGGCAGTCTCTGGATGGTCCTTCCTTCAGTCTCAGCTCCGAACTTTGTTTTTATAACTCCTTCCATGGGTACTTTATGAAGATCTCAGATGATGGAAAGATCTCCCATGCTCATGGATTGCCAGGATTAATATAGTAAAAAATGGCTGTCTTGTCGAAAGCAATCTACAGATTCAATGCAATCCCCATCAAAATTCCAACTCAATTCTTCACAGAGTTAGAAAGGGCAATTTGCAAATTCATCTGGAATAACAAAAAACCCAGGATAGCAAGAACTATTCTCAATAATAAAAGAACCTCTGGTGGAATCACCATCCCTGACCTCAAGCTGTATTATTACAGAGCAATAGTGATAAAAACTGCATCATATTGGTACAGAGACAGGCAAGTAGATCAATGGAAGAGAATTGAAGACCCAGAAAGGAACCCACACACCTATGGTCACTTGATCTTTGACAAAGGAGCTAAAATCATCCAGTGAAAAAAAAAAGACAGCATTTTCAATAAATGATGCCGGCTCAACTGGCGGTTATCATGTAGAAGAATGCAAATTGATCCATTCTTACCTCCTTGTATAAAGCTCAAGTCTAAGTAGATCAAGAAACTCCACATAAAACCAGAGACACTGAAACTTACAGAGGAGAAAGTAGGGAAGAGCCTCAAATATATGGGCACAGAGAAAATTCCTGAACAGAATAGCAATGGCTTGTACTGTAAGATCGAGAATCAACAAATGAGACCTCATAAAATTGCAAAGCTTCTGTAAGGCAAAAGACACTGTCATTAGGACAAAAAGGCCACCAACAGATTGGGAAAAGATCTTTACCAATCCTATATCCAATAGGGTAGTAATATCCAATATATATAATTCAAGAAGTTGGACTCTAGATAACCAAATAACCCTATTAAAAATGGGGTACAGAGCTAAACATAGAATTCTCAACTGAGGAATACTGAATGGCTGAGAAACACATGAAAAAAATGTCCAACATCCTTAATCACCATGGAAATGCAAATCAAGACAACCCTGAGATTCCACCTCATACCAGTCAGAATGGCTAAGATCAAAACCTCAAGTGACAGTAGATGCTGGCAAGGATGTGGAGAACTAGGAACACTCCAACATTGCTGGTGGGATTGCAAGCTGATTCCACTCTGGAAATCTGTTTGGAGGTTCCTCCTGTATTTCTTTAAGGGATTTATTTTTTTCCTCTTTACCTGTTTACCTGTATTTTTCCTTTATTTCTTTCAGTGAGTTATTTATATCCCTTTTAAGGACTCTAATATCTTCATGAGATAAGATTTTAGGTCAGCTTCCTGATTTTCAGGTGTGTTGGTATATTCAGTACTTGCTCTGGTGGGAGAACTGGGTTCTGATTATGCCCACATATATTGGCTTCTGTTGTTTATCCTCTTTTCTTGCCTCTCATCATCAGATTATCCTTGGTGTTTGCTGGTTTGGGTGACTCTGTCTGAAGTCTTCCTCTTTTGTCCCTGGGTTGCTCAGGTCCCCTGGTAGTCCTGGCTATAGCAGATCTTCTGTGAGACCTTCCAACTGGGGCGGTCTTCATATGGGCAGGGAAGCTCCTGATCTGTTGCCCTGTCTTCAGTAGATCTCCTGGGAGGCCTTCAGACTATTGGGTCTTCAGAGGATCAGTCAAGCTGTTTTCCTGTGTGAAGCTGTTCTCCAGGGGGTGGGGGTGGGGGTATCAACTGTGGTTTCTGTTTCCCTGTGGGTGGCAGAACTCCAGGGAGACTTTCAGTCTGTTGGTTCAGTTGCCCTGCATGCCACAGAGCCCCCGGGAGGTCTTTAGGTTATGGTGTTGGTTGTCCAGTTGCCCTGTGTACAGAGGAACTTCTGGAATGTCTTCAAGCTGAGGTGTCTTCAGGGGAGCAGCCAAGCTGGTGATCAGTTGCTCAGTTGCTTTTGCAGCAAATGTCCTGGGATGCCAGTTGCCTCTGAATCCAGTGGATCTCCTGGGATATCTCAGGCTGTTGTGCCAGATGTTCTGAGTCCAGCAGATCTCCTGGGATGCCTCAGGATGTCCTGTCTTCAGGGAATCAGACTGGCTAGCTGTCTGTCCCAGCAGAAGGAACAGGGCAGAAGGGGAGTGTAATTTGGTGGGCTGGGGTTTGGGGTGTGATGAGTCCTGCGTCCACTGGGCTCTAAGATGCAGCTGTGGGATTTCAGGAGGAATCTTACCAAATGCTCTGAGTTTAGTGGATCTTCTGGGATGCCTCAGGATATGGTGTCTTCAGGGGAGCAGAATAGCTAGCAGTCTGGCACAGCAGAAAGGACCAGGTGGAATGGCAACAATTCTTACAAAAAAAGTCATTTAATTGGGGGCTCACTTACAGTTTCATAGGTTTAGTCCATTATAAGCATGGCAGGGCATATGACATTGTAGCTAAGAGCTATTTTCTGATTCTGAAGCAGAGAGAGAGAGGAAGAGAGAGAGAGAGTGTGTGTGTGGGCTTGGTATGAGCTTTTGAATTCCCAAAACCCACCCCCAGTGACGTGCTCTCTCCAAGGTCATACTTCTTAATTCTTCTGATTCTTTCAGGTAGTGACAGTCCCTGGTGACTAAGCATTCAAATATATGAGCCTATGTGACTATTGTTATTCAAGTTGTCACATATTCTTTTCGTGTCCTGCCCCCCTCCCTCTCAAATTCATGACTTCTTCTTTTTTGTTTCACATATATGTAGATGTGTGTGCACACATGTATATATGTGTGCATGAGTGTGTACACAAACAACCTAGTTAATCTCTTTAGTATTGTTCACATATATGCATGCTTAAGGATGACCATTTAGAATTAAATAAGCTATAAGGGCCTTTTCTTGCACACATCCATTGCCTATAATTCTTCATCTAGAATTAGCACTCCCTGGAATTTCTTTATCTACTTTGGGGTATCAGCAATTGCTTGTTTATATCAATATATTTTCAAGATTCCATAGGATATATAAAAGACATTATCTAATGGTAGATGTCCCGGTTTTCTGAATCTTATAATCTATATACTCCCTTTCTGTGATGTTCCCTGAGCCTTAGGTATAGGGACTGAGTTACAACTCACTATAATATATCAATTGGTGTTCTGTAGTCTGTGAACAACTGTTCTGTGACCGTTACCTAGTCGTGGATTTATGTGATTTCCTTTATCTGCAGCATAAAGCAGCTTCTTTAATGGTGAGTGAACACTTCATTTATTTGTGGATAAAGGATAGATACTTAGAATGCAGTTGGGAATTATACTGGTTAAGGAATTAGGCAACATTAGGGTCCATAACCTCATCATCCACAGGCTAAGTTTATAGTAACAGGTATGAATTAATTTCTTCCCAATGAGTGGGTCTTAAGAGTAATTAAGTGACTGTTAGCTGCCTCCAAGATATAACTGCTACTATTCTATCATTGGGGAAACTTTTTCCTGATAGTCATTGTTGTGATATGTATGATATATAGCTGGGTAGAACTTTTGACTGATTTTCTCTCTGGGAAGCTTGTGCTACATATTCATCTGTTATGAGAGGCAGTCTTCAGGAAGAAGGTTTTCATGTTAGTTTCAGCTCTATTTCTCTAAATCCTGTGTTGGAAGTATAAAGTGTCTTTGACAACAGTGTTTTCCCTTCAAGTTCTGGGAGGCAAACAAGTCCAATGACAATTTCTTATATTGTTTTGGGATTCTCTTTGAATCCTATAACCAACAACTATAAGGGCGACTTCCCATACCTGCTGCTGATAGTCTGTGGCTTTTCTAGAGATCATTATCATCCTAAGTGGCATAAATGTATTTATTAATTATATATGTATATAAATATACTTATATGTGAATTTATTACATTCATTGCAAAATAAACATAAAAATATGTTTCCCTGTGTCTTCATCAAGCTTCCTTAGTGTTCTTTATCCCTCATTCCTCCTTCTCTCTCAGTCTCCCCAGGAATATCCATGCTCTTCTCTCTCAGTCTCCTCAGGAATATCCATGCTCTTCTCTCTCAGTCTCCTCAGGAATATCCATGCTCTTCTCTCTCAGTATCCTCAGGAATATCCATGCTCTTCTCTCTCAGTCTCCTCAGGAATATCCATGCTCTTCTCTCTCAGTCTCCTCAGGAATATCCATGCTCTTCTCTCTCAGTCTCCTCAGGAATATCCATGCTCCACCACATTTTCCATTTCCCTTTTCATAGTCCTACTCTTCCTCTCTCTAGAGCTTCCCTGACATGGACCATTCTTATTTTCTTGGTTTCTGTATTTGCTCCAGGCGATATATGCACATTTAAACTTATGGCTGTGACGTGCAAATAATAATCAAGTAGAAGACATTTAGGTTGTTCCCATTTCCTAACTATTGTTACCAAAGTCTCAGTTGGATGTCAACATCTTTAGCAATCTAATAAATACATATTAAAACGGTAATATTTTTATCTTCATCATGAATGGCTGAAATTAAGAAAACAGGTGACTACTAATGCTGATGAGTATGTGGAAAGAGGAGACACCTCATTCACTGTTGAAGGGGTACAGTACTCTGGAAACAGTGTGAAGAATTCTCAAATAGCTAAAAGTATATTTATTATTTTATTCAGCTACACAAATTCTTGACATATGCCCGAGTTTATATTTCCTTGCTGTTGCTTTTCCATTAACTAATTTATTTATTTGCTTTACATCCCAATATCGCCCCACTTGCCCCTAGTTTCCTCCTCATGTAGCCTTTCCATACTCCCCCTTCTCATCTGAGAAGTGGGATTCCTATCTGGGTACCAAACAACCTTGGCACATCAATGATAGTGAATCCTCTTTCACCAAGGCCAAACTAGGGAGCCCAGTTAAGGCAACAGATTCTATAAACAGACAGCAGAGTCATGGATAGCTCCTGCTCTAGTTATTGAACCTGCAGGAAGAACAAGCTACACATCTATTACATATGTGTTGGGTTTGGGAGTAGGTCTAGCCCATGTATTCTCTTAGGATGGTTGATCAGTCTCTGGGATCCCCCCGACAAATGTCCAGGTTAGTTAACTTTGTTGGTCTTCTTGTGGAGTTCCTATACCTTCTGGGTTGTTCAATTTTCCCTTCAACTCTCTTCCTATCACTCACACACCCAACTCATTCCCCTCTCTATTTCCTCTTCTACTAAGTTTCCTCCTTCCATCCACCTCCAATAACTATTTTATTTCCACTTCTGAGTAACATCCAAGCATCCTTCCTTGAGCCCTCCATGACCAATATGACAAGAACTTCAAGTCTCTGAAGAAAGAAGCTGAAGAAGATATCAGAACCTAAAAAGATTTCCCATGATAACGGATTGGTAGGGTTAACATAGTAACAATGACTATCTTACAAAAAGCAATTTACAGATTTAATGAGATTTCCTACAAAATTTCAACACAATTCTTTATGGACCTTGAAAGAACAATTATAACCTTCATATGAAAAAACAAACAAACAAAAAAACCCAGGATAGCTAAAACAACCCTTTATAATAAAATAACTTCCAGAGGTATCATCATCACTAATTTCAAGCTACACTACAGAGAAATAGTCATAAAAACTGTATGGTATTGGTAAACAGACAGGATGATCAATGGAACCAAATCAAAGACCCAGAAATAAATCCACATACCCACAGAGAGTTGATTTTTTGGCAATGAACCCAAAACCACAGAGTGGAAAAAAAAAAAAAAAAGGAAGCTTCTTCAACAAATGATGTTCTGACTAGATGTCTGCATGTACAAGAATTCAAATAGGTCCATATTAATTAGCCTATACAAAACTCACATCCAGTGGATCTAAGACCTGAACATAAAATCAAATATACTAAATCTAATAAAAAGAAATGGTATTTTCAGCAATATTAGTTATGATTAGTAAAAACAAAAACAAAACAAAACAAAAAACAACTTCTCTTGGCACAGATATACAGACATGGATTGGTGGGTAAAGGTGCTGCCATTATGTCTAAAGAGATAAATTTGGACGTTGGAAATACAGGACAGAAAAAAAGGAACCAACTCCCAAACACATTCTTTGATCTGTATATGGACATTGTGACATCTGTGCACATGAGCACATGTACACATGCACAAAGGCACATATTCCTATACTAAAAAAGTTAATCATGATTTAAAAAATAATTCAGGGCCAGAGAGATTGGTTGGTGTTTAAATATTGTTGCTATTCTTGTGTGGGATCATGAATGGCAGCCTGTTTTCTGGTTGAGCTAGGTTTAAACCCTGGAGACCCAGCAGGTGTTCCTACAAGGAATGGAAGGTGTTTGCCACGCCCCCAGACACCAGGCTCCTGACCTGAGGCCTCAGCTCCATAAATTCTGCGGCCATCAGTCACATGTAAGACAATGCCCCAAGGCCCTGGTATTCTGTCTGGACTCCACCCACCCTCACAGTTACCTGGCAACAGCCAGATATGTTTCTCCTCACAGTTGCCTGGCAACAACCAGGGAGGCCTGACCCACTATAAAAGGGGCTGTTTGCCCCCTCCTCCCTCTCTTACTTTTACTCTTATTCTTACTTTTTCTTACTCTTACTCTTGCCTCTCTTGTCTTCTTGCCCCCCCTCTTGCTGCATTCCCTTCTTCCCTCTCTCCACGTGGCCATGGCCCACCTCTACTTTTCTATTCTCTCCTTCTCTCTGCCTTTCTCTGCTTCTACTACCTTAACCTCAGGTCTTCCCTGAGAAAGTGGAGTATGGTTTCACTCATCACAACTCTCCACCATGACAATAAGTGCCTTAAAACCATGGATTGGCTCTTCTCATCTGAATCTGCCTTGCTGGAGCAATGGGGCAGGTCTTCCTCTAAAGAGCTTAACGTTCCGCAGAAGGCCTCTCTGCGTTCTCAGCTATGGCCTCCACTGAGCAAAGCCACAATTTGAACAAACCAAAGATTCTGCTCCCTGAGAGAAACAACCCTTTTCCCTTCAGGCCTGGGCTAGACACAGCCCTGCAAACCCATACTTCATTCTCACCTCTTTTACAGTGATGCCTCAATGCAGGCCCCGGGGACCACAAGCCAACTCTGGCAGGTCAGTGGGGACCTCAGACTTTGCTTCTCCACTCCCAGAGTGGGATCCTGCAGCTTCTTACAGCCCGATGCCCACCCAGTGGGTGGGGTACGTGAAATTTCCCATGTCTGCCTCCATGAGCTGCCCTAGCTCTGTGGTAGGCCAGATGCGATGGGGGACAACATTTTAATCCACATTCTTGCAGAGGACAGATGTTTAGTTTCCAGCATCCACATGAGGTGATTCTAGGGCAGTGATTCACAGAGATCTCAGTGGTTAACTATGGGGTCACCAGACCAAAATAACCATCAGGCTGCTAGAGACTCACAGGCAAAAGATCTGGGACAGAGATGATGCCCTCTCAAGACTCTGAGATAGTTAATGGGTGAAGTGATGGTCACTGGATGCAATGTTGTTGTGTAACAGGAGTCTCTGCATGGCAGAATAGTAGGAATGTATGTTCAGAAGTGAGGGCTAGCTGCTCACAATGGCCCAGAGGGGCCTGTGTGGATTAAATTAGAATGGCAAGAGAACTGTGGGAGGGAAAAAAAAGTGTAAAGAAAATATGAAGGAGTTAGGCAATGCAAGTAAAAGTCTGGGAAAGGGTGGTGGCAGAGCATTGAAAAAACTCAAAGATGCAGAATGTAATGGTTGGACATAGCTAACTCTGATGTGGCTTTGGTTAAGGTTCTTCCTAGCAGCTGATCTGTTTTTAGCAAAGGGAGATGAGCAGGAAATTAAGAGCTGGAAAGTTGGTTTAGTGGTTAAGAGTATACTGGCTGCTCTACCAGAGGAGCTGGGTTCTCAACACCCACATGGAAACTCACAACTGTCTGTAACTCGAGTTCTAGAAGATCTGGCACCATTGCAGAGACGTACATTCAAGCAAAACATGGATGTAATAAATAAATAAATAAATAAAAAATAAATAAATAAATAAATAAATACCTTTTATTAGTAAATAATTATTTAATATTCAATATTAAATTAATATTTAATTTAATAGGGGCTTAAAACTGTCTTCTACAATTCAGGCTATATAGCTGAACAACAGCAGCTTTCTGGACATGCTGAGAAACAAGTAGCTTCTTAATCTATGTTGCTATGTGTCTAAGCAGCCGCAGGCAGGTAATGGGGGATTCCTGGAGACCTGCAGTCTTTAATCTGTACTAGGAGACCAGAGAAGCAGAGCTCTGTTGTCACTGCAAGTCAGGAGATGAACTCACCCTGCATGGGTGAGACGGCAGGCAGGCCAGGCCAGCCCAAAGCAATAGCTTGTTCCTTGGACCTGACCACATTGCACATGTTAAGGAAAGGTCTCCCTTCTTCAGTTAATCCTTCCAGAAAATATTTTTACAGACACGCCCAAAAGTGTGTTTCTCTGTTTATTCCTGACATAATTAAATTAAAAAATCAAGACTCCATCTTAGCTGAAGGTAGGTGAAAAATTGTCACCTCAAAGTCTATTGATTTTAATTTGTTTAAAGACTAGAATTGAATTTAAAATTTGGCAAAGTAAAATCCTTTTAAAATTCTACTTCTTTACCTCTTAGATTTTATGTTTTTATTAAACCTAGATTTTAAGTTGAATAGATGATTTTTTTCCAGAGCAATTTTTTAGAACATCAAAAACCAAGTTTCCACCAGGCAGGGTGGCGTACGCCTTTAATCCCAGCACTTGGGAGGCAGAGGCAGGTGGATTTCTGAGTATGAAGCCAGCCTGGTCTACAGAGTGAGTTCCAGGACAGCCAGAGCTACATAGAGAAATCCTGTCTCAAAAACCGGAAAAAAAATAACAACAAAAAAACAAAAACAAGTTTCCTACTCTTGATCACATTGATACAGGAGACAAATTCCTGAACTGACACCAGTGGCTCAGGCTTTAAGATCAACAACTGATAAATGGGACCTCATAAAGCTGTAAAGCTTCTGTGTGGCAATGGACACTGTCAATAGAACAGAAAGGATCTTTACCAACCCTATATATCTGACAGAGGGCTAATATCCAAAATTTATAAATAACTCAAGAAATTAGTTAGCAACAACCCAAATAACCTGATTTAAAAATGTGTTACAGAATTAAAAAGAGAATCCTCAACAGAGAAATCTCAAATGTCTAAGGAGCACTTAAAGAAATATTCAAAGTCCATAGTCATCAGGGAAATGCAAATCAATACAACTCTGAAGTTCCATCTTACAGCCATCAAGATTGCTAAGATCAAAAATTCAAGAGATAGTACATGCTAGGGAGGCTGTGGAGCAAGGGGACAGTCCTCTGTTGCTGCTAGGAGTACAGATTTACACAGCCACCTTGGAAACCAATTTGGTGGTGTCTTAGAAAACTGGGAATGGCTTTACCTCAAGACCCAGGTATACCACTCCTGGGCATATACCCAAAAGATGCTCCACTATCCCACAAAGACACTTGCTCAACTATAACAGCATTTTCATAATAGTCAGAAACTGGAAATGACCTAGAAGTTCCTCAACTAAAGAATTAATAAAGAAAATGTGGTAAATCTACACAATGGAGTACTATTCAGCTATTAAAAACAAAGACATTATAAATTTTGCAGGCAAATGGAAGAACTGCCACGTGGCAGAATGTAGGTTAAATAATTGTGTTACCTTTAGTTATGATCTAGTCAGAGAAGACCCTAGCTATATGGCCAAGGTATTTATTTGTAAATATTTTTTTGAGTCTGAGTCTTATTTCTGGGAGCATGGGACTGAGAGGAAGAACTGGCACATGACTTCTGTAAGCATTTCTCTTGTTTTACCAGGAAATCTAGTAGCCAAACCAGGCTGGAGATCACATGGGAAATCTCCACTTTTTTTTCTGTTCTCCAATATAGTCTCTCCAATCTCACTCCCAGACCTGAAACAACCTTCTTCTCTTTCTGCCTTTATTCCCTGGGAACTCTGTAGAATCTTGTAATGCACTCAGATTACCCATTTCGTGTGGACCATCTCACTCTTCCCTTTTACTTGATTCCAAAGCCATTACCTAGAAACACCTTCTACCTGGAATTCCCAGTGGTCACATCAGGTTGGTTCTCAGATAGGTAATTTGCACACTCCTTCCTGACCTTCATTATAATCTCTCTAGTTTCATCTTCAGACCTGTAGTATCCTGCTCTTAAGAGACCTCTCCTCCTATCCTATATCTATTTCCAGGGTATTCAGCCTCTCTTCTAGCCCAACCACATTCCTTTGTGTCAGATGTAGATATGCAGAAACACAATCAGACACAGGCCGTGGTCACACCAGCTATAACTCAGTGATTCATACTCTCCTTCATGTCCTTCACTACCATCTCTCCATTCTCACCCTCAGTCAGTAACAACCTGTTTATGACATCATATTGGCATAAAACAGACATGTTGAACAGTGGAATATAATTGAAGATCTAGACAAAATTCTATATACTGATGGACCTCTGCTCTTTGATAAAGAAGCCAGAAATGTACATTGGAATAAAATATAGCATCTTCAACAAGTTTTTCTGCTTTAACTGGATGGCTGCATGTAGAAGAATATAAAAAGATCCATACTTATCACCCAGCACAAAACTCAACTACAAATGGATCAAGGACATCAACGTAAGAACAAATGCTCTAAATCTGGTGGAAGAGAAAATAGTGGAATAGTATTTAACTCTTTGACGTGTGAAAAGACTTTCTAAACAAAGCACTGTTGACATAGGCACTGAGAACAACAATTAATAAACGGGACCTCATGAAACTCCAAAGCTTTTGTATGGGCATTGACACCATTATTTGACAAAATCGCAGGCTATAGAATGGGAAAATAACTTTACCAATTATACATCAGATAGAAGGTTAATATCTAAAAAAATATAAAAACTAAAATATATACACAATTAAAAACTCAAACACTGGGCATCAAGAGAATAGATAACACAATTAAAAATTTTGGTGCAAATCTAAACAATGAATTCACAAAAGAGGAAAGACAAATGGCTTAGAAACACTTAAGGAAATATTCAATAGTTTTATTCACCAGGGAAATACAAATCAAAATTACTTTGATTTCATCTTCTGCCAATAATAATGGCCAAGATCTATAAAAGAAATAATGCCTTATCTTGACAAGCATGTGGAGTCAGAGGAACACTCATCCATTGCTGCTGAGAGCACAAACCTCTATAGTGAGTATGGAAATCAATGTTGTGGCTCCTTCAGTAGCTGGGAATATATTTACTACAAGATCCAACTATATCATTCTTGGGCACATACCCAAAGGACTCAACATCCTATTACAAAAATACTAGCTCACCCATGTTCAATCCTGCTGTTGTATTCACAACTACCAGAAATTGAAAATAGCATAGATGCCCATCAAACATATGAAAGGATAATAAAATTGCATCACAGTTGCACACTAAAATATGATTAGGGTATTAATGAAACCATGAAATCTGTAGGTAAGTATATGGAGCTACAAAAAAAAAATAATCCTAAGTGGGGTTTACCTAAACCCCACAAGACAAATATGACATATGTTGAAGGCCATATAGTATCCTACTATAGTAGAAGCTCCTTTAATCATATGAATATGTTAAAGAATGCTAAATGTAGTCACCAAATAATGGGAGAGACAAAACCACAACTAGACATTTCTCAACACACACACACACAAATTTAGTGCCAGAAATATCAGTTGACTTGTTGGCCAAAAGGGCCCCCATCAAAATTCCTCCAAAACACAACTGGTTGCTCTCCACAAACTGATGCTAAGGTATTATTGCTGGAAAAAAAAAACCCACTTATATAACTCATTGAAAACGAAGAAGTCAAGCTGGTGCCTACCTAGAACCTTTACTACTATTAACTAGTGTTTATGGTACTGTAAGAAATTTTGAGCCATACCATAGGGGAAAATGTAAACACGAGGCTAACTAGAAACCCTTTAACTTATAATGGTGTTGTAGGAGTAATCAACCACTATCTGATTGAATTTAATACTCAAACCATAAGACAGAACTCATGCCTGATGCTAGAGTCCAGGAAGCTGAGACTAGATAGCCTAGAGGAAAACCAAATAATATAATTCTGCTATCGTCTTTTTCAACCATTAACCTCCATCTGTAGTAGATGAGATCTAACACAGAGAGTCATACTTGAACAGTATGCAAAAAATAAGAGACCTTGGAGAACTCAATTTTAAATGGGATGTGTCCATCAAATCCTGCCCTCTTAGAGCTCAGGAAACCATGCAGAAGAGGATGCAGAAAGATTGTAAGGATGAGAGATAATGGACTAAGGCAACAGTGCCTTCCAGATACAACAAGACTGATGTACATATGAGCTCATAGGGCCTGACAGTGTGCATAGGGTATGCCCAGGTCCAAGCCAGATGGATTCTAAGTGCTGAATGCAGTTAGTGGCTAGGAGATCACATCAATAATTCTAATTGACAACTACCTGTAAGGAAAAATATTTTTAAAAATAGAGTGTCACTAGATATATAAACAACACTTAAATGCAGTCCTCATGCTCAGTAGTAGATGTCCAACACAAAACAATGTCAATAGTATTTTTGGAGAATTGTTGTCTTATATTTGATTGGGCATTAAAAAAAAAACTTACCAGTCCTTTGATTGTATATTAGTATTTTTGAGTTTGTGTTTTTATGTCTCTCTGTGTATATGTAAAAAAAATCATTTTTAATGTATCATGAGGTAATATTTTAAAGAAAATTTAATACCATTCTTGGCACCATAAATTTGCAATTGTATGTTGAAATCAGCAGCACAGCATTGGCTGTTCTGCATTGGCAGTTCTGCATTGGCTAAAAGGCTTTCATCTCTTCTATATGGTACAGAAACTTTATCACCTTTACTATATTATGAATGAAAAATGGATACAAAGTCTGCTATTACTTTTTAGCTATTCAAGAATTTCAAGAAATAGTTTTGAAAGCAATTATCTCACTTTACTTAATAATAACTATGAGAATAGGTCATGTAAGGTCATAGAGAAATAATTTCGCCAGGCCAACATCATTGTTCTTGCCTATAATCTCAGCATTCTGGGACTCTAATACAGGGGGTTTGCCATAAATTCAAGGCCAGTTTGGGTTAGATTGTGAGACTGAAGCTAGCCTATGCTACTGAGTGAGACTGTCTCAAAACAAAGTAAACAAACAAACCAAAAGAAATAATTTTCAGTATCTGACAAGTAACATTTCTTAAATAAAAATTTATTTCTCTTCATTGCTTTGATCAATTCCAAGAAACTAAAGTGAAAATTGTTCCTTACTTCAAGCAAATGTGAAGATAAGCTATCATTAGTCTCTCTCCCTTAGCACATAGGAAAGTTTATTGTACTCTAAACTTTGAAGTAAAGAATGAGAATATCGCTGCCTTATAGCTTACTCTTAGATTTATTCTAGAAAGTTATTAGAGCTAAAAATATCTGCCCCAACTTTCTAAGTAGTGATATTATCCGCATTAAACTAGATCTTATCATGAAAATGGCTGCAATGTAGTCTGACAGATGAGGTTACTATTTTCTTTTACTGAAAACAGATGATATTACACTTTATAAGAAACAATTGTAGGCCTTGCCTGGAACCAAACCTTAGATAATTCATCACATTAAATATTCAGGAACAATGACGGCCATCCAACAGCGTTCCTAAAACCCTAAAGTGTTGGGCTAAATGGTGACTAAGTATTTAATCAAACTGATGAGCTGGTTGTTAACTGGTTTAAGTCTTATTTAATCAAATTGTTTAATAATGTTTTATTTTCAAACTAACTGAAAGGAAACATTGTCTCTGTGAATTCTATAATTTCACAACCCAATATTCCTTTTATTTTTTTTGCTAGTCTCTTTTCTTTAGATGTGTATGTAATTAGCTCTGCTATAGAGGTGACATGGCATTTAGCTCCCAAAGCCCGAGCAAAGATTGTAGCAGTTTAGCTCCCATAGAATGCCATCGGGTTTTATTCTTCTGTATACTGCTGTCACTTTACCGGGCTTATCATCTATCTCTTTAAAAGAAGATATCCTACCAGTCTTCTCTCTTTATCTCCTGTCGTCTTAGTATTCTATTGCTGTAAGACCATGACAACTCTTATAAAAAAGGTTCGTTTAATTGGGGCTGGCTTACAGTTTCAGAGGTTTGACCTATTACTGTCATGACAGGAGCATGGAGGCACATAGGTGGACATGGTGCTGGAGATGTAGTTGAAAGTCCTACATTCAGATCTGCAGGCAGCAGTGAGGGAGCAAAAGATATTATGTTTGGCTTGGGCATTTGAAACTCCAAAGCCCATCTGCAGTGACACACTTCATCCAACGAGGCCACCCCTCCTAATAGTACCAATTCTTGGTGACCAAGCATTCAAATCTATGAGCCTATGGGAGCCATTCTTTTTCCAATCACCATACCCATTTTGATCAGTTTTACTCTCCCCATATGGACCTTGAAACTGCCTTTGAGCCGGGCGTGGTGGCGCACGCCTTTAATCCCAGCACTTAGGAGGCAGAGGCAGGCAGATTTCTGAGTTTGAGGCCAGCCTGGTCTACAAAGTGAGTTCCAGAACAGCCAGGGCTATACAGAGAAACCCTGTCTCAAACCCCCCACCCCCCACCCCCCACCCCCTACCCCCCCAAAAAAGAAAAAGAAACTGCCTTTGTCCTCCACCATGTTATCACATAACAAGAAAACAAGAGATTGAACACTGAGCCCTAAGTGGCACATCTATATCAACTGTTCCTTCACCAAGGCTCAAACAACACTATAGAAGAGAAGGTAGAGAATGTAAGATTTGAAAAATGTGGAGAAGCTCTGTGTCTTCTGGTCAGGACATTGAGCATTGAAATCAGAACTCTCAGCAGCTGTGGTACTCGCACAAGACTTACACAAGATCAGTCCAGCCAAAATCCCAATGTAAATAGGGCAGATGGTCTTCAGGCTAGGCCTTTCTTGAGGACCTATTGGCATTTTTTTTTTGAGACAGGGTTTCTCTGTACAGCCCTGGCTGTCCTGGATCTCACTTTGTAGACCAGGCTGGCCTGGAACTCAGAAATCTGCCTGCCTCTGCCTCCCAAGTGTTGGGATTAAAGGCGTGCGCCACCACACCCAGCCATCTATGTGTTTTCAAGAGTGGGAAATAGATGAATATCAACTGCTTCATCCTTCTTCTGGACCTGTGAGGAGAGGACTGAAATGGAGTATCTAGTTCTCAAAGCTGTTTTCTTTGCTTTGTTTCACATGTATCTGATGAAAAACTACACCTCAACATACATAGACTTTCTTCTTTTTCCTGTTTCACTAGTTTTGCATGCATTAACTAGTATAAATAAGCCTTCTACATCTTTGATTATCACTAAGTAGTTTCAGAAACAGAACTTACATATATCACGTTGGAGAGTTTTCCTGAATTGAAAATGTGTGACTCTTTGTGTGTTTACACTCAACTTGTGAAAAACACTCCTCTAACAGCTAGCTTCCATTCCTTCTCCCCTTTGCGCTTTAAAAGACTTTTAAACAGGTTTTGCATGTAACTCTCCCTGACTAAAACTGTTGAAATATTTCTTGCCAAGATGTCTCCACTCTGCAATTAGTCACTTAGCACTAAAAATTTTTTCACCTCAGCACAAAAAGATGACTAGGGACATGGAGCTGAGTTATCTACCCTCTTAAGAAATAGCTGCTAATGCTTTCAAAGAAAAACATTTTTCAGTTTTTAGGAAGTTGCACGGTCTTGCACAGTGCTATTTTTAGAGGTATATGGAAGCCTTACCATATTATTCATTCTGTGCTGAGGCTCACAATGTCTTTGACAAATTCCAAGTTGTAAAGCACTGTTATCATATGTTTGATTTAACATGAACATCCCTAGAGCTCTGTTCAGTAGTCACCATTCTTGCCTCAGTCTTCTCCTATGAGCACTCTGAAAACAATGCTGTATTCTTTAAGTCATCGATCATTCTTTATCTATTCAAGCAGCTTTGAAAATACAATTTCATTATTTGTATGACATGGGAAAGTAAGTATATATCTTTTGATTTATTCTAGTGTAAATGGATAACTTTTTTTTCTTTTTTTCCAATTTTTTTTATTAGATATTTTCTTAATTTACATTTCAAATGCTATTCCGAAAGTCCCCTTCCCTCTCCCCACTCGCTGCTCTCCTGTCCACCCCCTCCCACTTCTTGGCCCTGGCGTTCCCCTGTATTGGGGCATATAAAGATTGCAGTACCAAGATAACTTTTACATATTAATTACTCTACCATATACATCTATTTGTAAAGAAAACTAAGGGTCTGGTTCAATTGTTTTTGTAGTATTTATCTCTATGTTGTTGCTATTTTGTTTATTTTTAAAATGACATCTCTCTCTCTCTCTCTGTCTCTGTCTCTGTCTCTGTCTCTCTCTCTCTCTCTCTCTCTCTCTCTCTGTGTGTGTGTGTGTGTGTGTGTGTGTGTGTGTGTGTATGTGAACATGCATATGTGCAGTGGTACACATGTGAAAGTCAGAGGACAACTTGTAGGAATCAGTTTTCTCATTCTAACATGTGTGTCCTGGAGGTTCTGCTTGGGGAAAACCGATTTTACTTAAGAATCATCTTGTTATGCCCTCTACTCTGTTTTTTCAGAATTTCTCTTTATTCACAGTTTTATTCATTGAGACTGGATCTCATAGATCCCAGGATGGCGTGATGTTGAACTCACTATGTAGCTGATGATGAGCTTGGGCTCCCGGTCCTCCTTCCTCCTCATCACAAGTTCTGGGGCTGCTGGTGTGGACCATTACTCTCGGCCCTCCTTCTATAGTTCTGCTTAAGTGGCCTAAGTAATGTTGATTTAATTCATCTTTTCATTCACTTTTGTACAAATTGTCTTCTTTGCTCCAAAAAGAATTAATTTTATTTATAAAGTTGGACATGCTGTAATTGCATATTAAATAAGTAATCAATCAAGAAGTTGGGACAGAGTAAGAACCACATTTTTTTTTTTTTTGCCTGAAAGATTTCAACCCCACAAAGCCAAAAGAGACTCCTGGATAATTTATGAGTTTACATGACCATAAGAACATCAAAACAATATTTTCCTCTTATTTTCAAGAATAGATTCTACTCTAAAATATGAGCCATGCTACGTCATTTAGAGCAGCCTCAGTCAAATCCAGGGCAAAGTATAGAAATATTTCCTAAGATTCTTTTTTACACACTTCTTCGGTGTAGTTTCTGTTGTTTGCATGGATGTCTAAAAGTATGTGTGTGACAAAGGCTTGGTTCTGCAGGAAGGAACTAGTGAGATATTTGGAACTTTAGAAAGTGAAGCCCTGGGGTTATTAGTGTCATAATTCAAAGGGAATTGTTGAACTCCAGTATCGCTGTCTTCTAGCTTATGATGTAATTAATTTGCTCTATGACACTTCTTCAATGATATCCTGTCCATAACAGAATCTCAAATAGCAGGCTCCTTGATCTTACAATGATTCATCAAAAATACCACCCTAATTTTATCTTTATGTTATAAGTTTATTAATTAACATTGACAGTTTTTCTTATAGTCACACAAAAATGCATCCTAGAGCAGGCAATGACATTATACCAAGTAAGAATGTACGTTTGTTGTTCATTTATATAAGAGTTGTTTCCAATTGGAAACCAATATAAAAAATTTTCCACTAGGATATCTACCAAGGAAATGATATATGTTTATATGATGAATCCCATGTAAATACTGGAAATCTATCTGCACCGATTCTTAATATGGTAGGTGTTAGGCACAAAACAATGCTAGTGAACAAATGAGTGAAAGAACTCTGGGTGTGCTGTGTGTATCCCACTGGAGGGTCTCTGGAAAGGGGACTAGCAAATGACTCCACTTCCAACATATAATTGCAAACATCCACTTATGCTGCTTAAGCAATGTTTATAATTAGTGTGGCAGATGTGGTGGTTAAAGAGCTCCTGGTTTAGCTGTGACTGTGAAGCAGTACAGCTGTAGCCTAGCTTTCTGACCCATTTCCAGCACTCCTCTCTGGCTCTCCCTTTTTCTTCATACAGGCCTGCTCATGCCAAACCACATCTCTGCTGCTAGATGAATAGATAGCAACACTGCTTCTCATCGTCTCTACCTCTTCCAGCAACATCCCCTTCACTTCTAATAGTGAAATTCCATCTAGAGACATGTTCCATCAGCTTACAAAATTAACACCTTCTTCTAAAGCTTTCCTTTGAACACATCCTTCCTCTAAATTTTTAAGTTCTCATTGGTTCCTTGTGGTGCTCATCAACTCACAAGAAATATTTATATAAATGATTTTCCTGTCCCTTAAAGTAAATATTCTTTTATATCAGTCTTTTCATGCTCACTTGATGTTCTTCATAGTACTCAGCACAGGTATGACAGGTTATAGGTTCAAAAATTTGCTGTTGTTGTAATAAACTTCCTATGCACATTAGCAACTCTTTGTCTTGAAATTAGCTAGGCAGTTCCACATGAGGCTGACTGGATTTACAGTCACGTGAAGAGTCAGTCAGGTAATACATGCAAATTCCGTCACTCAGACCTGGTGTTTCATCCTGGATACTGGCTGGAAGTTCAACTGGGCTGGAATATCAAAGTGCCTTGGGCTTCTGACAGCACGGTGGCTGAACTACAAGAAAAAATACGTCCAAAACCAGAGGCCTTATGCTGCCAAGATCCTTGTCTGAGAAATAAAGTTAGGGAATAAAACTACCAGTCTAGTTAAATTTGGAATGGCTATCTTGTCATTTTGCCACATTAAATGGGTCAGGGTCACCAGAAGCCAAACCAGAGCTATGCAAAAGAAAAGCAATAGCTACTTCTTCTTATAGTGAGTAATCACGACTTCAGCTGTGTGGAATAACCACAATAGCTTCATTTATTCAACCGCTATTAGGAAGCACTTACTGAGAGCATCATTTTAGGTACTCGGATTACAGCAATGAGGAAAAACATCAAACAGGAAGAAATTCATGTTCACCATGAAATTTTAATTGACTAGGAAGAGAAGGATAATAAAAAGAATCAATGTCATATATTATCAGATGATGGATGCCATGAATTAGGTAACAGTGTTCAGTGGTCCATTTTGCTTCTGAATAACACCAACAGTGAAAGATATGGTGGAGAACAGAGCACATGAGTAAGATCTTACACAAAGAAGTGAGTTATGCAGATGGATTGGTGTGCTTCTGACCACGAAAAAATGTAAAAGCGCATGTGAAAATGAAAAGTACATAGGATATGGTAGAAACATCCGAGATAATTTTTTTTTTCTTTTGAAGTTGCATTTTCTGGACCTAATTTGATTAACTCAAATGTACACACTCTTCTCTGCTTATAGAAGCAGAATTCCCATTTTACAAAAATCATTGTAATATGGAAATGGTTTTTTGTTATTATTATTTTTGTTTTGTTTTGGTTTTGTTTTTAAATTTTCAAGATGAACTTTAATCCTAGTTGGACTAAGTGTTATGGGCTACTCTTTTATAAATTCCTTCTGATCATGTTGAGCAATTTTCCCATTAATTAATTAATTAATTAATCAACTTTACATCTCAATTGAAGCCTCTCCCTCACCTCCCAGCACCTCCACCAAACCCTTGCCTACAACCCCCTTTCCCTTCCTCTGAAAAGACATAGGCTGGGCTGGGTATCACCGCTTGCTTGCGTATCTAATCACTGCGGGACTAGGTGCATTCTCTCCCACTGACACAAGGCAAGGCAGCCCAGTAAGGGGAGTGAGATCCACAAGCAGACAACAGTCTCAGGAACAGCACTGTCCTCAGTTACTGGGGGACCCACATGTAGATCAAGCTGCACATCTGCTACATATGTGTGAGGGGTCTAGGTCAAACCCATGTTTGCTTGCTCTTTGGTTGGTTGCTCAGTCTCTGGAAACCCCCTTGGGTCCAAGTTATTTGACATTATTGGTCTTATAAAGTCCTCTCCCCTTTCTGTCTCTTATTCCTTCCCCTAACTCTTCTATAAGACTCTCCTAAACACTTAATGTTTGGATGTGGGTCTCTGCATCTGTTTCCATCGGCTGCTGGGTGGAACTCTCAGAGGAAAGTTATGCTAGGTTTGTGTCTGCAAGCATAACAGAGTATCATTAACAGTGTCAGAAATTGGTTCTTGCCTATGGGATGGGTCTCAAGTTAGGCCAGTAATTGGTTGGCTATTCCTTCAAGCTCTGCTCTATCTTTGTCCCTGAACATCTTGTAGGCAGGACACATTTTCAGTTGAAGGTTTTGTGGGTGGATTGGTGTCCTTATCCCTCCACTAGGAGTCCTATCTGGCTACATCCCGTAGCCATTTCAGGCTTCATATCCCCTACTACTAGGGGCCTCATCTAGAGTCACCACATAGACCCTCTGTCCCGCCCTGTCCCAGTTCTCTTGCACATCCTAGAGATGTCCCCACTGTCTACCACAGATTTCCATTTTCCTCCCCTGTTCTCCTTATACCTGATGTCCACCACCCTGTTCCCCTCCCCATGCCCTCTACCACCCAGTTCCCTCACTTCATATACCATAGATGTCAATTTTATTTACATCCTGAGTAAGATTCAAGAATCCTTCCTTGGGCCTTCCTTGGGCCTTCCTTGTTATTTGACTTCTGTGGTTCTATGGATTGTAGTGTGGTTATCTTGTACTTTGTAGCACATATCTACCTATAAGTGAGTTCATATTATACATGTCATTTTAGGTCTGGGTTAGCTCTCTCAGGATGATATTATCTAATTCTCTCCATTTGCCTGCAAATTTCATGATGTCTTTATTTTTAATAGCTGAGAAGCATTTTATTGTGTAAATGAAACACATTTTCTTTATCTTCTCTTCAGTTGAAGGATGTCAGGGTTGTTTCCAGTTTGTGAGTATTACAAATAAAGCTGTGGTATGGTAGAGTATCTGTTGGGTATATGCTCAGGACAGGTATAGCTGGGTCTTTAGGTAGATCTATTCCCAGTTCTCTGAGAAACTACCAAATTGCTAATTCAGAGTGGTTATACAAGTTTGTACTCCAACCAGCAATGGAGGAGTGTTCCCCTTGCTCTACCTCCTTGCCAGCATATGCTTTAGCTTGAGTTTTTGATCCTAGCCATTCTGATGAGGTAAAGTAGAATCACAGAATTATACGTATCCCTGATAATTAAGGTTGTTGAACATTTAAGAAAATTTCTTAGCCATTAGAGATTCCTGTTGAGAATTCTCTGTTTAGCTCAGTACCCCATTTTTAAATTGAGTTATTTGGGTTGTTGTGTCTAAATTCTTGAATTCTATATATTTTGAATATTAGCCCTCTGTCATAGTTAGGTTTTCTACAACTGTGAAGAGACACTATGACCAAGGCAACTCTTGTAAAGGACAACATTTAATTGGGGCTACCTTACAGGTTTAGGCTATTATCATCAAGGCGGGAAGCATGGCAGCATCCATGAAGGTACCGTGATGGAGGAGCTAAGAGTTGTACATCTTTTTCTGAAGGCAAATAGAAGACTGTCTCAGGGACAGCTAGGAAGAGGGTATCAAATCTCACCCCATAGTGGCATCCTTCCTAATAGTGCCACTCCCTGGGCCAAGCATATTCAAACCACCACACCCTCTAACAGATGTAGACTTGGTGAAGATATTTTTTTTAATTCTATAGGCCATTTTTTTTTGTCCTGTTGATAGTGTACTTTGCCTTAAAGAAACTTTTGAGTTTCACAAGGTCCCATTTATTAATTTTTGATCTTAGTGCTTGAGCTGTGGGTGTTCTCTTAAAGAATATCAAGGCTATTTGCCACTTTCTCTTCTATTAGGTTTAATGAATTTGGTTTTACATTGACGTCTTTAATCTACATGGACTTGAGTTTTGTGTAGGGTGATAAATATGGATCTATTTGTTTTCTTCAACATGCAGACATCAGTTAGAACAGAAACATTTGTTGAAGATGTTTTTCTTTTTCCATTGAATAATTTTGGCTTCTTTGTCAAAATCAAGTGTCCATAGAAATGTGAGTTTATTTCTGCTTCTTCAATTCGATTTCACTGGCCAACCTATCTGTTTCTATACCAATATATGTAGTTTTTTATTACTATTGCTCAATAGTACAGCTTAAAGTCAGGGATGGTGATACCTCCAGAAGTTCTGTTATTGTACAGGATTGTTTTATCTATCCTGAAGACTTTTTTTTAACATATGAAGTTGAGAATTATTTTTGCAATGTCTGTAAAGGATTGTGTTGAAATTTTAATGGGAATTGCATTGAATCTGTAGGTTGCTTTTAGTAAGATGTCCATTTTTATTATGTTAATCCTACCAATCCATGAGCATATGAGATCTTTCCATCTTCTGATATCTTCTTCAACTTCTTTCTTCAGGGATTTGAGGTTCTTGTCATATAGAACTTCATTCACTTGTTTAGGATTACACCAAGATATTCTATAGCATGTATAATTACTCATCTCATTTATCATTGTATAAAGGAAGGCTAATTATTTCTTTGAGTTAATTTTGTATCCAGCTGGGATATTGAAGATGTTTATCAGCTGTAGTAGTTTCCTGGTAGAATTTTTGTGGTCAGTTATGTATACTATTATATACAAGTAGAAATACTTTGACTTCTTTCTTTCCAATTAGTATCCCGTTTATCCTCATTAGGTTTTTATTGCTCTAGTTAGGACTTCAAGTACTGGATTAAATAGACAGGGAGAGAGTACACAGACTTCTCTTGTCTTTGATTTTAATGGAATTGCTTTAAGTTTCTCTCCACTAATTTAATGCTGGCTATTGGCTTGCTGTATATTGCTTGTATTGTATTTAAGTATAGGTATCATTCATGCTTCCAAGGCTTTTACCATGAAGGGGTGTTGGGTTTCACAAGGGCTTTTTCATCATCTAATGAGATGATCATGTGGTTTTATTCTTTTAGTTTGTTTATATGATGGATTGTGTTGATGGATTTTCATATATTGAACCATGCCTGCATTCCTGGGATGAAGCATACTTGATCTTTTGTATTTGGGTGGAATGTTCTGTAGATATGTTAGGTCCATTTGATTCATAAAGTGAGTTTATTTTTCTGTGTAATTTCTGTCTCAATGACCTGTTTATTGGTGAGATTGGGTGTTGAGGTCCCACATTATTTATGTTTGAGGTTCAATGTGTGATTTAGCTTTAGTAATGTGTACCTTCTTTTATGAATGTGAGTTCTCTTACATTTAGAATGTAGATGTTCAGAACTGAGATGTTCTCTTGGATTTTTCTTTGATGTGTATGAAGTGTCTTTCCCTGTCTCTTATGATTACTTTTGTTTGACAATCTATTTTGTGAGATATTAGAATGGCTACTCCAGCTTGTCTTGGGTCTGTTTGCTTGGAAAACATTTTCTTAGCCTGTACTCTGAGGTAATGTCTATCTTTGTTGCTGGGGTATGTTTCTTATATGCAGCAGAATGATGGATCCTGTTTATGCATTCACTCTGTTAGCTTGTGCCTTTTATTTAATTTCTGTTATTTTAATGTTGGTAGTGGTACTGTGTGTGTGTGTTTCTATTCTTTTTGTTCTGCTGCTGTGGAATTGTTTATTTCTTGTGTTTCCTTGGGTGTAGTTACCCTTCTTGTATTGGAGTTTTCCTTCTCATATCCTCTATAGGTCTGGATTAGTCAGAAGAAATTATTTATTTTTGGTTTTGTCATGTAATTTATTGTTTTCTCTGTCTATGGTGATTGAAATTTTTGCTGAGTATAGTAGACTGGGCGAGCATCTCTGATTTCTTAGAAACTGTGAGACTTGTGCGCAGGTCCTTCTGGTTTTTAAAAGTCTCTGTTGAGAAGTCTGGTATAAGTCTAATGGGCCTGCCCTTATATGTTACTTGGCTTTTGTCCCTTGAAAGTTTTTTTTTTGTGTGTGTGTCTGTGCATTTATTGTTTTGATTATTATGTGGTAGGAGGGTTTTCTATTTAATGTTATGAAACTTTGTATGTTTATAGGCATCTTTCTTTAGGTTAGGAAAATTTTTTCTTCAGTTTCGTTGAAGATACTTCTTTTGAGTAGGAAGTCTTTTTCTTCTTCTATTACTATTATTCTTAGGGTTGGTTTTCTCATAGTGTCCTAACTTTTCTGGATGTTTTGTGTTAGAATTGTTTTAGCTTTAGCATTTTCTTTGACTGATATATCAATTTCGTCTATCATATTGTCTATGCCTGAGATTCTCTCTTCCATCTCTTGTATTTTGCTGGTGTTGCTTGTGTCTGTGCTTCCTGTTCTCTTTCATAGGCTTTCCACCTCCAGAATTGCCTCAGTTTGTGTTTCCTCTATTGCTTCTATTTCCAATTTCAAGTGTTGGACAGTTTCATTTATTTCTCTAACGTATTTGATTGTATTTTCCTGTATTTACTTAAGAGATTCATTCATTTCTACTTTAAAGGCCTCTATCAGCTTTATATATTAGATTTAAGGTTATTTTCTCACAATTCAGATCTTTTAGGATATCCAGGGCTTGCTGTAGTAAAATAGTTGTGGTCTAAGAATTCCATATTGCCTTGACTTTTGTTGATTGTGTTCTTATGTTGTCCTGGAGCCATCTGTTCCTAATGTTGTCAGGCCTGGTAGTCCTTGATAGGAGCAGGTCTCTGGGGCTGCAAGTAGAGCTGACAGTCCTTGGTGATAGCAGGCTTCTGGGATTGCAAGTAGAGTTGACAGTTCTGGTGTCAGCAGACTTCCAGGTATGTGCACAGAGTTGGTGATACCTGATGGTTTCAGACTGCTGATTGTTTGGGATAGGGGCGGGCCCACAGGGAAACAGGTAGAGTTGATGGTCCCAGATGGTTTCAAGCATCTGGGATTGCAGGTTCAGGTGTGGACCAGAAGATGGAGCACAGAGGTGACAGAGTAGACCTCAAGACTTCTGGGCTTGCCAGATGACCCAGTAGGCAGAGGTTTGGTGCTTGAGGACCTTACGTGTTATCTTTGGGCAGCAGCAAGCCTCCATTGATGCAGGTGAATGGCCCAGGAAATGGAGCGCAGAAGGGACAGGGCAGAGTTTGCAACTGCTGAGTTTGTCCAGAGGGGCCAGCTGGCAGGGAATTGGGATTGGGTTCTCACATGGTGGTTCCTGATTGCTACAGGCCTCTGGGCTGTGGCTAGAGGTGTGGATTGGAAAATGGAGCACAGAGGGGAAAGAGCAAACTTTATGGCTGCTGGGCTTTAACGGGATCCAGCACATGTGGGCTTGGTGCTTGGGGATCTCAACCATTTGCTCTGGGTGACAGCAGGCCTCTATAAGGTTCTGGAATTAGTTTCTAAAATGAAGTAAGATCAGTGTGAGCAAATGCTACTTTAAGCAACAAACTGATTGGGCTACTTTTAATATTTAGATTTATCCTTAAATTTATATTAATCTTATTTGAAAACGATCCATGTATAAAAATATAAAGATACACATATTCACAAGGTAATATATGATGCGGACTATAATGTTCAAGTCTGGTCAAGCTTGTTCGTATAGCTTTGTCATCTATATATTTATGTTCAAGACATCCAAGATCCTTCCTTATGGCCTTTTGCAATGTACAGTACAGAGTTGCTACCTATAATCCGTGCTGCGTGGAAGCACACGGAGCTATCTACTCCCAATTATACCTCTTTGCCCATGGAGCATAACATCTCTATTGTTCTGGGAAAAGTTGTAAACTATGCTTGCTCTTCACCAGGGGGTGCTGTTGCCATCTGAAACAAAGCATGTGGCTACTCCCAAGTAGAAATTTGTTTTGGAATACACATTTGTAAGAACACAGCCCTTCCCATTTCCCCCTCAACTTCTTCTTTTCTGCTATTTTTTCCAGAAACTCTACCAAAGTACTCCATATTGCCTTCATGGTATTTTTAGGTCAGCTAACATTTAAGTTAGTTGAAATCACTTGTTTTAAATATTAATAGTGACCATGAATTATGAACATATAGATGATTCACAAGACACTACAGGTAAGCACCTTCTAAAAAGTTTGACACACTCAAATACACGTGTGTGTTTACTTAATTTTAACCATGCAAAAGTTCAATCTGGTTGTAATACAATGTCCTATGTATGAATGAATAACTATATAATTTTGTATATAATACAAAGGTGTGGGATAGTATGTCTTTTGCCTGTGACATTTAATTTTTATATTCTAATGGGAGGATAAGTAAACTAACAACATCATGAATTATGATGGAATTTGAATCAAGGCAGTGATAGGTGATAATCACTGCTATTTGACTGGATTTAGAATGAACTCATAAATTGTGGCATACAATTGGGTGTGTCTATGAGGGGCTTTCAGAGAGGGTTAAGAGAGAAGTACAATCTATTTTAAATCTCTATCTATCTATCTATCTATCTATCTATCTATCTATCTATCTATCTATAGTGACCTGTTTCATGACTTGTGTAGAATATAGGGCTAGTCCACTCAGAGTTAGGTACTTATTAAACCCTATTACTGTTGTGCTTGTGGCCCTTAAATTTGGCTCCCTAGACCTCATTTGTGGCTCTACCACTTATTCAAAGAACATTCAACAAGTTACTCATCATATAAAGTTTCCACATGTTTAAAGTGGTAAAGTCATAAAGTCATATCATCTTTCATGAGCTAATCAGTTCTCACATCTGTGAGAAAACACCTGATAGAAATAGCTTAAAAAGAGGACTGGTTTAATCTGGCTCTGTTGATTTGGAGTCTGTCTAAAAGCAATACATCATGGTGGGCAACTTTTGGGACAATAAATACGCTTACATCATGACATACTGGAAGCAAAGAAGAGAGAAGAGAGAAGGGAGTCAGCATGTGCATATGGCATTCCCATTAAAGCACATCTCTAACAATGATAATGTAACTTTCTTCCAAAAGAATCAGAGCCCTAAGTCCATTTCTGCCTCCTGATAGTGTTGATGGCAGGAGACCAAGCTTTTAATGCACTTGAAATCTAAAATCCTACATGTAGTCATAGATTTACTGGTCCTAGGGTACTGAAACAAGTAAATCTGGTTATTATACCATGTTCAATGAATGAATAACTATATATTTTAAAGTATATACAGATATGTGATAGTTTTACCTGTAAGATTCAAATGCAAGGACTAAAAAGACTCTCAGCAGTGTCAGTCCTGATGGAATTTGAAACAAGACTTTGATAGGTGATCTTTACAGGTAATTTGACTAGATTTAGAATGAGCATGCTTGTGGGTATGTCTGTGAGGACCTTTCAGAGAAGGTTAAGGTAGAAAGATGATCTGGATTTAATCAGAAGTTTAGCAGACAATTCCTTCCAACTGTTACAGTTTAAAGTAGAAATGACACCAACGTGGTTATTTCTGTGTGTTGGATAATTGCTTGTTTCATTTCTAGAACCATTTCTTGTGAGTCTGAGTGTTACATGTGAAGAAATAAATATGAAGGTGGGTGAGAGTCATTTTGAATTCCAATGTGTGTGTTACCATAGAAAGGCTGGCATTAATGATATTTGCAGTGTGATTTGTGAGTATCGAGGGGAACAGTTAGCCTTCCTCATATTCCTCATAGCCACAGGGTGGATAGAATCACACAGCAAGAGATTGAGATTCAGATCCATCAAAATTCCATGCTGTAAATGTGTGGGCCATGTAGGCATGGATGATTTTGTGGCTAGGTGGAAAGTATTAATTCTGATCAGTAGGATTGGGCTTCTCAGAAACTCCCTGCACATTCTCTGGGTCTCTACTGTGTTGGTCTTTGCTATTCACCAGACACAGTGTTGCTATTCACACCTCATTTATTGCATTTCAATCATGAATTATTATTCTAGCCACGGAGAAGGAGCCTAGAAAGTTTATTAAATTTAAAGATTGATGAATGTTGAAAGTTCTAGAACTGCTTTGTAGGTTTCAGTTTTAATAACTAACAGAGAAGTATGCCTCAGATGATGTTGCTAGACGATACAGAGCAGAGACTTCCAGTTAAAGTGAACAAAACATTACTTTGCTATGCTCTAGGATTGTTTGGGAATAAACAAGACTTTTTTTCAAAAATAAATCCATCCCCATAATGTTGTTTGGGCTTGGACAAGCACTCTGAATTTTTCTTCTAATACCTAATAGACACATTATGTATTATGTTGTAGTGCTCACTGCCTAACACCTTTGAGAATCAACACTCAGTAAAGGGATTTTCTGGTGAAGAACTGAGCCTGTGTGACCTCCTGCAATGACCAGTGTTGTGAACATGTTTAATGACCAGCATTGTGATCCACTGGATTAGGAGCCTGTCTTCAACACACGTCTGAAAGCTTTTAAAGAATAAAACTAATCAAGGCTCCGAGGAAACATGCACCTACTCTCTGCTAAGGTTTTTTCACATCCCATAATTTGACTGATAGTATTTTTGTTATTTTGTAGGTGAATAAATTAAAAATGCTTCAACATTTATTCCAACTACGAGACAGATAAATTTGTTTTATAATGTACAATTACATATTTTGAAAAAGAAACCACACTTGTGGCCTAAGAGTTCTTCTAGGAAGTTACTGCTTCATTTATGATTCTTTACTTTTATTGTGAAATACTATCTAGAGATGAGTATGTATCATTTTCTTTTATTACAGCCATGTTATCAGGGTTAGAGAAGGTTAACACCTTAGATTGTAACAATATCTTTTAAGGACAGAAAAGGATAGAAATTTTTACTTTTTGTCACAGATGCTTGCTTAGCCAAACCATTATGAGTGTCCGTATTATAAATTTATAATCTTAAATCTGTGTCATCTGCAAATATAGTCTGCACCCAGCTTTCTTTGCATTTGGCTTTGATGTAGAGGACTAGGAAAGCATAGGCCTTAGTTGCTTCAGTCTCTTGAGCATGTGTGTGAAAATCATTTTTATTCATATAACAAAAATTAACGGGAAAGGATTTTCTAAAAGAAAAGTGGATTCTTTTTAAATTATATCCTTTCTTATTACCTGTACCATATTAGACTTTAAATATTACTTCTCCATTTGATGTTTTATTTACTTATTGAGGTTAGTGAAGAAGCATTCATTATGTAAATGAAATCAGTAGAATGTGAGAAAAACAAAATTACTACATTATTTTTTCTGTAATAGATACTTTAGATTAAATCATTTCGGAGTGTACTATTTCATAAGGAACTGGGCATGCCTTGTCCTAATGATATTTAAAATCAACATTTATACACACAGCCCTGCCTTTACAATGAACAGCAAGCTAGATACAATGTTCTTGTTGGCTCCCATCTTCTCAGTCATTGGACTGAAGGGTCGTTCTGTGTGGAATCAGTCCATTAAATCTTAAAACAAGATGGAATTGATAGTTTGGTTTTCTATCTCTTTTCTGAATCTAGTTCCTCATTGCTTAAGACTTATCTCTAATTTCTAAGTGTTGAACTTCTGTCTTGTTAGTCACCTTTTTCTGTGTAAGATGTCTGATCTGGAACCCCTGGCTATTGGGAATCATAGCCCTTCCTCATCCAAACATGGTAGATCTTGTCAAATCATCTTATGTTGCAGCTGTCTCTTCTGCTCTACAGTCCTTTTCGGTTGTTATTAAAATTGGCCTTGCCCACTGTACAATGTTCATATTTTATGCTAAGACTTTAATCAATAGCACAGATGACCTTAGCCCCTCAATTCAGTCATCCAAAGCCTAAATTACAATTCCCCTTGGTTTTGCTATTTTACTATGATTTATGAGATGGTAAATTTTGACTGAACAGTTTAATTTATCCAGTGGGTGATTGTAAGTAAATGCCTTTGGTAGGCTTCACTTCTTGATTTAATTTTTGCCACTTTATGATAAAAGTTAGGTAGAACACTGACTAGGTTGTGTGGTTTTTGTGTAATTATAATAGAATCACTTGGTTTGGATTATAATGACTTTATAACATTCTTTCTTGATATGAAGTAAAATGAAGATTATTTCTAGTTAAACCTTAGAGAAATTCTATGCAAGAACCTAGGAATAATTGAGAATGTTATCCATATGCTATTTTTTTAAATGTGGGGAATGGCAATTGGGGTAGCCACCAGAAAGTTCCAGATGCCAGAAAAGCAAGAGATTCCCAGTACTCAACAGGGATGACATTAGTTGAATTACCCAACAAAGGGGAGAACTTGTAGAGACCATATACAGAGGTTAGGCGTGACCCCTGGTTGAGGAATGGGACCACCTACCCATCTCAAAACTTTTAGCCCAGAATTGCTCCTATCTAAAGGAAATTCAAGGTGAATGAATAGAGCAGAGACTGAAGGAAAGGCCATCCAAAGACTGTTCCGCCTGGAGATCCATCTCATATGAAGCCATCAAACCCAGACACTATTGCTGATGGCAAGAAGTACTTGCTGACAAGAGTCTGACATTTGTAGCTAAACATCAAATTATGCACAGGGACCCCAAATGGAAGAGTTAAGGAAAGGACTGAAGGAGTTGGAGGGATTTGCAACACCATAGGAAGAACAACAATATCAACCAACCAGACCCCCCCCCCCAGAGCTCCCAAGGACTAAACTACTAACCAAAGAGTATGCATGGAGGGACCCATGGCTCCAGCTGCATATGTAGCAGAGGATAGCCTTGTCAGGCATCAATGGGAGGGGTGGCCCTTGGTTCAGTATAAGTTTGATACCCCAGCATAGGGGAATGCTAGGGTGATGAGTTGGGAATGGGTGGGTGCATGGGGGATCACCCTCATAAAAGCATGAGGGAGAGAGGAGGGACTAGGGGGATATTGAGGGGGAAACCTGGAAGGGGAAAACATTTGAAATGTAAATAAATAAAATAACCAATAAAAAAAAAACCTGTGTGTACAAACTTGCAAATTATGTGTGTGTGTGTGTGTGTGTGTGTGTGTGTGTGTGTGTGTGTGTGTGTAAATAGATGTGAATGCATACTAGATAGATGTATTCTAACCTTCTGCGTGTTTGAAGGACAGCCTCTTGTACTCTAGACTAGCTGGCTCACAGGCTTCCAGAGATTCTCCTGTCTCTGCCTCCTATCTCACCACAGGTATGATGGGATCACAGATAAATATTGCCAGTTCATCTTTTTTGTGGGTTTCAAGAATCCAACCTCTAGCCTTCCTCCTTGTGCACAAAGCATTTATCTAGGGAGCCATTATAACAAAATACTCGAGGAAATAAACTTGAAAATGAAAATGATTATTTTGTTTACTCTCCTGGAAGTTCCAGTCCAAGGTAATTTGCTCCAGTGATATGGTCCTGTGACAAAGTGACACTTCCTGGTAAGAGCGTGTAATGAAACAAAACAGTTAACTCTTCAGCCAGGAAACAAAGAGAGAAGACAAAGAAGAGATCAGAGACACAGTCTCCTTCCAAATTATCTCCCATTAACCTAAGGATTTTCTACAAGGCATCACTCCCTAAATGATACTTTTTTTTTTTTTTTTTTTGATAACACCAATAGGAGCAAGCTTTTAAATACATGAGCTTTGAGGACACTCAGCATTCAAACCATAGCACATTTCTGTTCAGTGAAGGGTGTTTAAAGTATCCATGGACAGATTTGGGATGGTGTTGATCACTTGCACCAAGGCGTTATAAACAAGTAAAACAAAACAAAAAACAAAATCCACAACAATAATGAGTTGCTTGTGATGTAACAATGGATCTAGATAACATCCTTTTATATAATAAAGATTTTTTAAAATGAGACAAAATGACAATATGTTAGTCATTGATTGGCTTTTTTTCTCCATAAATTCTAGACATTTGATATTCATGGGATTATTATGGATGGCGTCGAACCATATGTTTACTCTTCAATTCACAATATATTTTCAAAATTCATTAGGTAAAATTTGTCTTTTTTTGTAGGGTTGTGAGGGTTTGAATGAAATTCCTCCCATGTCTTGGACATTTGAGTAGTTGGTCGCTGGTTTTGATGTTGTATGAGGGTGGGATTTTAAGGAGTGCCATCTTTCTGAAGAAGTAAGAATAGCTATGGGGAGAGACTTTGAGGTTTCAAAAGCCAAACATCACTTGGAGTTTGCTCTTTCTGATTCCTGCATATTGATCAAGATATAAGCTCCTAGCTTCCAGTTCCAGCCATCATGCCAGCCTCTTTCATTGCATCCCTGTAGTAAAGATGACTGTCTTTTATCCCTGAAAAAATAATTCCAGTGCAAATAAAGCCTTTCTTCTATTTATTGCCTTGCTCTTGGCGTCTTATCTCAACAATAGAAAGTAATTAATACAAATGCATACTATTAGCATGTTGTAGAAAATTTTAATCCAAATCTGGAGTTTCTACCCTGCCTTGGTCATTCAGTTCCGAGATTAAAGACACACAACTTTTATTATTTACAATAAGCCTTAAACAGTACAAGAGCTGGGCAGATATATACCTTCTACGATATTAGAATCTACTTGATAACCCTGAGTTATTACTTACTAAGTTTCACCTGGGCCTATTTAAACTCCAATTGCCCAGGCCTCAGGGTCAGGCTTTCATGACTCATTTAACCCATAGTGGCTTCTCCTCCATTTTCCTTCTTCCCCCTCATGGGTCTCTGCTGACTTAAATCCCAGGACCCCTAAATCCTACCTATATCATTTCTGCCCAGCATATTTATTCACCAATAAGAAATAACTTAGGGGCAAGGTTACTTGGGTCTACATTGGGACTCTCTTGTCTCTGGGGCAACCAGGTCTTGAGGAATCAGCATTAACATTAGAACACAAGCAGCGTCAGGCCAAACCCACTCCATTACCAGACTCTAGAAGTCAAAACCTTTTCACAAGACTTAGACAACTCCTTCATGTTCTGATGATATGCCTTTGCAACTATTGATTCATTTGTTGTGTTGATATTTTATTAAAGCAGTTCATACCTTTGCATGTAAGGGACAGTGGTCTGCAGTTTCTTCTGTGTCTTCATCTGACTCTGCTTTCAGCATCGCTAGCAAGCCTTTCTAGGGTTTATGCTGTCTGAGGGTGGATTTGTAGTATTTATTTTTCAAATCATTATAGAATTAATTAATGAAATTCACTTTTTTTAGTTTAATAGAGCCACAAGTGTGATAGTAGATGCTTTTAAGTATCTTTCAAATATTTTCATAGATTAGTTTTCTATAAGAACAACAAGCCCAAATGAAGTTAAACACACTCTTAGTCCCATGGAATGACATCAAGCTGTGGTACAGAAAACACACATACACTCAGCCACGGAGAAGGGGGCTCTCAACTATGTTCAAAACTGTCTTGCAGAGAAGCCTTCAGCTGTGTCCTAAGAGAGTAAGCAGATTGAAACTAAGAAGATGGATGAGAAATTGTCTCATAGCAGCAATTTCACACAAGCTAAAACTGGCAACTGTGGTACTCTGCCCTTTAGCAGTTATAGATCCCTTTGTTCTAGGATGAATCCAGCATCACAGTAACAGATGGAGTAGAAGAAAACCAAACCTTGTCTAAATGTATGAATATAGGTCATACGGAGATGCTCAAGGTCACACAGGTTATGTGGAAACATTCATTATCCTTCTTAAAAATTCATGTGGTGGGCCCTGAGTTTTCTTCATGGGAAGATTTTTATTTTTGTTTTATTAGTTTATTTTGATGCCGGGTCTTATGCATACCATACTAGTCTCTACCCCATGCATTGTGTAGTTGAGGAAGATCTTGAACTACCATTTTCCTGCACTTGCCCCTTTAGTGTCCCGATGACAGGCCTACGTTTTGTCATTCTGGGGATCAAATCCAGAGTTGTTCATGCTAGCAAGTACTCTGATAATGGAACCATATCTCTAGCCCTGTAAACATTTTGACTTCAAAGTTTGACTTCTTTTCTGATTGTAGGCCTAGCCAGACTTTTTATGGCCTCCTTTGTTTGAAAAAAAGAATTCAATCAATGTTGAGTCCTTTCTTTCTAGAAAGTTCTAATATTTCTAACTTCCTGGCAGAAAAGACTTTATAGTCTTTTTTATTTCTGTCAGTTTCATTGTGTCTCTCTTGCTTCTAATGCTGACAATGCTCATTTTTTTTAAACAATTTGCCAAAAACCTAGCCTTCCATTTCACTGACGTATCTTATACTTTTACTTCCTTGATGCAGTGCTTTTTCTTGTCATTTTTACTTCTTCTGTATTGACTTCTTCGGATTTCTTTTTGCTGTTGTTCTCTGGTTTCCTTAGGAGGAAGTGTCTTACTTCAAAATATTTGGGGGGGGGGTTGCTAACGTCTTTAAATTTTGTTATTCTGAGTGCTCATCTATTACTGAATCCGCATTGAATTCTTGAATGTTATTCTATTGGAGAATGGAAGATCATTTCCAGACTAGCTAAAAGCATATGAAAATACACAATACAGTTTGATTAGTTGAGTCAAATGTTTGCCAGTGGCAGGGCTTGTGATACTCCCTTCATGGTTTTCTGTCCATATCATGTTTTTCAGCCAAAGTTAAGGAAGTGGAATGTTTTGAAGAGCCAAGAAGAGAGACATGCAAGGTCTCTGCAAGATTTTGGAAGGAATGATTAACAACTCGATGAGAAATTTCTCTCACTACATGTCACTGGAACAGAGAAACTGGCACTTTGGTACAGCTGTCCTGAAAAGACACTTTCGTCTCCATTTCTGTAAATGTCCCCATAGTCAAACAGCAAAAAATGTTCTTAAGATAACAAGTAGCCATGGAAGATTGGATCATAATTAATATATAATTTGGATTCTTCTGTCTATGTTACCAGACTACCACCATTGAAGGAAGCACACAATATATATATTAAATCACACACACACACACACACACACACACACACACACACACATGCACTGGTTTCTTTGATATTTGTTTTTTGGCATAAATAAACATTTGAGTACAACATAACATTTTTATGACAAGTATTGGTCCAAATATCTTAGGTCAAGTTGTTGACAGCTTGGCTTTTGTTTCTGAGTAGAAATGTAGTCCATGGTACTGCCTTCAACTAATGCAATAACTAACTTTGCAAGACTTAGCAAGGATGGGAAAGAGAAATCAGAACAAATAATAGGTTTTAGGTGGATGAACATTTCAATTTCACCATGAAAATAAGATACTAATACTCTTTAGATAGTGTTCTCTTTCAGTAGAGAATATTTATTGTAGCCAACCATATAGCTCAGGACCTGCAGGGTTTGAATTGAAGAGTTGGAACAGGGAATGGTCCTCATATGAGGAATAAAAATAGAAAATTCAGTAGCAACTATAGAGAGCTTTAGTGGGGTCAAAATTATCCTAACTGCTCCCTCTCTCTTTTCTGAGGCCCTCATCTACTGCTTATTCTTAGGTATGAATGCTTTTCCCATGGAAACTCATATGCCCACTATATCCAATCCTCAGGTTCTTGTGTTTGATTTTTCCATACTGTTATTATTTTAAAATATGGGACATTTCACGAATTTGCATCATCTTTGTATAAGGCCCTTATTAATCTCCTTTGTATCATTCTAATTTTGGTGTATGAGTTTGTAAAAGCAAGAATTAATTCTTAAAACTTTTAAACAGAAAGTAATTATTTAATAACACAGCGGTACAAGTTGTGAAACATGTTGGAAACAAAAAACTATGAAACATTGTTCATAGCAAGTGAACAATGACTTCATCTTTGATAAAGTAAAAAGTATATATACAGGCACAGAAAGCTTTGGACTTTTAAATAATAAATCATGAATTTGTATACTTTTAACAATTTAAATCCTTTGCCTTTGTGTATTTTTAAAAACAGTTATTTCTGAAGCAAACAAATGAACAGATAAATTCCAACACTATCTTTAATTCTTAGAGCCAACTCCATGGTGCTCTGATATCTCACAGTGTAGAGGAACATACTTTGGATATGAAAGTAGTATCCATCTCTTAAGTTGAAGTAAAATAAGTAAAGGGACAAAAATTGATGACACATTTGTGATGAAAAAGAAAAAAAGAAAAAAAAAATATTGGGAGGATGACCAAGCAATGTAGAAAGGTGTATAAGCTTATATTAAATGGAACACTGGAGCGAATGAACAAACAGTATGCTAATTAGGTTCAGAAAGAGATAGCTTTCAAAGGTGAATAAATATCCTCCTAGGTATGAAGAGATGTGGGTCATAACCAGAGCAGGTTTCATACTCATGAGCAACATCCCTTTTTTAAAAAAGGTTTTAGAGACTAGGATGTCTTAGAGGCAATTGAACTACTATTATTTTTGATATGTAATTTCTGCATCCTGATCAAGCTGGTGTCATATACTTACACTGACTTATAATCATGTTGTGTGGTGTGGCCTAATATAAGTCCCCTTAGCTTGAATCAATTAGTTTTTTGTTTGTTGGTTTGTTTTTGCACACATAGTCATTTTATATTCTATATAGGAAGTATTTACAAATGAGTTGTGTTTATAATATTGACTAATTTAATTTCCTTAAAAAAACTTTTAAAGAAGAATCTGGACTCAGTGGGATTACGTCAAGGGGTTATGTGCCAAGACAAGGCCTATGAGTAGCTAGGAATTTGAGTTTCAAGTTGAATGTATTGTAGAAATTCTTATGTGCCTTTCCCTAAGCATTAAGGTACTCTCCTGTGTAAACTAAAGGATATTGTTCCAAAAACATCTATTTTATGTTGAGAATAATAATAATAAGAATAATAACAATCAACTTAAAACCATTATTGTAGAGGGGGATATATGCACCACAGCACATATGTGGAAGTAGAAGAACAACTTTGTGGAGTATGTTCTCTTTCCCATTTTACATGGGTTCCGAGGATCACTTAGGTCACCAGACTTGTCCAGCAAGCCCCTTTACTCACTGGGCCATCTCATTGTCCTGAGACTTCTTCAATTTTCTGCATTCTTAAGTGCATATTAGAAGCAATAATACATTTCTCCTGATGCTGTGATGAGTACTACTGACTTGGCATGCATTAACATTAAGATGTAAGTGTATTGTTTAACAAGTTTTCTAGGTTTGAGGCTGGGAGCTGTTTTTATGTTGCTAACCATTGTGCTTGCTCCAACCTGAAAGATGTCCCAGATGTAAGGGAAAGAAAATCAGAAATCATCTATAAACAGAAATAGGAGACATGACTTTTGTAATTGCTTCTACTCTCTAGTCATAAAGCCATGACTGTACTTTGGTATGTTTGGGAAATTGTACAAGAAATACTTAAATGTTCTGTGAAGACAATTTTGAGGATAGAAAAGACATGAAAATGTAAGATTATAGTTATTATTTGACCCTCAGCTTTGCTTTTCCCAAGTGCTTTGCTGGACTCAAAACAGTCCTTGCCCTTCTGATGTTACTTTCCCTCTTGGTGAGGCAATTACTTGAAGCTGGCCAACAGCTTTCTATCCTTTAGAATAGTCTTGTTTAGTTCAACAGTGGCTCATCCCAAGAAACTGTGAAACAGACAAACATTTTCAAGTGTTAGGCTTGTCACCACCCTCGTCATTAGTTCTGCCCAGTTTGGAAGAAATAAAACCTCACTGTTGCCAAAGCCTTACAAATACAGAGGTGGAGGTTCGAAGCCAACCATTGGACTGAGTGTGGGGCCCCCCAATAGAGGAGCTAGAGAAAGGACTGAAGGAGCTGAAGGTGTTTGCAACCCCATAGAAAGAACAACAATAGCAACCAACCAGACCCCCAGAGCTCCCAGGGACTAAGCCATCAACAAAGGAGTACACATGGCTCCAGCTGCATATGTAGCAGAGGATGGTCTTGTCATGCATCAATGGGAGGAGAGGTCGTTGGTCCTATGAAGGCTTGATATATGCCCCCAGTGTAGGGGAATCAAGGGCAAGAAGGTGTGAGTGGGTGGGTGGGTGTGTAGAGAAACACCCTTATAGAACCAGGGAAAGGGAAGATGTGATGGGGTGTTTCTAGGAGGAAGGAAAACCAGGAAAGGGGTTAACATTTGAAATGTAAATAAAGACTCATTTTGGCTCATCATGAAATTACTAAAAATGTTACAAATTAGAACAAAATACTGCAAAGTGGTTTGAAACCTAAGCTTAGTTTGTCAATCTCATATTTGTAGTAATAAAACTATTAAGTACTACATATCTGGTATGAAATGAATAATTTGAATGCCTATAAATTTCATTTAGTTGCTGTAGTGTGGTTTGGAAAAAAAACATTCTGTGATAGACAATTACTTCACTGAGTGCAGTATGAAACAGTCAAATATGATATTATGGACCCAGTGGTGTAGGCTTGGATTTTTCAAAACTTACTTTAATAAGGGTTCTTAAGTATCTTCACCTCCCTTCTAGCCCTCTGACCAAAGGTNCAAAGGTAGGAGAGAAGACAGGGTAATAAAAAAAGGAGGGTATGGGCTTGTTTAGAAGTAGTTCTTTGGGGTTATTCCAAACAGTAGAGGCAGTCCAGTCTAATTACAAACAACAAGCATAAATCAATAGCAGCAGCTCCTTCCAGAATAAACCACAAGGCTCCGCTGAATTGGTACAAGTTTGCAGAAGCAGCTAGCAGCAGTCAGACCAGCAAGGTATTGCAAGATGAACCAATGCAAGAACAGCATCAGCAAAGACCATCAAAGCCTTGAAATGCAAGCCAATACAAGAGTGTTCTCTTAACCTCTGTAGAATTATGTTAATATTCTTTCCAACATCATGCATCCTCTCATGTGTCTGCCTTCGTCAACATCCTTTGATAAGACAGCTTCCAGAGAAATATCACATCACACAACTGAGTCTTCAAAGAAATCAGAAATTCCACTTTACCATGGCATGAAGCAAAGGCAGAATATTGAACTTGATTACCTGGGTCATTTTTTCCCTATTAACCTATTTTATTAATCCATGCCCATTAGAAAACTGGAGGTTGTGCTCTTGCAAAATAGTTTTGAGAAGACTTATGATTCTAGTACTGGTACCTCATGAATCTTCTATGTTCAAATTTTGACCTGACTCTGTGTAATACATCACAAGAACCAAGAAGCCTGTTTCCTGCTAAATGATGAGGGCCAGATCTTCACGATCTAACTTAAGTGGTAATTTTTTTTAATATATATAAACATTCTAGATAAAGGTTTCCCTGATCTCTTTTGGAAGGAACTGAGCTTAATCCTTTGTATTATTCTCAGTATAACAAAATGTCACTGCTTCAAGTATTATGTCTGTCTTGGAATTCATACAACCTTTGGGATTATTCATCTACCACAGTTAAGTTTACACTTATAAGGGAAGTTTTTGTAAATAGAAGGCATTCTGAATTTTTACAGCTTTCTCCGTGATCTTAAGGCATTATTTCTCTCTAATCATGAAACTTCTTTTACTTTCTTATACCACCTTATCTGAGACATCTTTCTCCCTGTGAGTTGGATATAAAGCCAGGGTATTGGGGTTACTGGGATTCTAGTCATTTATTTTCATATTAGCCTGATGATCAGGAAGACTCGTGAAGGATGAGATATCAAGACATGAATTAATGAAGCCTCTGCTGGTGGCACAACCTCTGGTGTTATAACCTGTAACTCTGGTCTGTATCTGATTGGTGGTGCTTTCATGGAGGTTGGCATTATACTCTGGGGGCTCTTGCAATCATGGCAAAACAAGTGAAATGAAGAAACAAGACAGTTTGATTCAGCTGCTCTTGCCAAGAGCCCAACATCAATATCTTATATTATTCAAGGAATACATTACTACATTTTATGGCTCCTTATTTCTCTATAGACTTTATGGCATTAGTGAGAAATTCCAGAATGTGATTTCTCTCTTCCTGCATCACAGCATTGGAGGAGTGAGTTAAAGATCTCCTTTTGGTAGCCAGTATTATGTCTCTTGTCAGTTTATAAATTGACTTTATTTTCTCCTGTCTCTCTCTTCAATCACCATTACTTTCTAAATGCCATTATAAAGTAAATCAAACAATGACAGAGAGTGGCTCATAAGATAAAAAGACTAAATAACTTGTTTGAAAGGTCTTATTAACCTGTGTTTAAGGCCTCCAATTCCACATAAAGACATCAAGAAAACATCACTCTGTAACATTGTCCTCTGACCTTCACATATATACTGGGTCATGAACTCCCATAGACACATTTATCATGCCTGTGCATGCACATGAATAAGAGTAATAATAGTAATAGTAATAATCATAATAACATTTTTTCATATTTCTAAAAGAAAAAATGATACAACTTTCTATTTTTTAGTGTCTTTTGCTTCTTTATTCTGTAATAGGAAATCTATTCTCATGGAAACAGTGACTTTAAATATCATAGCACATCAACTATTCTGGAAGGAGCACATTGTTAATTTAGTTAATATTCTAATTATGTAGTGAAGACTTCATACTTTGTTGGGCCTATCCTTAACTATTTATACATCCATGAATAAAAAAAACTTCAATGTTTGGTAGTAATGCCTCTGCATTGCCTATTAAAATTGAGATCTCAGTTATTTTTAATTGTTATGCTCAGTTATGATATTGATAACTATTTTAATATCTCAGAATAACAATTTTTTCATTTACAACTTTCAAATATCACTTTAATAAACTAATGGTGACACACAGCTGTAGTCTTAGCCACTTAAGCTCAAAAACATACAGAAACTCTCTCTCAAAAAGTAAACCAAGACAAAAACAAAACAACAAAAGACACAATGTTAAAAATGACACAAAGTCGTTTAATTTAGAAGAAAGACAGTTTTAGATGGAAATGTTTTTTATTCCATTGCAGCATTAGAGGACCAAGTGGTCCTTTGCTCCTCGGTTACTGTTTAACTGTTTGATTCTGGCTCAGGCAGGAGATCCCCATTCTCACTTTTGAAGTTTTATCACACACACTCAGATCATAGACGAATATGGAGTTACAAGGCAAATGTCTAGTGTTTTGTTTATTTATAGTACTGATGTTACACAGAGCTTAGAGGAAACCATACATGGAAAGAAATCAGTTTCTAGGTTGCATGAAGGTTTGGATCTGATTTGTTTTATGTTTGAGGAACTGGAATTTATGACATTAAAAATAAAGTCCACCCATGGCTTTGAGGAGCAGCATATGGGAGTATATGATTCCTGCTTATTGAGAATATTACACATTATGAGAAAACAACACCATCTATGGCTGCTTTAATGAGTAACATACCACATTAAAGTGGGTACATATGCCTTCTATTCACTTCTGCTACTGGAGAATATATGCATATGGAGCATGAGAAGACTGACCTGCCCACATTTGTTCCGTCTTATCTGCCTCCTGCCACATTGTTAGCTGCCAACACTCTCCATGCTCTACTTGTGGGACTCGTCTCTCACAGGTGCCTCTGCCTGTTTTCTAGTGTAACTGGCAGCCCTTCCCCAGCCCATCACAGTTTTAAGCAACCCCTATTTCTATCTTCTTTCCCACTATGTTGAAGAACCCATTTCTGTAACTTCCCACACTATGTTGAAGAACCTATTTCTTCTTTCTGTTTTCATATGTACCATTTATTCCCTGTCACTAGCATTTCACACAGGAGTTGAATTCTTTCCATTTAAAATAAAACAAACAAACAAATTAAAAGTTGCTATTTGCCAAGTCAATCAATTTCATATCCTGCATGGTTATTGTGTGTTGAATTACTATACTTACTATCTATTTCCATGAGATCTTTACAAATGTGAGCAAATGAAATGCTCCTCCTTTAAACTCTGATAGATCATGACAAGATGTGTTTAAAAATTTGCGTCAAAAATTGCATTACAATCACAGTTCCCTTTTCTGAATCTTTTCTACTCTCCAGTAATGGCAGTTGGGCAGTACAGTCATTTTCCAAGTATCCTTGCTAACCTTTTGTTCTTCAACTGTGTTATGTAACAGATGAGTGATAAAGCAGGAGAAATTGGCTTATAAGAACAAAATTCCTATGCATAGAAGTGTTTATACAGTTATATTACCTTTTGTTCATCTCTTTAATGTAAACAGAGCATCAATATAATTTTAAACAATTTTCAAAGTAGCAAAGTTAGTTTGTTCCTATGGATAGCAAAAGCCTTTTGCAATGCAGAAGCTATCTATGTTAAGGATATTATAGGGTGCATTGGATTTCCAACTTTACGTGTGTATTTATATGTATATAAGGACATTATTATTGATGATCCAAATTATAACCAGTTTCTAACATCCTTTGTATAAAACTCAAGAAACTAGTTTCTCTTCTTGACATGAAGAAAGACATGAGAAAGAAACTGTTGACTATCAGTAAAATTGCAAGTGAGACTCATAATAATTATAAAAATAGATGAATAGGCCAATTTAGGATGCTCCTTATATCTTCTTTCCAGGTTCTAGTTTCTATTCTTTTCCTCTTTCTGTTTAAGCAGTATATATTATGTATCATTGGTTTGAAGGACCATGTCTCTATTAGAAAGTGGAAGACAGACAGCTTCTTATGTGATGCGTGCTAGTGAAAGAGAGTTCATCAGATAGTATCTCTCTTATGTACTTAGAAATAGCAGATGATTCTTATGTAACAATGAAGTAAAACAGAATGTAAAGGAGATATTTAACAAATGGGAGATATAAAGCTAGCCTCCCAGAAGCATGTAAAAAGATGGGCATTACTTGTCACGAGGAGGAAGAACAAGCTGAAGGTTAGAGCCAGGGATAACAAGGTGTCAGAGGCACTGAGTGCTTACAGAGGTAATCTCCTAGGTAAAGCAGATCTGCTCTGTAAGGCCAAAATACTAGTTGGAAATTCATTGGAGCTGATATGTGTGATGGGAGATCTGGGCTGATGTCTTCAAAGTGTTAAAAATGCACATTTCTCCTCTAACCTTCTTACTCAATATAAAAAAAAAAAACCTCCCTAAAAAAAGCTGTTTTCCCCTCTTAGCTTGAAAGTGAAACAGAGGCTCCTCTCACTCAAGGCAGCAAGCATGCCCCTTAAAATCTGCTACACCTGAAAGTACAGTCCGTACAGTATAAGAGCCAGGGATTTGCAAGAACTGCCAATGGGTGAAGGGCTTACACTCCCTAATCTTTGTAGGACCTTCCCTATTTGTACTGGAAAAGCTGGAAGACCATACATAGTATTGGTTTCTGGATACTTCACTGAAATCACTGGGAAACACAGGGATGTGGGAGAGCTTATTTATTTGGAATGTTTCCAGAAAGACAGAAAGAAGACTGGAAATTATCTTCAACTACAGTGATTCTGCAAGTTTCAGGAAAAGAGTGGACTACCCAGATAGTGTGAGCTATTTGGCTGCTATAGACAATTAGCCAACATTCCGGGTTGTGTGAGCCAGAGGGTCTCTGTTATCTCTGTTGTAGTTATTTAGTTCTCAGTGGTGATGGAAAAACAATCATAAATAGTATCCAAAGAAGAATGGCCATCTATATATTTCAGTAATGATAGATTTGCAGACATATGAAACAATTTGAATTGGGCCCATGGGTTATTGTGTGATAATTTTTGCCCTATGATGAAATAAAATGGATTCATCAACATTTGCATGTCATACAAAAAAAAAATCACAAAAGATTTTGGGTAAGGGCTCACAGTAGAGTTGGAAAATTTTGTAAACCCAGAAAACTCACCAGGAGAATACATTCTCTGGCCAGGCCCAAAGCTATTCACTTCATATTATTTACAAATGTAAATGTTAGGAATGTTAGGGCATATTACAGGAGTGGATGCCAGGGAGTAGCATTTGTGAGTCAGAGACCAGGAATGTACATTCATGACCCACCCACAGGGCCCCATCATCGACTCAAATAGTAAGTCAATCACAGTGTTTCATGTGGGGAAGAATGGCAGTGCTTAACACCACTTATAATGACACAAAATCATAGATGGTGGTTTATCTTAAATTTCTGTTTAAATTGATAACTTGGCTCCCTTAACATTCTCATGGAATCTAGGGAAGGATAAGTGACAACGACAGATTTAGACAGGCAGTATCCCTGGTATAAGATAGTGATCCAGATGTGATATTATTAGTGGAGTAGATTAATAAATCAGATGCATTGTTGTGGTTATTGATATGGAAAACAATTTCCACAAAAAGTCTTTCCAATCATGATCATAATCAGAAGATAAACCAGAAAGAACCACATGAGACAGATTACAGAAGTTTTGTGCCTTTACTCAATATTACGACAAATCTCTTCCATTCTGCCAATTATACCAAGCCTACTTAGATTTTTCCACACCGATTATCAACTTCTTCAATTTATCTTTAAGTTCTTGGCAACTCAATCTTTATTGCCCATGAGCACTGTAACTTTCTGTGGGATCATTAAAATCCTCTAAGCTTGTTAATTCATAGATGTGACTAGTAATAATTTGTTGGTACTAGTACAAAGAATAAAATGATATAAATGTTTTGCCACAGATTAGATATCAAGCAAAAAAAGTCAAAAGACGTGGATTTTGTAAAATAAAATTAAAGTCTTACCAGGAAAGCAGATATAACTCAAATAGCTACACCAGAGGAATTATAATACAGTGAACTAGATATGTAGTTGAGATGGAGATGAACGTCAAATAATGGGCAAAGAAGATCCAGAAGTTAGAAGCAGATAGGGTTTAGTGACTAGACTTAGCAGGACAAAAGACCGAAACTGTTGTTATTATAATCCAGGACCTAGGCCCATGTGTGTGGTGGGAACTAGAATCAAAGTGTGCTTGTTTAGTGGAGGCTGAAGCCAAAGAGGAAATGTATCCTTTATCAAAAGAGCTGACCAAAGCAAAGGACAGGGAGAGAAATACTAGGGTTATGCCCTTTTACCCTCTAGTGCCTTGCCTTTTATTGGTAAGAAGCCAGCTGACATGGAGCCAGAGAAACACCACCTGGAGAGGTCAACATAGTTAGTATTCAGGAAGGATCTCAAGTCAGTGACATTTTTATCCAAAAGAGGTCATGACATTAAGCCAAGTCCTTGTGGGTAGGGAGCGGTTTCCACAATGGAAATACATTCTCTGTATTAGCTCTTTTGGAATTAGGTTCACCTTGACATAGGGAGTGAGCAACTGAGAAGGCAATGGATGGAATAATCAGCAGCAGCAGCAGCAGCATCAACATGGACCACCACCAGGAGAGAATGAAGGATGCTCTCAACGACACCAATGAATCTCAAGTGCAATATGCTATGGGAGAGGTGCACAAAAGAGCACAAAGAACATCCTTTCTTTTACATCTAATTCTATCACTACTAGATAGAAAGCAAATCAGTGGTTCCTATAGGACATAGCCAACTGTGTTCTTATGCATGAAGACTTTCTAATTCTCCAAATTTCTGCCACTAGCTATTCTCAAGAACTCGAGAGATGAATTGCTATCATGCGGAGACTTGCCTTATAACCCATCACCAAGGTATGTCAGAGAATCCAGAGCCCCGTTTCTCTGACAACACTTTCTAACAATAGATAGGCAGCTGAATGATTGAGTACATTTTCTGCATCTCGCCTAGCTCTCATCGTGGCAAACCCATCTGTGTTCCACAGTAGCTTCAGGTGTAGTGTAGATGTTAGGTGCTCCAATGATTGCTTTTTCCACACCATCTCAGTAACAGTAAATCTGGGTGTAAATGACTCTGTCACAAGCTCTGGGGTCTATGTGAAAGCTTGTTTTGGGGGCAATTATTTCAAGATATAAGAAATTATAAACTGCATGACCTCCCTGGAGGAAAACCTTGAAACATTCTTGTCTAAAATAGCAAGGTTAGATATCTAAGTTACGGAAAATGACAAACACATTGATAACCTGGAAGAAACTTCTCAGGGGATTAAAACAAATACCACAGGGTACAGTGTAGAAGAGAGAGCTGATTTAACTTGGTATCATTGTGCAAACATTGGGTGTTACCAGTCAAAAGTCTAACGTTCTTTACAGCTTTCAATCAGAGGAAATGATGCTGAATGGAATTTTAACCTGATGATAGAGGAGCAGATAGCAACTTCATATTAGATGACAATGACATTCAAACAGTAATGCCGATGATAAGATGTGGGATTAATGGTGCACTGCAACTCATGGATTGTAGGGAGAAATTGAATTCCTTTTGGATGCAAGAAGACTTCCGGATAGAAAGAAAATCCTGGTCTCCCGGATCAAGGTCTAGAGATGTAGAAGGTCAATCAGCTCCTAGAAGGGATACATTTGCTTCCTGTCAATTTGTAATTACCATGGGTGGATCAACTTATATTTTTTGGCATGTTGAGGGAACATGAAGACTGCTGGGAAGGAGGCCTGTCAGAGCCACAGTCTCCATTCTAAACTACAGGCAAACAGTCTCTGCTTGTTGCTCCGTGATGAATGGGGCGCTTGCAAGGGGATGAACATTTTCATGCTTGAAATTGATTCATTTTGAAGGAGTCTCAGGTTCTTTTGGGGGGGGGGGCATGTATTTTTTTTTAGTAGATATTTTCTTTATTTACATTTCAAATGCTATCTCGAAAGTTCCCTATACCCTCCCCCTGCCCTGCTCCCCCACCTGCCCACTCCCACTTCCTGGCCCTGGCATTCCCCTGTACTGGGGCATATAAAGTTTGCAAGACCAAGGAGCCTCTCTTCCCAGTGATGGCCAACTAGACCATCTTCTGCTACATATGCATCTAGAGACACAATCTCTGGGGGTATTGGTTAGTTCATATTGTTGTTTCACCTAAAGGGTTGTAGACCCCCTTCAGGAGTCTCAGGTTCTTAATACATTACCTCAGCTACAGTCGGCAGAATCAGAAGTTTGTTTAGTTAATTGTAAGCTGCTTTAAATCCTTCATTACATGTTTTAATGAATACAAGGCATGGACTTTATGCACTGATAATAATACCCAGTAAAACACTGCACATGAGTTCCCAGCATTGGGTAAATCTTTCTGGTGTAATTGTGAAGTTTTAAAGCTGTACTTTAGAAGAGTTAAAACTTGGTCAGTGATGTTTACAGAACTTTCTTCAATATCAAGGTGACAAGAATATGGGGAGGTAAATTTTTCTGAAGCAGTAACAGAAACTTGATCGCTATTGTACTGGAATATGTGTGGGGGAAATTAGCCTCTAACTCATTCTAATAAAATAGTGGAGTTTAACAGTAAGTAATCCACAACTCATAATAGGTCTTACTGACTAGGGTAAGTATTAATGTTTGATTCTTATCTAGAAGTTTTTTTTTTTTTTTCTTATTGACTCATGATTTTAACTTCACTCCTTTTCTGCCACTATATTCTGTGTACTTCTCTGACCATATGATGGTTGCATATCGGGCCATCAGACTAAAAGATAGAATGAATCTTGAGAGATAATAGGCAGAAACTCATTCTTCGAGGCTGTGTAGAAGTAGGGATCCTGCTTTAATCCCCAGAGATATCTCAGATGTTGACTGGCTTATACATCTGGCCACTATCGTTCAGATCACATCGAGTGAGCTCAGTTTCCTATTCCTGTGGGTTGATTCCATGAATGAAGCACATGCCAGAACCTAGGGATATCTGCGATGAGAGATGTGGTCTTTCGGGCCTCAGCTGCTGACTGATGACTGAGTGACCATTTCTTAAATGAAGGAAATTAAAGCTCGGGACTCTGGTGTGAGAACTCCTCACAGCAAGCTGAAATAACATCTGGCTATACTTTAGAAGTTGCTGGCAAGTGCTTGCGGTCCCCTGGAACTCGGTCAGGCTGTATTAGGAGGAGAATTGGACTGCTGCTGTGAGAACAGTGCATAGAGTTCTCAGCTCTCACGAGTGGATGCCAAACATTCTTCTGTGTATAGAGAGAATGATCGAATGTTTAGGATTAAAAAACAAACAACAAACTTTCCAAATATAACAAATAGGTATTAAGACCAGGAAGTAGCTAGAAATCTTACAGGACTTTTGAACTTGGTCTCCATACCTCTCAATGTTTTCTGTACTAAAAGTTGTCAGACTCTGAATTCATCTGCTGTGGTAAAGTTTACCTTACAAACATAGCCCTTGAAAAGGAGTGGTTTATGTGGAGTCGTATTGAGAACCATCACTAGCTTAAGTAAAGCTTATAAGGCATGGTAAACATGCTGGGAAATGTCTGTGAAAATCACAGCAGATTAGCTCTGCATTTCCCTGTTTGAAAAATGCTTTTAACATTATTTGAGCATAACTTGCATCAGAACAAATCTTTGGGTAAGTGTTCTTCTGGGCAGCAAGTGTTGTGAGAACCCTTAGAGACACTCCAGGAACACAAGTTCAGAAGAATGAAATTTTGAAATACTTTTCCATTCCTTATGATATATCACTCCCATAAGAGGTATTTTTTTCTTACTGTTATTAAAGGAATGTAGGTTTTCCTGTATTAGAGAAGATAGAAACTCTTATTTGGTGCATCCTGATAAGAAAACCCATTTTCTTGTTTTTCATCTATTCCATTCTATTCTCTCCCAAAAAGAACCTCCAATTATTCTGATGTTTTCTAGTCATATATACTTATATGAATACATGTATATATTACAATAATTTCAATATATATTAAATATTTTATAAAATACTGATGCATAATTATTGTGTACTTATATGTATTGTATGCGAATATATATGCATTATATGCTCATGGTTTATTGGTGGCCTGAACTGTGTGAAACTGCAGGGAACTTTTATTGGTTTTCCACTTTGCCCTTATTGTGCTGTCTGAACATGTCCATCCTTCCTCATGTGGAAACACATTAAACTGATCTGATATTTTATTCCTTTAATGTCATTCTCAAGAATGAAAAGCTCATTTGCTTCAAAACATCAATGTTATGTTTGCAATGCTCACTTCTTTCTTATTTTTTGTTTCGTTTCTTTCCCTTTTTTAAGGTTTATTTTGGGTGACTTTGTCATAGGTATGTAAACTGGAAAGAAATGCCACATCTCTGTAGCTTTTCTCTCTCTTTTTTTTCTTTCTACATTGTCCTTTTTCTATACTGAGCAATAGACAAGGAACAAAGCTTCCATTTTCTGATTCATCAAGAAAGGTCCTTGGATACACCACTTCACATCTTCACAAGGCACAGAAAACAGAACAGACTCGGAACCCAACTAGATCTTGTAAGAGTCGAGGACACAGAGCAAACGGCAGACCACAGACTGGAAGGACAGATTGGTGAAGACTGGGAGTTATAACTAATTCGCTTGAATGAACCTGCCTAAAACCCACACTGGCATTGGAAAAGTAAAATATGCTTAAGGAGTTCCTGGAGACTGAGCATGTGGACAAGTCCAAGGGTTAAATAATCCAGGGGCACAATTGTTTACAGTTTTATCAGTTTCAAAATCAGAACTGTGACCAGGTCATCACAGTAATGTTGGGGAAACCCCTCTTTGCTTTTAGCATGGGAAGGGGAAAATTGCCTTCCTTTTAGAACAGTGTGTGAGTGCACATGTGTGTGCATGTTCATGTGTGCATACAAATATGGGAACACATGCACAAGAGGCAAAACTGGGTATCTTCCTTGGGTATCTCTGTAGGAATATTTTCCTACTTTCAAATGCTGATTTCTCTGCCCTCATATCTTGTTTCAATCCAGACATGGTTTTGTTTTGTTTATTCTTAGAAGCTTGTCTAAACATTGCTTCTCATTCATTTCATGCCTTGCAAATAAAAGCCACTGAGCCAATAAAGAACTTTAAAGAGAGAGAATAGGTAAGACTTTGGATTCTAGAAGGGGTGGAGACAGAGAAAGGGAGAGGAGGAAGGAGCCAGAAGGGAAGTGACGGAAACATAAGGAGAAAAGAACAGCATCAAAAAATGGTGAAATTTTCAAATAAGATGGGATTATTGTCTGGAAGGAAGACTGACTAGCTTGGAGGTTTAGAATGGAGTAATAATTGCTTGGTGTTTGATTCAAGGTAATTTTAATAAATCTTAGTCTCTCTGTGTGGTTATTGGAGAATTAGCTGGTTATGAAATACAGCAGTCAGATTAATTTGCTTATATTTATATTATTTTATTTATATTAAAAATAATTCATGTCTGAGCCCAGCGGACACAGCTAGGGACACCCCAGGACTTTAAGATCGCATCAGGGTTACGCGTGAGTGCAGCGCAGAGGTGGTTTTGGGAGCAGCGGGTCAGCAGTTCCCCCCAGGGGCAGGAACTGAGAACTCCGCCCCACCGGAGGCTGGGCATCTCCCAGCCAGAACACCCGCGCCGCCGCGCCATCTTTCCTCTGAGCCCAGCGGACACAGCTAGGGACACCCCAGGACTTTAAGATCGCATTGGGGTTACGCGTGAGTGCAGAGGTGGTTTTGGGAGCAGCGGGTCAGCAGTTGCCCCCACGGGCAGGATCCGAAAACTCCACCCCACCGGAGGCTGGGCCTCTCCCAGCTAGAGCACCCGCCACCCCGCCATCTTTTCTCTGAGCCCAGCAACTCCAGGACTTTAAGACCACATCAGGAGCTCAGGGCCCGGGCCTCAGGCTCGGTGCACTCTATAGGCTCTTTCGGGACTCCCCAAGATATCTCTGGAAGTGAGGTGAGCAGGGGAACACAGCCTCTGTTCCGGCCCAATCTCGTGGAACTTGAGACATCAGCCAGGAGATTGATAAAGGCCCAGNATTAGAGAAGATAGAAACTCTTATTTGGTGCATCCTGATAAGAAAACCCATTTTCTTGTTTTTCATCTATTCCATTCTATTCTCTCCCAAAAAGAACCTCCAATTATTCTGATGTTTTCTAGTCATATATACTTATATGAATACATGTATATATTACAATAATTTCAATATATATTAAATATTTTATAAAATACTGATGTATAATTATTGTGTACTTATATGTATTGTATGCGAATATATATGCATTATATGCTCATGGTTTATTGGTGGCCTGAACTGTGTGAAACTGCAGGGAACTTTTATTGGTTTTCCACTTTGCCCTTATTGTGCTGTCTGAACATGTCCATCCTTCCTCATGTGGAAACACATTAAACTGATCTGATATTTTATTCCTTTAATGTCATTCTCAAGAATGAAAAGCCCATTTGCTTCAAAACATCAATGTTATGTTTGCAATGCTCACTTCTTTCTTATTTTTTGTTTCGTTTCTTTCCCTTTTTTAAGGTTTATTTTGGGTGACTTTGTCATAGGTATGTAAACTGGAAAGAAATGCCACATCTCTGTAGCTTTTCTCTCTCTTTTTTTTCTTTCTACATTGTCCTTTTTCTATACTGAGCAATAGACAAGGAACAAAGCTTCCATTTTCTGATTCATCAAGAAAGGTCCTTGGATACACCACTTCACATCTTCACAAGGCACAGAAAACAGAACAGACTCGAAACCCAACTAGATCTTGTAAGAGTCGAGGACACAGAGCAAACGGCAGACCACAGACTGGAAGGACAGATTGGTGAAGACTGGGAGTTATAACTAATTCGCTTGAATGAACCTGCCTAAAACCCACACTGGCATTGGAAAAGTAAAATATGCTTAAGGAGTTCCTGGAGACTGAGCATGTGGACAAGTCCAAGGGTTAAATAATCCAGGGGCACAATTGTTTACAGTTTTATCAGTTTCAAAATCAGAACTGTGACCAGGTCATCACAGTAATGTTGGGGAAACCCCTCTTTGCTTTTAGCATGGGAAGGGGAAAAATTGCCTTCCTTTTAGAACAGTGTGTGAGTGCACATGTGTGTGCATGTTCATGTGTGCATACAAATATGGGAACACATGCACAAGAGGCAAAACTGGGTATCTTCCTTGGGTATCTCTGTAGGAATATTTTCCTACTTTCAAATGCTGATTTCTCTGCCCTCATATCTTGTTTCAATCCAGACATGGTTTTGTTTTGTTTATTCTTAGAAGCTTGTCTAAACATTGCTTCTCATTCATTTCGTGCCTTGCAAATAAAAGCCACTGAGCCAATAAAGAACTTAAAAGAGAGAGAATAGGTAAGACTTTGGATTCTAGAAGGGGTGGAGACAGAGAAAGGGAGAGGAGGAAGGAGCCAGAAGGGAAGTGACGGAAACATAAGGAGAAAAGAACAGCATCAAAAAATGGTGAAATTTTCAAATAAGATGGGATTATTGTCTGGAAGGAAGACTGACTAGCTTGGAGGTTTAGAATGGAGTAATAATTGCTTGGTATTTGATTCAAGGTAATTTTAATAAATCTTAGTCTCTCTGTGTGGTTATTGGAGAATTAGCTGGTTATGAAATACAGCAGTCAGATTAATTTGCTTATATTTATATTATTTTATTTATATTAAAAATAATTCATTTTACAAATCTCTAGATTATCTTCTGAGATACCATCACTCACTAAACCTGCTGCTCACCAATTGGTTAGACTAACTATCTTCAAAGGTCTGAGGATCATCTCTCTAGCTCCCAGTGCTGGAGTCCCAGGTGTGCAGCTTTGATGTGGTGTTGGCTATGAACTCAGGCCTTCATTCTTGCAATCTGAGCTTTTTATCCAATGAACTATCTCCCTAGCTTCAAATTACACTTTTAAAAAGTGCATTAGTTAACTCTTTTTCTTAAAATGTCTGGCCCTAGGAAGAACTATCCATAGTTCTATAGGTAGAACCCAACTACTTAGTCCAATCAATAGGTTGGCAAAAAAAACTCTCCAACCTCACACAATTTCAGACTTCTATTTAGGCGACTAAAGTACTCAAATCTAGGTCACTTAATCATATCTTATCTCAGAACAGAGGACTGAAAAAATACTTGTGAAATTCAGTGAGAGGTAGGAGGCAAGCTACGTGACTTGAGACACAGTAATAGATCATAAGACACTCCTTCTTTATCTGTATCTTACCACCATATTTCAATGAGCCTAATTATATCATATGCAGTTATTGAGAAAAAATTACAAAATCTACTAGAAGGAAAAAATAAAAATCTTCACAATTTTAAAAGGCATCAAGAGTGGAACAAGAAACAACAGGAATAATAAATGAACATACTGAGAATTAAAAAGAAGAAAACAATGTTTAGTGTGCTAAAGGGCTTCATAGATAAAGGAGAATGTGAAAATGTGGGCAATGTGAAAAGACGTATAGTTATATATGTATTTGTTTATATTGTCCCTCCAGGTCCCTCCTTCACAGAGTCCTTCCCCCCTCCTCCCTACAGTTCTCCTCTGAGAGGGTAGGACCCCACCCCGAATATCCCTCATCCTGGTACATCAATTGTCTGCCAGATTAGGTGCATCCTCTTCTGCTGAGACCAGACAGGGCAGCCATGAAGACTGAGCTGCCCGTCTGTTACATATGTGCAGGGGGAACTGGGAGGACTCTTCTAGCCCCTGTATGTTCTTTGTTTGGTGGCTTAGATTCAGAGAGCTCCCAGGGGCTCAGGTTTGTTGACTCTATTGGCCTTCTGTGGGGTTTCCATGTACCAGTGGGTCTTTAATCCTTTCCCCAACTCTTCCATAAGTGTCCCTGACCTCCCTCTAATGTTTGGCTGGGGGTATCTGCTTCTGCTTCAGAACACTGCTGGGTGAAACTTCTCAGAGGAAAGTTATGCTAAGATCCTATCTGCAAGCATTGTTATCATTAATATCATTAGTATCATTAATTCTCAGGGATTGGTGCTTGTCCATGGGATGGGTTTTGTGGTGGGCTGGTTATTGATTGGCCTTTCCTTCTATCTCTGCACCGTTGCTGCATTTCTTTTAGATAGGATAAATTTTGGGTTAAAAGTTTAGTGGGATCTCCCTATGAAGGATAAGGTGTCCCTATCCTTCCACTGGGAGTCCTGAATGTGTACAGGTGGTGGCCTCTTCAGGTTCCATATCCCTACTGTTAGGCATCTCTGCTAAGGTCACTGACATTGCTTGCTGGGAGCCTCCTCTATTCCAGGTCTCTGGGATTTCCTAAAGATTCTCTGTTTCCTCCTCCTAGACAGCTGCAGATTTCCATTCAATCTTCTGGCCTACTGGACCTCTCTCCTGTCTCCTCATGCACCTGATCCTGCCTTCTCAGCCCCTCTGCCCCTAGTTGCCTCCCTCCATCTGCCTCCTATGACTATTTTATTTCCCCTTCCAAGTATGATTCAAGCATACTTGCTTACCTTCCTTCTTGTTTAACTTCTTTGGGTCTATGGGGGTGTATCATGAGTATTCTGTACATTATGGCTACTATCCACTTATCAGTAAGTACATACCACGTCTATTATTTTAGGTCTGGACTACCTCACTCAGGATGATAATTTCTAGGTCCATCTATTTGCTTGCAAAATTCATGATGTCCCTGTCTTTAATATCTGCATAGTATTCAATTGTGTGAATGAACCACATTTTCTGTATCCATTCTTCATCTACTAGATGAAGTTGGGCATCTGAATTGTTTACAGATTCTGGCTATTACAAATAAAGCTGCTATGATCATAGTTGAACCTGTGCCCTTGGCCTATGGTGGAACATCTTTTTAGTGTATGCCAGGAGCGATATAGTTGGGTCAGCAGGTAGAACTATTTTCAATTTTCTGAGAAACTGCCAGATTGATTTCTAGAATGGTTGAATAGGTTTATAGTCTCTAATGGGGACTGCAATGGAAGAGTATTCCCCTTCCCCAACATCCTCACCAGCATATCCTGTCCTTTGAGTTTTGGATTTTAGCCAATATGACTGGTGTAAGGTGGAATCTCAGGGTCATTTTGATTTGCATCTCTCTTTCTCTCCTCTCTTCTCTCCTTCATTGTAAGCTTCCATGAGTAATAGCCTTGATTCACTATCTCCTAAAACATGTATGGAAGGGAAAACTGCAAACATTCCTCAGAACACCACTTTCATTACAAGCTGTCTCTGTTGCAGAGACTGGGGTCTCTGGTGATTGTTGACAGTACAGTAGAGTCAGCACAAAATGGAGTTCTCATTAGTTTAGAACATGATACTTTTTTTTTTTGCACTAAGACTTGAGTCTTATCAATTTCAAGGCAGAAAAAAAAATCTATCTCATTTATTTTGATGTACATGCAATCCAGCCCTGACAACTTCAGCTCATAAATGGCAACATAAATATGTTGTGAATGGCATTCACTTTCTGTTTACACTGTTGATGAGAGAAGTGATTGTGAATGTTTGAAGATTAGCCAGTAATATGAAATGATTTTTCTTAAAATCACCCTTGACTTTTCCTCTCCTGTTATAAATTATCCCATACATCTTACATTACTGGCTGTTGATCTCACTGTCCATGGGACTCCTGTTTACATAGCTCTTAACTCTCAGGTGCAACCCATTCCAAATGCTCTTTAAATTATCACTTACTACTTACACCAGCTTCTTCTTAAAAGTAGATGTCTCTTCTCTCTCACATCCTGGCTTAATGTTGCATAACATATACATTATCCAGCCTCATTTTATTTAAACAGAACTCTCAAAAGAGTGTTCCAGTCCAGCTACAGAAAATACCTCAGGAGCTGAAGGGGTCTGCAACCTATAAAAGGAACAACAATATGAACTAACCAGAACCCCCAGAGCTCGTGTCTCTAGCTGCATATGTAGCAGAAGATGGCCTAGTCGGTCATCATCAGGAAGAGAGGACCCTTGGTATTGCAAACTTTATATGCCCCAGTACAGGAGAATACCAGGGCCAAGAAGTAGGAGTGGGTGGGTAGGGGAGCAGGGTGGGGAGAAGGTATAGGGAAATTTCGGGATAGCATTTGAAATGTAAATTAAGAAAATATCTAATTAAAAAAAAAGAGTGTTCAAGTCCTCTAGAAAGCTGTTGAATTTTAGTATGGACTAGAGAGACAAGCTCATCATATCATGTTAAGGAGTTTGAACACTATCCAAACACTATTCACAAGCTTAATTTATGGCACACTAGTATCCTCCTGCCTTTCATGTCTCAGTAACACATATCTGTTAGTCTCAGCAAATATCTCTCCTCTAAGTCCACAACTCAATCATAAACCCAGAGAGTGAGCTTTAAACACCACCCTCTACTCTGGATGATTTCTGAAATGCTGTTGCAAAATTATATCTAATAGAAATTTTATTTTCTTAACATTTTGCTTTGTTCTCTTCAGGCTTTGTGATGCAGAGAAATTTCTCAACAGAGAAGTAAACAAATGCTAGCAGATCCATATAGAATCAAATCAGCAGGGAAAGAATTTGCTTTGTTTCACAATCTCCCCATGGTGGTAAGACAACACTGTGACCAGAGGATGGAAATGCTGATTCAGTGTTTACCCAGCCTGGAATGTTAGTAGTGGTGCAGTCAACCTTCCTACATTCCCGCCATGGAAAATTGCATTATTTAGCATAAAAAATTAAATACATCTTATTATTGGATTAACATTTACTAGATTTTTTACTGTGTTATCACAATTTGTTTACCCAAGACAAATTCTACAGCTCTTTCTTAGAAATAAAGTTTCTGAATTCAATTCTCAGTTGTAAATTTACCCTACTGTCAGCATCCCTGCACCCAACTCCATATCTATTCTCAGATCACTCTAATAATGTGAGTTTATTTTCATGTTTTAATATTTACTTATTTCTTATTCACCTCTTTAAGGGGAGGGGAAAATTATTGGTTTTACTTCCAAAAGTGAGATTTAGGATTAATGTCTCAGTAGAAATTTATGTAAGAGTTTGTTTGTTTGTTTGTTTTTTTTTTTTTTTTTTTTGTCTCCAATGAAGGAGCTAGAGAAAGTACCCATGGAGCTGAAGGGGTTTGCAGCCCCCTAGGAGGAACAACAATATGAATTAACTAATACGCCCAGATCTCCCTGGGATTAAACCACCAACAAAAGAAGACACATGGTGGGACTCATGGCTCTAGCTGCATATATAGCAGAGGGTGGCCTAATTGGTCATCAGTGGGAGGAGAGGCCCTTAGTCCTGTGAAGGTTCTATGCTCCAGTATAGGGGAAAGCCAGGGCCAGGAAGTAGGAATGGGTGGGTTGGTGAGCAGGGGGAAGAGGAGGGGATAGGACATTTTTGGAGGGAAAACCATGAAAGGGGATAGCATTCGAAATGTAAATAAAGAAAATAATTAATAAAAAATACACTTTTAAAAGCTATTCTTGATATAGTGTAAGATAGACTTTCATTGGTGACATTTTTTCTGCTCATAAAGTATCATTCTTGAAATGATCTTTGAAATGTAGAAGTCTGATTCTGTTGGTACTGTGCTTAAAATTATTTTTGTGGCCTCTGGAGACAGAGAAAAAAAACCCAAAAAATAAAATGCCATGTGTGTGTATTACTCACTTCTCTGTTGCTATTATAAAATGTTCTGATCAAGTCAATTTAAAGAAAATGAGTTTTTAGTGGGATGAAAGACAATGAGGGCTGAGTGTCATCATGATGGTCAGACATGGCAAAGAGCCACAGGAATGGTCTGAGAGTTAACAACCACTATCAGAAAGCAGAAAGAGACCTGGAAATGGGGCAGGTTATAAGTTCTCAAAGGCTTCCCTCCTCCCACCCCAACACCTGTAACACATTTCCTCCAGCAAGGCCACACTTCCTATGCTTCCCATAACAGTGCCAGCACCTGGGGACCAAATGTCCAAATGCCAGAGTCTGTAGGGCACATTTCTCATTCATACAACCACAGTATTATATCCAAGGTCTTTATGAATGAGCCACTACTATATCCAATAAAATATTTAATAAGAGCATTTTTAAAAGATGAAAATACACTAATTCTATGCAGATTGTAATATCTATCATTTCCCTCTCTGCACAACATAGTCTATAACTTTAAATCATGTCAGTATCTAGGGTATTGGAATATTTATCATAGTATGAATTTTCCCTTAATGATTGACAACCTTTCATTCAGTCAACTAACACTGTTGAGATGGAATGATGGACATTTATACATTTAGTGTTGCCTCAACCAGTGAGGAAATCAACACTCATTATGATATGACACTTGTGGGGTATATGTGTCTGGATTGGGGTGGGAGGGTCACAGAATGGTTGATGGAGAACCCTGCCTGGCTTCCTGATTGTATTACCTAACTAATAGTATTAGCTGAAAACTCTCAGGTTCTGAGTATCAAATACCTCCTTCATGGTAAGTGATCACCCTTGGGACAGATGATTGTGGAATTTGAATTAAATCACAGATCTGGAGTATGAGGAATGAAGGTAGAGGACCTCTGTCACAGGCTCCTTCCCTGAAATTTGCATATATGAAAACAGGATTCACACTTGCATATTATGTGTGTTTGCACAGCATTCTAGGTATGGACCTTCTATGGTTTAGTATACTTCTGTTAAGGTCTGCCCCGCCCCAGCCGAGCTCTAGCCATTTTCTACCATGCCTGCCAGCTATTTTATATAGTTTCTTGTAGTATGCCTGCCAGTCACTGACACAGAAAAATAATTTGACTCAGAGCAAGCATGCTGAACCCATTCCCTGTTATGTTATGTATAAGGTTTGTTAATCTTAAGAAATTCCACAAAGCTTTATACAGGACTCATCAAGTTAAAGGTCAATGTGAACTGTTAAATGCCTAAAATGGCTTGAGTCAGAGCTGACCACTGGGCAGCACTTCTTACACATACATATGACCTCATTGTGCTTTTTTTCCTTTATAAGCCTGCCCTGAGAAATGTTTGTTGTCATAGCTCAGATAAGTTTGAGCTACAACCCTGATCTGATCAGTATTAGGTATTTAATCAACAAACCATCCCTGTCTGACTGAGATCAGTGTGTGGCTTGTGCAGTGAAGCATGGTCCCCAGCATTTCAAGGTAATTTAAAATATTTCTTCTTCTGATGGTGACGATTGTTTCCTTTCCTTTTCAGCTTTCCCCCGCCATTTGACATTTGTGATGGAAGAGGCACAAGGCTGAGAAAACAAGAGCACTTGGAGCCTTCGTGAGGTCATACAGTATCTCCAGGGGCTGATTTGCAAAAGTATCATTGAAAATATTTTTGTTCATGTGTAGAAGTCTGCCCATATGGTCTCTCCCTGGAAAACATTGTAGTCAAGCTGTCCAGTTTGACTACAGACAGAAAGCCTCACAAAGTAGGACTTACAATGGTGTAAAGCAGGAATTCTCAACCTTCCTAATACGGGAAACCTTTAATACAGTTTTTCATGTTGTGGTGACCCCTCCAGCCATAAAATTATTTCTTTGTTACTTTCTAACTATAATTTTTCTACTGCTGTGTAAGCATTTTATATGCAGGATGTCTGATAGGAGACCCCAAAGGGGTCCCAAGACACCGGTGAGAACTGATGGTGTGGAGGATTTGATTTGCAAGAGTGATTTCTCATGTCACTTTCTCGTAGCAATTTGGAATCTGTAGTTACTTTGGAAAAATAAAAATGCTCATTTTTCTTGATGTTCTCAAATTACTTTGTCAGTTGTCCTCTTTTGTCACCATATATTTTAATAGAGAGAAATTTTACCATACATTAATATCATGTAACTGCTAGAATGTAGGGTCTATCCTTGCTTGGAGAAGTATTATTAATTTTTGAAAAAGAAAAAACAATCTTATCATGCTGCTTCTGCTCATGTGTAGAAGTCTGCCCATACTGTCTCTCCCTGGAAAACACTGTAGTCAAGCCATCCAGTTTGACTACAGACAGAAAGCTGCACAAAGTAGGATTTACAATGGTGTAAAGCAGGAATTCTCAACCTTCCTAATGCTGGAACCCTTTAATACAGTTTTTCATGTTGTGAAATAACATATATAACATTTACTCTTTTAAAAAACCAAATAAAGTAAATTTAAATTAAATCGAAACAAAATTGCGAGATAAACTAAGTTGTCTTTGATTTGTGGAAGACTTATAAACATGTTCATCTTCTTTGATAGGTAAAGATAGCCATTTCAAATAATATAGTAAGAACTAATATTAGTATGTGTCTAACCGATCTCAACAGAAATCCATTTCCTTATTGCTCTTGCCCAGTTCCCTATATCCCCTATAGTTCTCTTAACTGTTTTATCCCTATGCTTGTAGCCTAGGCTATGTTCATCTCAAAGAAGTGACATTTTATAAATGGAGATAAATTACATGTCTTTCCTGCTTGAAGTCTTCCAAGGACATACATAAGACCTTGTTAGAAAGTCCATGAGCCACATGAGCCCTACCTTATGTTGCGGTTTCGGTTTCTGTTGCTCTCCTCTTTCCTTAAAACATTGGCTTTTCTGCCATTTCTGAGATATAGCACTTTTATGTATACCCGGATCTTTATATTTTCAATTTCTGTTCAAGGAAGCATGTCTTTTCTAAAACTCTCCAAATACTGCCAGGCTCCTCTGTATCATTCCTGTCTCCAAAAGTATATTTTCATTCATTTTCTAAATTAAATACTCCATTCTTTGATGTTCAATTCCCTCACCTGGCAATTTTGATTTTAATTGTGATACATACAATTATAATATTCTTTTAACTAAAAAAATCAGTATCTTTGTTTCTAATATAATTCAGATTTTACAAGGAGATATTGTAATGTCTATCCTGCATCTTCAGATCATAAATAATACCTAGAGAACAATGTGCTTTGAAAATATTTATTTATAAACAAATAAATATTTAGCATTATAAAAATGTATCATTATTTATCTGTTGATGCAATTAACCATTTAATAAACTTGTTATTATTTGATTCCTGAAACAAATGTATCTTGTTTCAGGAATTAAAAATAATAACATTTAATTTGTTTAATTTAATTTGATGGTAATAATTTTAAATATGTTTACTGACATTTATGGATAAGATTAGTCTATAGATCTCTGTGTTATCATTCAAAACTTTAAAAAAAATAAGCAGTCTTCCTGTCATTTCCTAAGCCTCATATTTTCCATAAAATTAATTTCTTGAGAATTCTGCAAAAACACATCTATGAAGTTAGTTGTTTATGTCTCTTCAATGTGAGTAGGGTCACTAGATATTTGATTTCTTCTTTTTCAAAAATAATTCCTAAGCCAGGCGTGGTGGCTCACACCTTTAATCCCAGCACTCGGGAGGCAGAGGCAGGTGGATTTCTGAGTTCGAGGCCAGCCTGGCCAGCCAGGACAGCTAGGGCTACACAGAGAAACCCTGTCTCGAAAAACAAAAACAAAAACAAAAAAACAAATCAACAACAACAAAAAAACAAAAACAAAAAAATTCCTTTTGTCCCTGTTGAGGGAAATATTTAAAAAGTCAATTTGCCATCTCTCCTGCCTTGCTTGGTTGGTCAGTGTTCCTGCTCTAGTACCAGTACTAGTGAGCCACAACATATGCCCCAGTGGGGTCCCGCTCAGCGTGTTCTGACCATTGAGCGACTCTCTTCCAGCTAGTGATTTCATCTCGCTTCCACTCAACGCCCATCCCACCACACGATCAGCCATCTCAACACCTAGTTACCTAGTAGAAACATGACTTTTAGAGCTTAATTATCCAATCAGATTTATATAACAAGATCACAATTTACAAGATGCCAATAGAATAATTTCAGAGCCAATTGATAAAGGTAAAGCTTTAACCCAATTATTCTAACCTTGTGTAAATCTTAGCTACATGTGACTGTTTAAAACCCCGTGGGATCAGGATCATCTTCCTGTTAGTCTGCCTCTATGTTGGCTTCTCTCCTTCCCTCCTGCTACTTCTCTATCTCTCCCCAACTCCTAGCTCTGCCTCCCTTTTCCTGTCCAATCACAGGCCTGCCACTGCCCTAACGTGATTGGACAGGAAAAATCCTGCAATACCTTCCTGATCCATCTAATTAGAAGTTTCAAGTCTAACATGATAGTATTTCTCATAATTTAGATAAAGTGATTACTTTCCGAAGCTTTACCCCCTTGGTTTCCAGTTAGATGAATCTGTATGCTCAGCGAGCTAAAATTCACTTCTCTCAAGAAAATCCCAACATCTCTGAAACTGTTACCACATTTCCTTCAGGTTCCAGTCCATCATCGTTTACTGCATAGAAAAATATTGTATATAAAAGGCAATTACTGAGAACAAAAAAAGCAATGTTAACTTCATTATATGAAGTGTGTGTTTCGGTGGAACTGGCAATATTCCTTAATTTAATGGTTAAGTAGATATTTTACTTAGTGATACTTTATTAAACTATGCAATTTAGTCAACCATTTTTATGCTGTATTTCACAATAAAATGGTTTTATGAACTCAAAATATTGTTTTTGTTTTGCTCATTTTACTGGCAAAAACTTTACCACAGATCTGATTGTTCTGAAAGATAGACATTTGGGCACTCTCTTGTGGCAATTTGGAATTACAGAAAAATTTAAACAAGAAAGTAATGTAATAAAATTTAAGAAGATCAAATTTCAAAGTAGGAAAACAGCTTATGAAGAGATTTCAATTGTTCCCTGGAGATGCTGCCTGTGGCTAAAAAAGAAGTTACTGAACATACTACTGACCAAAATATATGAGACTGGATAAGCGGCTGAATATTAGGCAATGAGGGACAGTGATTCCTGGGAGACTGTAAATAAATGGAGCAAGGCCTAGGATTCACAAATTCATTTCCATTCCTCCTGTAAAGTAGTAAAGAAATCCTGGCAGTGCCCAGCAAATCCTTAGGTTGATGAGACAGAGCTGCTCATTGGCTAGGTGAAATTATGGTAAGAGAAATTAGCCTTATACTAAGGACTGGTCTAACTATACAGCAAGGTTTTACAAAATTGAAATTAAAATCCCTGATTCCAAATAACAGAATTCCAGGAAACAGTCAAGAAAGAATACTGTAATAATACAAAAAATATGTAGCACTGAACAAGGTAAATTTATAATGTCTAGAGTCTGATAATTCATTGAATGTTCAGAGATTCTGCAAGACACAATGTCCCATAGAAAGTAACCCAGTAAAGATCCATTCAGATTGATCAGGAACCAGAGGGTGGAGAGCCCAGAGACCTAGCAAAGAGTCAATAAAACAATTCCTAATGATATTCTGCTATACTCATAGATTGGTGTCTAGTCTAATTATCATCAGAGGGACTTCCCTGTCAGCTGACAGGAGCAGACAGAAAGACCTATAGGCAAACATTAGGCTGAGAGATAGCCCAAGTTGGAGACCTCCACTGGCTTCCCCCCTTGGATCTTGGAGAATTCCCCGAAATGGCGGGGAGAACAGGGTGAGGAAAAATTTCAAGGACTAGAGAAGTCAAGGGCACCATGAGAACATGTCCCACAGAATCAACAGAACAGGGCTCATAGGGGGGTCCCAAAGAGTGAAGTAACAACCATGGAGCCGGCGTGGATCTGAGCTAGGTCTACATGTATGTTATATAGTTGTTAGCTTGGTAACCTTGTTGAGGTCCAACAATGGGAGTGGGGGTGAGTGTCTCTTACTCTTTTGTCTGCCTTTGGGACATGTTTTCTCCCATTAGGTGTCCTCATGAAACTTTGATATGAGCACATGTGCTTAATTTTATTGTATCTTGCTAGGCCATTTCAGTTCCTATCCCTCGGTAACTTGCACTTTTCTGAAGGAAAACTGAGCAAGAGGGGATTGAGAGAAAGGGGAAGTGTGAAGAAGTGGGTGGAGTGGAGGAAGGGGAAACTGAGGGTGGGGTGTGTTGTATAAGAGAAGAAAAAAATAAAAATAAAAGATCCATTCAGGCAAAAGGAATCTTTATATCAACTAGTGGGAATGTAAGTTAGATCATCCTCCATGGAAGTCAGCATGAGATTCCTCAAAAAACAAAAAGCGGAGCAACCTTCAGCCCTGCTACGCCGTTCATGGATATATACCCAAATGAGTCAGCCAGCATAGGACATACATTACTGCACACCCCATATACTATTTACTGCAGCACTATCCATAATTGACAGAATGTGAACTAGCCTAGGTCTCTATTAACAGGTAAGTGGGTAAAGAAAGCATAACGCATATATACACAATGGAGTACTGCTGAGTCTAAAAGGGGAATTAAATGATGTCATTTACAGGGAAAACCCCCCACAGAATAGGAGATCACAGGTGAAATAGCACAGAGTCAGAAACAGAAATACCCCATTTTCCTCTAGTGACTATAGATTTTTATAAAGTGATATGGATATAGAGGTAGCGTGCTGTTTGGAAAGAAGAGAAGGCGTGGAATGGGAAGGGGAGGGTTACAGAGAGGATAATAAAAATATGAATATCATCAATCTATATTATACACAGGCATGGAACTGTCAGAAATAAATCCAATATTTTTCACAATTGTAAAAAAAAAAGTTAATTAAAGTAAAAGAAATCCATGCCAAAGTGCTATAAACGAATATTAGATTGAGTGGATCAGGACATTTAAAGCTATAACTTTCCTATAGGAAAATAATGCTAAATCAAACAGACATTTTAAAAAGGATCTACATCAGAGTTTTAGAAATGAAAATGCCTGAGAAGATAAACACATTGAATGATATTAGTAGATTAAATATTGCAGATAGAAAATGAAGAAAAGGTTGAATTGGAATAGATAACAATATGAAATGTGTTAACATAAAAAAAAGCCTCACAAGAGTATCAGGGCTTGATCACCAGCATCAAGGCATTCAAGATACATGTGACTGGATTGTGCCAAGAAGTTACAAAAACAAAACAAAGCAAAACAAAACAAAACAACAATAATAATAACAACAAAATTCTCTGAGTACAAAGAGATAATGGTGGGAAAGTTCTAATCTTTAAAAAATCTCTTTATTTTAGCTGTGTGAACATGCATGTGTGGATGAGCTCTTGTGTGTGTACATCTCTCTGTGTATATATGTGCATGTGAGTTCCTGTGCCCTGAGAGGTGTAGGAGTCCTTAGAGCTGAAGTCACGGGAGGTTGTGAGTTACCTGATATGGGTTCTAGGAATTCTGGGGTTCTTTGTAAACACAGTATAAGGTCTTAATTAATGAGTCATCCCTCTAGTCCTGAAAAGTACAATTTCTGAAGTGGTAAGCATTTATGAATACAGAATTACAAGTTTCTCTCTTATTTCCCCAAAGTAGTTCAGTTAAAGCAGGTCACCAAAAATATTTCCAGAAGGGGACAAACACTGTCTTGGAAACAGAAAGTTTTAAGTCTCTCTTAGATTAGAGCAGCAAAAGGGTTTTGTGTTCACACTAACATTTTAATAGCAGCTCTGAATATATTGAATTTACCAGAGAAATCACTCAACTAGAATTGTGAGATTAGGCCTTTAGGTGGTGTGTGTGTGTGTGTGTGTGTGTGTGTGTGTGTGTGTGTGTGTGTGTGTGTGTGTGTGTAAATTATGTATGTCTGTTCTCTCTTGTTCTTTTTGCCTTTTAGTATTCCAGGATGCTTTTCCAAATAATAGCTGTTTACAAAAATTTGCATATTCTTTTTCTTTGTCTTGTAAATTAGCATCCCTTACTGGAGTTATTCTAGGTTTCCAAGATCCTCTGTGGTATTCATGAGGGTGATTCTAGCTTAGTACCCTGAGTACATTTTTTGCCAATACAAATTTGTTGCTAAGCAGATGTGGTGTATTTAATTATGTAATACTAATCTGTTTCCCTAGGAAACATCCCAAATTTCACATTATTCAGAAGCCTGAAATTCAGCTAGTGCATACTTTGTGCTTCCTCCTTGATACTGGGCAACGAGAGTGTTCATGATGAATAGAGGATTTATTGCTACTGTTATTACATCATTGAACGGAAATAAAATTCTCATGAAATGCATAGTGGTGTAAACCAGTCTTTATTTTAAAGGAAGTAGATTGTGGCTTCCCTTAGCTTTAGGGTGTGAAGGGAGCTCACATTTCAGAGCTTACAATGATTAGAGTGGGCATTTCATATGTGGTGCTTAAACTGCCACTATTTATTGACTCTGCCATAAATTCAGGTCCTTCAAATTTTGACAAGCTTAGTAGAAATTGCATCTCAGACTAGACAGGCAGGCATTTACCCTTGACTAGAAGCGACAGCTTCAAGTGGAGTTACTTCAGTGTTGGGAAGACACAGCTCAGTCCCCAACTGAACCCAGGCTTTTTACAAACTACTAGTGATGGAGTTACATCTTTAGAGTATTTAATATTGATTCATCCTTCAACAAAAGCTTCCTATACAACCACCTGGAAAGGCAGATTATTTTGTCATCACTGTTGATTACAACTTACTTTTTTTTTTTTATTTTCACCATTACTTTTTGTTAGAAGGAATTGCATGACTTTCTTGGAAGGCACTCAGGTTTCTTTGTTTTTTAACTATTTACTTTGTGCTTTTGTGTAATTTGAACCACATTTATAACATTTTTGTTAAATTATTTTAATATTTTGTATTTTTATCTACTGGAATACCTTTAATGGATGTTATTTTCATCAATGATAAAAATTAAGTTTGCACATTTATGAACTCATATTTGTACAAATTCTTACCCATGGTCACTGCCTTCTGGCATTCATCAGTTTGAACAGACATTAGGCTGATTACTGTGTGTGTGTGTGTGTGTGTGTGTGTGTGTGTGTGTGTGTGTGTAATTGGTATGTCTTTTAAAAAGTGGGATGGATAAGAGGTTGACTTGATAATACCAGCTACTGTTTCATCAGTTCCAATATTAGAAAATGTTGAACAGGTTTGATTTTTCAAAAGCAGCAGATCCTGGATATCTTCAGGATCAAAGAGACAAGCTATACAGAACCATTTGTTCTTTAAGAGACTGCTTGAAGTCAGTTTAAACTCATTCGTGTTCTTGACATTATAAAAGAAAGTATGTATGAAGTTCCTCAACTTCAAAGCTAAAGCTAACACTATGAGCAGAATACAAGATGCAACTCTCCTCCTGTCTGGCATATTCTAAGAGCTGCTCTGGTTGTTGGGATAGAGATATGTATACAAATAAATCCCTCCACAATACAGGGCTATTTATTTAGGATTGACTGTTAGAAACAAGTACTTATTGATTTGTGTGCAAGATATACTAACTGAATGATTGTGCTCAGCCTCCTTGTTCATCCTCGTATTCTTCATATGCTTGGGTTTGACAAGCAAATGACTGATCTTTGATTTGCTAAATTATTCTGTATTAGAGTAGGACTTTTTTTTTGTTTCAAAGATCCCATCTCAAATAAGATTGCTGATGACATCAAAAAGACCTGTTCCCTAGTCCAGTCATTTTACCCTTTAGACTAACACATATCCAATAGATAAGAATATATGAAGATTACCCCACTCCTCCCTTAAAGCCTTTCAGCTTACTCTCCTTTATCTGTAAGAGAAGATATTAATTTTTATATAAATCACAATGCTAGGAACATATTCAATATTTAGAGATTTAAAAAATGTTTAAAATCTTGAGCCAGGCATGGTGGCTCATGCCTTTAATCCCAGCACTTGGGAGGCAGAGGCAGGTAGATTTCTGAGTTCGAGGCCAGCCTGGTCTACAAAGTGAGTTCCAGGACAGCCAGGGCTATACAGAGAAACCCTATCTCAAAAAACCAAAAACAAAAGTTTAAAATCTTGAAAAGTGTAGAAATGTAAAACTTACTACTTCTTAAAGTTCATTTTTGAGTCACAGCAATTCATATGTAAGTAAATAAATTTCAAACTTTGTTTTCTTTATTCAATTTTAGATTAATGTTACTGAGGCAGTTCTTTCTTTTAAGTCATGCTTTATTTCTATATGCAGATTCAAAGCCTTAGTTATAATAATTTAAATGCTAAGTGGAAACTCAAATGAAACGTTCCTTGTCTTATTCCATTATAACAAACCCACAAACTATGACTTGGAGGAATTTAACTTTCCTTGTAATTTTCTTTAGAAGGATATAATCTTTTCTAATTTACTTATTTCTGAAATCATCTCCTTTATCAGAAGTTGTCCATTTAGCAGTAATAAAGCATGCAGAATAAAATAGTACCTGCATTTAAGTACCTGCACTTAAGTAAGCAGTGGGGTTAGTCTATGATGGGAAGCAGGGGGCTGGAGAGCATACAGTTAGGGTCTTTGGCTCATCTACAGTTCCCCACTATTGACCTCAGCAGGCATGAGGAAGCATGGTAAGTGTTGAAGGACACACAGATAGAGAAAGGAAAAAATACCAAAATCAAGGACAATAGGTGACAATCACTTAGAATCATCATGATGTGATTTACGATGGCAGGAAATTCTGGACACCTCAGACTTTTCCTTTCATTGTCAAATTTATGAAGAGAGAATGGGATGAAATCAGCCATAGGAGTGTAAAACAAAATGTAACAAAATAGTAGGGCATTTGATTTTCTACATGCAGGTGCAAACAAAGGCAATTTTTTTTCAGTGTCCAAATGTTATTTCCTTCTTTTCATTATTTCCCTTTGGGAGGTGTTTTGTTTTGTTTTGTTTTGTCTTTTTTGGAGACAAAACATTAATTCTCTGTTTTGGATTTCTTTGTATGTGTTAACACAACACTTAAATTTCCAATAGTTTCTAAGACTTACACAATGATAACTATCTTTGAAGACTAGAAATCATTTTCATCTTGTAGCTAGTACTTCTAGTACTATTGAAGCTAGCCAGGAGGACAGAGCTTCTAAAACAGTTCTAGCTTGATTTCTCTGTATCCTACAAGATTGTGTGTGTGTTCCGTAATAAGATCTTACCATTAGTAAAAGAAAAAAATTAGAGAGAATTTTAATGGTATATTCTTTTTAAAATCCTTGAAACCAAATTTCATGTGACAGAAATAATGGCAATGTTATAGAGAAACAATAGCAAGGTAGTGAAGACATAGTCACGCTTAATCATGGGACTGTGTTTTGTGTTTTGTGTTGACCAGCACTGAATATATATATTTCACTCCATATTTTATTCTTCACCCTGTCCTGTCCACCCTTCCCACTTGTTTTTGCTTTCTTCTCCCTCCCAAGTGGACGGCGCCATCTTCATTTGGGCACTTCAACTTGTTGACCTTTTTGAGTTCTGTGGACTATATCTTGTGTATTCTGTACTTTTTTTTTCTGGCTAATATCCACTTAGTAGTGAGTACATACTATGCATGTCCCCAATGGACAGAAGCTGCTGACCCCTGTTGTTGAATTAGGGAAGGCTGAAAAAAGTTGAGAAGGGCAACCCTGTAGGAGGACCAGTAGCCTCAATTAATCTGGACTCCTGAGATCTTTCAAACACTGGACCACAAAACAGACATCATACACCAGCTGATATGAGGCCCCCAACACATGTATAGTGGAGGATTGCCCGGTCTGTGTTCATTCAGAGGCGATGCCAAGGAGGTCTGAGTTACCTTACTCAACATGATATTTTCCTGAGTTTTGCAGACAAATAGATGGAACTTGAAAATGATTTTCTAAGAAGTAAAGTTTCCCTGGGAAACTAAGTGACAGAAAAATTTCCACACTATCTATGAGAAAGCAGCTACATTTCTAATATCTTGCTATTTTCTCATTTCATGAGAAATGCTCTCTGGGATCCATCCCATAATGAGCCACCAAACCCAGACACTATTGCGTATGTCAGCAAGATTTTGCTGACAGGACCCTGATAGAGCTATCTCTTGTGAGGCTATGCCACTGCCTGGCAAATACAAAAATGGATGCTCACAGTCATCTATAGGATGGAACACAGGGCCCCCAATGAAGGACCTAGAGAAAGTACCCAAGGAGCTAAAGGGGTCTGCAACCCTATAGGAGGAACAACAATATGAACTATCCAGTACCCCCAGAGTTCATGTCTCTAGCTGCATACGTAGCAGAGGATGGCCTAATTGGCCATCATTGGGAGGAGAGCCCCTTGGTTTTGCGAAGATTATATGCCCCAGTACAGGGGAATGCCAGGGCCAGGAAGAGTTAGTGGGTGGGTTGGGGAACAGGGAGGGGGGAGGGTATAGGGGACTTTGGGGATAGCATTTGAAATGTAAATGAAGAAAATATCTAAAAAAAAAAAGAAAAGAAAAGAAAAGAAAAGAAAAAAGAAATGTTCAAATTTCCCATGTAAGTTATCTTTGCTACTATAGAAATAAACACTGTCTATTTAATCCCATTTTTCTTATGACTATGTAGCATTTTGTTGGGGCAGGAAAAACAAAGAACTAAGTTAAAGAATTCTAATTCTTGAATGTTATTATTTAGTAATCAGACTACCGCCTACCTGTATTATGATGATAGTGTCTATAGCAAGTATGATGATAATGCCCACAATAACCAGTAAGAAGTGAATAAATGCTCTCATTTAAGAAAATGAGTAGAATAGGTACTTTAGGACTAAATTTACTCCTGAACCTATATCCAATTATTTATCTCATTATTTTTAAATTAACCACACAGAGACTCAAAATGTTGCCTTGAACTACAGCCACTTCAGCTGTTTGCAAAAGAAGGTGAAAAATATATTATGATACTATAGCCATAATAACAAAAGTATGCATTCCATGGGTAACTTACCGGGTTGCTATAGACAGCAAACTTAATAATTAAACTTCTATAAGCTACAATGTTGTGACTATTAATTAACATAAAATAAGCAAGGAATCTACAAGTGCTCTTATCCACAGATTTGTAGGTAAAAAGGGAAGGTGCATGGACTCTGGAATGTGCTGAGCAGGGTTATGGCTACACAGTTTCATGAGTTCTGTGAAGAGGGAACTGTAAGAACCTGAGGTACCTATCCTAAGCAGATAGGATTCCCAACTGTCTCAACTTGCTTTACAGGGTTGGTTTTCAACTTGCATTGCAGGTTTGTTTATGTCTGCAGAAAGATTTCACTTTGTTATCTGGCTGGATATATACAATTCTCCCCATTGCACAACAAATCACTCAAATGCCTAGAACAGGAAGCAGGAAGGAGTAGTTCTACCAAAAAAAAAAAAAAAAATGACCTCTGGTTTGAGATGGTGACTGGAATCTGTATAGCAGGCAGGTACAGGATCTTGTTTCAGTATCTTTGATCTTCCTGAGCTGATGGGATCCAGTCTCCCTGGAACTGTATTAAAAATCTTTTGGTTGATCTGATGCTCATGTAGGGGAAGATTTTGATAACTTAAAATGCAGTATTTAAGGTATTGCATAATCAGGAATTTATATTTGTTTTTAACCCTGCTTTACAAGATTCACTTACTTGATTCATTCAACCATAGTGATTCTTCAGGTCAGTGATGTTTCTTGAACCAGGTAATTCTAGGATGTCTTCTTACTAGCAACAAGAGGTTGTTTATTTAAATTCAATTAGCTAAAAATCTAGGAAAGATGAGTTTAGAACCTAATTGTGATTGCAAGTTCAAGAGTATGTATGTGTGTCTCTCTCTATTTGAGTGTGTGTGTGTGTTTTGCTGGGTCTGATCAACAGCCTTGTATAAACTAGGACAGCATTCTACTACAGAACTACACCTCAAGTTTCACAATAACTATTAATATTTATTTTTAGTTTTTAAACTCAAAACATACCAGCATCATAAGGAGTCTTAGAGATTGCAAACCATTTGTATAAACATAGCCTAATTTTATTTGCTTCATATTTACAAGATAGATACCTTTGAACACCAATGCCAGAGGAAGAAGCCAAAAGACTCAGTGATTCCATGCCGTAGTTAAGGCTGTGGTGCTGGGAGTGCCAATATCAGATCCCTGGCTTCTTTCCTTCTAAGATCTGTGAAACTAAGAATATATGGTTCATTGCACAGTGTCAATGAGGGTTTGGATATGGGATGTAAAGTAATAAATATGGATAAAATGTCAAAGTCTTTGAGCCAAATTACTCCCTTTGGTATCTGTCATTTTCTGCCAGGAGTGCACAGGGGCCAGGAAACTAGTCTCGCAGTGGGAATTATAGGAAGAAACCACTTGAATCACAGCTTAGTCATTCAGTCCAATCGAAGCAACTTTCAAGAGCTTATATCTAACCACAGCTTGGAGAGTCAACATAGACATGCCAATAAATTATGTTTATCAAATGTCTCCTTAAAATTACTTTGGCATCTTGAATTGTGACTACATAATTCCACAGCTGTTAAACTTAAAGATGGTAAACATGGCAACTAACAACAAAATGTCCAGATCTGGGGGCTCTGGGGAACCTTCTGTATTTGGGTAATTAAATTTTATTAGAAAAATAATACAAATAAATTTTGTGGCTAACGATGGTAATTCTAAACTTCCACAGAACACTTCATGCTCTTGTAGAAAATATGTAGTGGCCTAATATTGAAAATATGGATGTCCTGAGACAGTGTCATGAGATCATAGCATGTGTTTTAAATGACTTGTATTAGAGGGGATGAATGGTATTCTTTTATCTTTGCTATCTTTTTCATATGTAGATATTTTTTGAACATTTATTAGCCACTAATTAATAACTGAAAATTCATGACATTGAAGGTTTGTATTTAGTAGTTATGCATAGACAATGATTGCTCACTGATCTAGAGTAAAAAAGTTTTGGTTTTATTGAAATGAAATTTTGAACATAGGCACTGATCCTTGGACTAGTGTGTTTTTTTTTTTAATTTCAATAATTAGTACTCAGATGATTAGATAAATAAAGGAGATTATTTCTGAGCCTATTTTCTTACATAGAAATGCAAGATTAAACACAGTTGTAATTATGTTTCTAAGGAGGGAACTCAAATTCACCCTTGCTGTAGTTTTTGCCTGAATGTAAAAGCTGCAGCAGGTATAAAATATTAATGTTCTTCCCCACATCCCATTACTATTTTGATTCATTTTAGATGGAAATCTTCTCAAACTGCTATAAATATTGTCCCATTTTTAAGCTGATAGAACTGACGAGGGTAAATCATACAGTAAAATATTAGTATTTATTGTCTTCCTGTGTTTGCAGAGCAATAGTTTCAGTAATTCCCTCCTTATTTACAGGGAGATCAAACACTAATAGAAAAAAAAATTATATTGAAAAGTCATGTACAGAGATGCCAAGGTGGGAATTCAAGCACTTAGCCTCCAGAATTCCTGTGCTTAGTCCGAATGCAGTATCACTGAGGACACAAATTGAACATGAAAGGAAAATAGACAATGCCTGATAATCATCAGCTTATTGATATTGAAAACAATGTAAACACCTCCCACATGGTCTCACTGCCAGGACCCACCATGCCTTACCAACCATGGTGAGCCATATCTTTCAAACCATGAGCCAAAAGAAATCCTTTAAAACTGAGCTCCTGTCAGGTATTTCATCAAAACAATGAAAGTAACGAGTACAGCTCCTAACATTACCAATTTCGTAAATGCCAGGGCCAAGTTATTAATCCAATATTGGCCATGGCAGTGCACACCTGCTATTCCAACATTTTAGAGATAGAAGCAAAACTAAGAATTCAAAGTCATTCTCAGTTACATAGGGCTTCAGGCTCAGTTCCGAGCACGAAGGAGGCTTTGAATAAAAACAATACTGATTGACACTTGACAAAGTTAGCTTCCGGGGGCTTTGTAAGAAGTGGAAGAGGATGAGGGGAAGAAGAATGGACGAGAGATGGTAAAAGGCATGAAATATGATCTAATCATTGTCTACATGTATGACATTGTCATCATGAAACCCATTGTTACACATAATTGACATATACTAGAATTATCTTTAAGAAAGTATCTATTTGAAAAAATTGAAAAAAAAAGTCAACTATGTCTGTATCGGAATTCCTCTGAGATCAAAGAGAGTATTTCTTTAAAGCTATTTTGGAAACATAATACAATGTTACTATAATTTATATTACTGCTGCGAAATTAGTTTTGCAAGTAATGTTTTTCTGTAACAGCAAAAGCCAAGGGCTCACTGTTTTTGATGGTTTGATTGTTGTCCTCATCAAAGTATGTGACGATATCCTTTAAAATGATTGTTTTTCCTGGTATATTCAGCTTTATAGAGATAACAGAAAAAGTTAAAGTCTCGTATTTAATTTGTGCATGGACTTTTTTTTACACATTTAACAATTACCTAATATAATCACATTTTTAGTGCTCATTATACAAAAACACTGTGATGTTGATCAACTTGTGGGAATTCTAGATATAATAGAGAAGTATTTCTCTATTACAGAGAGAGGAAAGAATGAGAATAAGTGTTTTCACGAAAGGTGGTTCAAAAAAATTTCACACACATAATTAGAGAAATTTTCTCATCTCTTCCTGTCCTTTGTTCTTCACCATCCTTCCTATCTTTTTTTTTTCTCCTGTCCCCCTCATTCTCCTTCCCTTTCTTTTCCCTCTCTTTTTCTTGCCAAGGTACATATTCTAGAGATAATATCATTTAAAACAGGCCTCTATAATCAAACATAGACTCTCATGTGTTAAAATCTCATCTGAGTGTTCACTGCCCAGTCTGTCTGGAAGTGGGCGGCAGTTTATACACACACACACACACACACACACACACATCTTTTGCAAGTATTAAAAAATTTTGTACCAACATGTTTCCTAAGAGAATTTTAAATTCATTCGTATATTACCAAAAGAAAAACCAAACAAAATAACAGACTCATAGAGCATAAACATTAAACATTTGATGGGTAAATAGACAGATTAATAAAAAAATAGAAAATATTTACTTATGTCTGTATTTGGGAGATAAGATATGTTTTATCTATTGTAATAATTTACCGTACTTGTACTTTTAAATTTTATTGTTTTGTGTATGTGTATGTGTATGTGTATGTGTGTGGCCTACATATGCCATAGAGTATGTGTGAGTCAGAGGGTATTTTTCAGAAGTTGAGTCTCCTCTTCTACTATTGGGGCCTAAGTATCAAGCTCAGGTCAAAAGGCTTGAGGGTAAGCATCTTTAAGTCACCGAACCATTTCACCTGATTCATTTGTGATATTGAAAATTTAATCTTTTTCTATTCCAATTTTGCTACTTAAATTGCTTAACAAATTTTCATTCAATAGTTACTTATGTGTTATTTAAATGTGTGGTTGGTGTTGCTAGTCATTAATAAAAAAATCTTAGTTCAAGACCTCAATATGATTTTGATGGCTTTTGCTCTTATATTAGTCATGGTTCTCTAGTCATATATATATATATATATATATATATATATATATATATATATATATATATATATATATATATATATATATATGAGTTTTATTAGAATTACTTACAGACTGTGGTACAGTTAATCCAGAAATGACTGCCTATGAACACAAAGTCCAAACATCCAGTAGTTGTACAGTCCGTGACACAGTCATCTCAGCTGGTCTTCAATATACCCTGGAATCCTGAAGAAACAAGTTCTAATTCTAGTGAAGTAATAGACTTGCCAGTAAAGTCAGAGCAAGCAGAGAAGAACAACTGCTTTCTTCTTTCATGTCTGTATATAGGCTTCCGGCAGAAGGCGTGATGGATCTTCCCTCCCCAAAGATCCAAATTAAAGATATTTCTTCCCATTTCAAATGATTTAATTAAGCAAAAAGTCCATCACAGGTGTGCTCAGCCATTTGGAGGTTTTAGTTAATTTCCAGTGTAGTCAAGTTGACAACCAAGATAGCTGTGGCAGTTACATATTAACAAATGTTACATAACTTTTAAGAAAAGATTTATTTATTCTTCTATTTCTGTGTTATGTGGACATGAGGACAGGTATCACAGAGGCCGGAGGATGCCTTGCAGCTAGAGTTACAGGTGGTTGTAAGCCATTGAGCATGTGCACTGGAAAACAAACTGAGATACTTAGCAAGTGCTCTTTGCTGCTGAGGCTCCTCTTGCCCACTTAAGTACCTTTGAAAAGTGAACAGAAGAGGGCTAAGCACCATACTGCATGGCAAACAGCATGCAAATGTGGGAGGTCCAACACTTCCAATCTCAAAATAATTTATTTTCCCACTAAGCATTGTTAACACCTATGTTTTTGTTGGGAGCATTTCTAGTTAGAACATATATAGAAGAAGAGACATATAGGTTTAGTTGTCATTTTCTGACAGGAAGAATTTCTTTAGAACAGGTAGAATCAGTTTTGTTGAAAATCTTTCTTGCCTTAGAGCAATGAGTCTCAGTCTTCCAGAACTGCCACCCTTTAATACAGTTTCCACATGCAGTGGTGACCCCAACCAGAAAATCATTTGCATTGCTACTTCATAACTGTCATTCTGTTACTGTTGTGAATCGTAAACATCTGAGAAGCAATATATCTGGTATGTGACCCCTGTGAAAGGGCCATTTGACCTCCAATGGGACTGTGACCTATTCTCAAGAAGCAATGTCTTGGATCCTTTCATGTGGCTCCTTCTGGGACAACCACAGAGTTTTATTCATAAATAGTCATCTCATATAATCAAAACTCTTTGGGTAAAAACAGGTGAGGTCTTAGACATTTTTCATCTTGACAGAGAAGAAAAAATCAACATCAATCAATAAATTTTTAGGGTTTTTAAATTAAGTGCTCTTAGAAAAATCCATGTGACATCACTTTTCCTGTTCCACCTTCCTCATCTGTAAAGAGCAGACAAGTAGAGATTTTGGTCCCCAGTTGGGTGGCACTTGTATATTTTTTCTAGCTATCAGGGGCTTATATTCATCTTTGTTTTGGTAACTCTACTTTTAAACAAGTTTTATGGCATTAATTAATGGCAGAAATTAATTAATTTCTGGGATTAATCATTTAATTTAATGGTTCATGGAGATGAGATGATGTTAAATGTGTTAAATATTGTTAGCATGTTGAGAGGTGATTGATTAAATACTCTATGTAATTTATCTGGTCTGTGGTTGGCTTAATATTGGCATGTCATGGTTAGGTGTTCACGCTTTATCGCTTCCTGAAGTGGATGGAAATTATATTCTCTTATTTGTATCTCCAAAACATACCACCTTACAGCAAAAGACACGATGCTGACATCTCGCTGACAGGAGGACTGGTCTGTGTGAGCGATAACAGACACAGCCCTGTTCCCAGACCTTGAATTTTATCTTCTGTGTGTCACCTCACCCACCTTCTATAGATTTGCTGGGCGGATTTAAAAATGACTGTTCTGTCAGCCCAAAGTACACTACTCCTGTAGGTCTAGCGGTGTCAACGGTTTATGTCTTTTACAGTAAACGTTATCAAAGTTTCAGTAAAGACGGGACTGAGTCGACACTGGTTACTGTATGTGTCTCTGTACACTCTTGGAACTGCGAACAGGACTCTTCTATGTGTGAAAGATTTCTTTCTTTTGATAAAACTTTGAAGACTTGCACACAGCTTCTCTTGTTCACACTCAGCAAACACATTAGTTGGATTCTTTTGATTATCAATTAGTAACTTGTTTCCTGGTAGGGCAGGCATCGATGCTGTTTTTAGCATTAAAAAGTCTGTGGGCAAAGTGGAATTTAGTATGCTTTAGGCGTTATGATTACTGGTCTGTGGGCAATATCCTTGCAACTATTATAATTAATAAACTTTTAACCAGTTATCTTCCTGATAGGCCGCATGAAGTGGTTCACTGAAAATTAATAAAGGCTTGGAGCATGCTACTTTCTAAGACAAATCCTATTTCACATTTCACATCATTGAATTCTTGGATTGAAAGGCTCATAGAACACATGAGGTCATAGTCATGAGCCTTCAGACACTTTCATCTAAGTGGTAGCGCTCTATGATCTTAGCTCTGGATTTTTTTCTTTCACTAAGAGGCTATGTTGATTTCTGATATAGAAGAAACCAAGAATATTGTGTGTAACATTAAAAATCACCATAGTACTTATATAAACCAGTGAACTGGACTCAACATGAGATTGTTCTAAGTTGAGTTAAAAAAATCTAATTTAGAAAGGCAAGACAGAAATTATTTTAAACCATAGAAATGCAATTAGCTTATATTTCTTTTACTCTGATTCTGAAACAGGAAAGTGGAGTTATAGAGTAACATTAGCTGATATGACTTCCTTTTCATGTTTATTTTAGCACAATACACTATGTAAGGGTTCTGTAGTTATTATTAACTCTAATAGCAAGACTGCAAGAATTCATATTGCTGCTCTGATACTTTGTCTTCACCAGGTACCTGTCAGCAGGTTACGCCCCTCGTGACTCAGTTTCCTTACCATTAGAATGAGAATCATACAAGTACCTGTTGTGTTGTGATTGAATCAATCACTTTAAATGTTTAAGATGGTGCTTAATAAATACTGTCTCTTATAATAATAAATCCTGAAATTAAAAATGGAAGAAAATAAAATTGGGTGTACAGATGCCTGACTTTGAGAGATATTTTCAATCTAGAGTCCAAGAATATATCTTGAAGTGTCTGTGTTAAGTAGAGCTCATGGGAATTGTCAGAGACGCTGAAGCATTTCACACAGTGAGCTGCAGAAGAGCCAAGACCTCCAGAGAGCTCTAAAGATAGACCATCAGCCTGCATAGAATTTGTCTCGTGCACATTTACAAGTCAGTCATAATGTGACACATTCATCAAGCCTTTTTAGAGGGTAAGTAGAGGGTATGCAGACAGCAGTATTAATTGGTTGGTCATGAGGCCATGGCCTGTATCAAATCTTTGGTGTCTGAAATCGGATCACACTGATTCTGGTCACCAGGGAACTGGTTCCAACGTTTTCTTGTCCTCCACAGTGGGGGAAATGAGGCTATGTTAAGATCAAGTAGTACATGGCCAGCACATTTTAATTTGAGCAGGGTGAGAGAGATATTTCCAGTGTCCCACTGTGGAATGAAATAAGTAGCTCATGGCCATGCAATTGCCCAAAACAGGAGAAGGGAAGGCAAAAGCTGAATGTAATTTTCTGGGCAGGGGATCACAACCACTCTGAACTCCTTAAAGAATGAAAGACTAAGACAGGTAAAGACAACTAATAAAAACGGACCACTTTCAGGAGGCCTTGAGCTCGGGAACCTGAAAGGAAAAGTCTTTGGCAATTGTTTTACAGTGCTGTTAGAGAGAGCAGTGGTCAAACAAACTCTCTTAGGCTTCTTGATTTTCTTCTTGTATCAAATATATCTGTCCTGACAGCTCCACAACTTCAACTCATTGTATTCCTCTTGGTTGGGTCAAAGTAATTCAACATAGCTGGAAAAGAAATACACTACCTGACTAATGGTTTTAAATTTAAACTCACAATTGTTTTACAAATGGGCACTTTGTGCTGTCTTACGATCCCAAGATGGTGCACCAAAGGGCTCACTTGCCTTTGTGCCCATTCTACCCCCATTCTGGTTCTTTTTGCTTGTATGCTGGCTGTTTTTGTTTTGTTTTGTTTTGTTTTGTTTTGTTTTATTTTATTTTATTTTTTTTTACTGCACAAAGAAACATGAAGCCCTGTGCCAGAACACCATCTTCTCCCCAATCAAGCTAGACACTGTGTCTTTCTGTGCACATCTCTCACCTCATTTTTCCATCTCTGCTTTTCCTGCTTGTTCCATCCCAGGCTTAGCTCTCAATTCCTGCCCACCTCTCCTACATTAGCCTAGTGTTCCTTTCTATTGGGTTTCCCAGCCCTGAATTATAATCTTAACATTCTGCTCACCCCTCCCAACAACAATCTGTTACTCTACTTCTCTCTATCTCAAGACCTCTTGAAGGAGTTTCATTTCAGAAAGTCTGCTTCTCTGGTGGTCTAAAAATGCTCTAACTGATGTGATAGTGATGGGTTCAATGATTCCTGCTCCTCTAGCTACACTGTGTATGTCTCTCCAACCTCTCCTTGCTTTCTTGTACTTCAGTGCCCACATCACCTCAACTCCCTTTGCCAAACCGCCTTCCTTTCTTACAACTTACAATTTGGGTGTACACCTTTCATCCAGTCTTGGGTGTGGCTGCTTCTTGCCTAACTTAGTCTCCAGGAAATACCTTGATTTTATACTCTGATAAATACCACTTTTATAGCTCCTAACGTCTCCCCAAAATTTGGTTTCTATACCTAATGGCAGAGTTGGCATGTACATTTGGTACATCACAATTTCAATGTCCTTGGGCATTTTATTAATTTATCTTTTCTTGTTCCCACACATGTTTGTCCATTCTCATAGATATATGCATTCATCCAGTTAGAACAAGCCAGACCTTTCAGGCAGGTTTCATTGTTTTCCTCTCATGATTCATATCAGCTCTACTAACTGCCATAGTCAAGGGTCCTTACCTTCTCTATCATTGGGTAGAACTGGTATATGATTAGTGATATTGCTTTGTAGATATTTTGTGGACTATATCAGACCAACAATTTAGACCAGGACTTTTGCCGGTGGAAAGTTTCAGATTTGCTATTTACATATTGTAATTTGTGGCAAAAAGTAGTCAAGAAATTTAACTATTTCCTTATTTTTAATTGGATATTTTCTTTATTTACATTTCAAACATTTTCCTTTCCAGGTCTCCCCCTTCAGGAACCCCCTGTACCATCAACCCTTCCCCTGCCTCTATGAAGGTACTCCCCTACCCACCAACCCACTCCTGTCTTCCACCCTGACATTCTCCTACATTGGGGTGTCAAACACCCTCAGACCCAAGGGTCTCTCCTACCACTGATGCCAACAAGGCCATCTTCTGCCACATATGTGGCTGGAACCATGGGTCTCTCCATGTGTACTCATTTGTTGGTGGTCCAGTTCCCAGGAGCTCTGGGTGTGTGTGGGGGGTCTGGCCAGTTGACACTGTTGCTTCCTACATGGGGCTGAAAACCCCCCTCAGCTCATTCAGTCCCTTCTGCAAATCCTCCATCAGGGACTCCATGCTCAGTCCAACAGTTTGCTCCAACCATCCACCTCTATATTTGACAGACTCTGGCAGAACCTCTCAGGAAACAGCCATATCAGGCTCCCATCAGCAAGCACTTCCTGGCATCCACAATAGCATCCTGGTTTGGTGACAGTATATGGGATGTGTAAATGCACCACATTTCCTGTATCCACTATTCTGTTGAGGGACATTTGGGTTGTTTCTAGATTCTGACTATTATAAGTATGGCTGCTATGAATATAGTAGAGCATGTGTCCTTATTACATATTGGAGCATGATCAGGGAATGCCAGGAGTGGTATAGCTGGATCCTCTGGTAGTATTATGTCCAATTTTCTTAGGAACCTCCAAACTGATTTCCAGAGTGATTGTACTAGCTTGCAATCCCACCAACAATGGAGGAGTGCCCCTCTTTCTCCACATCCTCGCCAGTATTTGCAGTCACTTGAGTTTTTAATCTTAGCCATTCTGACTGGTGTGGGGTGGAATCTCAGGGTTGTTTTGATTTGCATTTCCCTGATTACTAAGGATGTTGAACATTTCTTTAGGTGCTTCTCAGCCATTTGAGTTTCCCCAGTTGAGAATTTTTTGTTTAACTCTGTTGCCCATCTTTCATAGGGTTATTTGGTTCTCTGGAGTCTAACTTCTTGAGTTCTTTGTATACAATGGATATTAGTCCTCTATCAGATGTGAAATTGGTAAACATCGTTTCCTAGTCTGTTAGTTTCCTTTTTGTACTATTGACAGTGACCTTTGCCTTACACAAGCTTTGCATTTTTATGGAGTTCCAATTGTTGATTTTGATCTTAAAGCACAAGTCATTGGTGTTCTGTTTAGAAACTTTCCCCCTGTGCCCATGTGTTCAAGACTTTTCCCCACTTTCTCTTCTATAAGATTCAGTGTATCTGGTGTTATGTGGATGAACTTGATCTACTTGGACTTGAGCTTTGTACAGGGAGATAAAAATGGATCAATTTGCTCGATTTGAATTCTTCTACATGCTGACCTCCAATTGAACTAGCACCATTTGTTGAAAATGCTGTGTATTTTTCCCAATGGATGGCTTTAGCTTCTTTGTCCATATATACTTTGAGCTTTAGTAAATATTTTTTATGAATATTGATGGCACTGCATTTGGAGCATAGTTGTTCAGAACTGAGAGTTTATCTTGGAAGATTTTTTCCTTTGATGAGTATGAAGTGTCCTTCCTTATCTGCTTTGATAACTTTTGGTTGAAAGTTGCTTTTATTCTATATTAGAATGGCTACTCCAGTTTTGTTTCTTGGGACCATTTTCTTGGAAAATTGTTTTCCAGCCCTTTACTCTAAGGTAGTGTCTGTTTTTCACACTATGGTACATTTCCTGTATGCAGCGATATACTGGGTCTTGTTTACATATCCAGTCCGTTAGTCTATGTCTTTTTATTGGGGAATTGAGTCCATTGATGTTAAGAGACATTAAGAAATAATGATTGTTGCCTCTTGTTATTTTTGTTCCTCTGGTGGTGGAATTATGCTTGTGTGGCTATCTTTTTTCAGGATTTGTTGAAAGAAGATTACTTTCTTGTTTTTTTCTAGGATGTACTTTCCCTCCTGTGTTAGAGTTTTCCATTTGTTATCCTTTGTAGGTCTGGTTTTGTGGAAAGATATTATGTAAATTTGGTTTTGTCATGGAATATCTTGTTTTCTCCATGTATGGTGATTGAAAGTTTTGCTGGGTATAGTAGTCTGGGCTGGCATTTGTGTTCTTTTAGGGACTATATGACATCTGCCTGGAATCTTCTAGCTTTCATAGTCTCTGGTGAGAAGTATGGTGTAATTCTGATAGGTCTGCCTTTATATGTTACTTGACATTTTTACCCTTAGTGCTTTTAATATTCCTTCTTTGTTTAGTGCATTTGGTGTTTTGATGATTACTTGATGGGAGGAATTTCTTTTCTGGTCCAGTCTATTTGGAGTTCTGTAGGCTTCTTATATGTTCATGGGCATCTCTTTCTTTAGGTTAGGTTAAGTTGGGAATCTTTACTCTCTTCTATAACTATTATCCTTAGGTTTGGTCTTCTCATTGTGTCCTGGATTTCCTGGATGTTTTGGTTTAGGAGCTTCTTGCATTTTGCATGTTCTTTTACTGTTGTGTCAGTGTTTTCTGTGGTATCATCTGCACCTGAGATTCTCTCTTCTATCTCTTATGTTCTGTCGTTGATGCTTGCATCTATTACTCCTGATCTCTTTCCTAGATTTTCTATCTCCAGGATTGTCTCCTTTTGTTATTTTTTTTTTATTGTTTCTATTTCCATTTTTAGATCTTGGATGGTTTTGTGCAGTTCCTTCACCTCTTTGGTTGTGCTTTCCTGTAATTCTTTAGTGGATTTTTGTGTTTCCTCTGTAAGGGCTTCTACTGTATCTCCTGTATTTCTTTAATGGAGTTATTTCTTTCTTTCTTAAATTCCTCTATTATTATCATGACATGTAATTTATATCAGAGTTTTGCTTTTCTGGTGTGTTGCGGTATTCAGGGCTCACTGTGGTGGGAGATCTGTGTTCTTATGATGCCAAGTAGCCTTGGCTTCTGTTGCTTATGTTCTTGCTCTTGCCTCTCACCATATGGATATCTCAGTTGTTAGCTGGTCTTGAGTGTGGCTTGTCCCTCCTGCAAACCTGTGTGTCAGTACTCCTGGAAAACTAGTTCTCTCTGGGAGGAATTTGGGTATGAAGAGCTGTGGCACAGGGTCAGCTCTGGGTTACAGTTGGAAACCAGAAGGATCTTGTCCCAGCTGTTCCTTGGTTCTTGTGTTCTGATGTCTCTTGGTGGGTCCTTCCTGGGCCAGGATTTTGAGCAGAAATGGTGGTCTTACCTGTGCTCACAGGCGTGTCAGTACTCTTTGGAGACCAGCTCTCTCCTGGTGGTATTTAGGTATGGAGTACTTTGGCACAGGATCAGCTCCTGGCACAAAGAGAAACTGGAAGAATCCTGTCCAAGGCTGCTCCTCAATTCCTGTAACCTAAGGGTTTTGGTTGGGTCACTCTGAGCAGAAGTAGTGGTCTTATCTGTACTCTTAGGCTTGTCTGCATTCCTGGGGTACCAGCTCTCTCATGGGGGTATTTGATATGGAGCACTGTCTGTCTATTTCATTGCACTGTCCAATGTGTCAAAATGAACTTTTGTGCATTTTCAAAAATTATCCTTTGAGATTCTAGAATTACAGGTCAGGCACTTTAATTCTCTACTTCTCAGTTTCCAAAAATATCAGAGTTTCCACTCTATTGCTTTTCAGCTGCTCAATCAGCAAGAACCTTATTGATCATGTTATTGTCTTCTTGGCATGATGCAGTTCTATTATTAATTCCCTTTTTTTCTATGTTGTCCCTAACATCTTAATTGGGATTTACCGTCTTCTTCTACTTCTGATTTCTTATGATAGATGCTTGAGTTTCTTCCTATTGCCGTCATAAAATAACATGGCCAAAGCGATTTATACATTGGGTTTATTTGTGTTTTACATTTCCAATGGGTAAGACTCTATCATCAAAATGATCAGGAACAATAGCAGTAGTCAGGAACAAATAGAAAGCTTAAACTGAAACAACTTAAACTGAAATCAGGATACACAAAGTAAGTTGGGAAAGGTAAATGTCTTTGAAACCTCAAAGTACTCCCCTGGTACTGATATTCTTCCTCTGTTAAGACCACACTTACTAATGTCTCCCCAAACATCACCACCAAGTGGGGCTTAAGTTCACATGGCAGAGCCTATGGGTGGGCATTATTATTCAAACCACCACAAAATAATTAAGCCATTTACTATTTAGAGGGCTCTGATGCTTTTGACAGCAGGGATCTTTCATATTCCTGAATATATGCAGCACCCCTAAGGTATTTGTTTTAAACGTTATGACTTAAAATAAAATCTTAATCCTATTTACTAATTAATATAAATCTAAAACCATGAATTTAATACATGGTAACATTGGCAGCTTTTTAAAACAAAAATATTACTAGTAATTCACATTACTTAATGTTTTGGCATATTATCAGGCTTTATAAATGACATCTGCATTCCGCTGCGGCACTTAATCTGTTGAAATATATTGTTTTGACTGGAGTATGTAATAAAAAGTCAGTCATACACAAATATGGGGTTGGAAAAGATTTATTTTTATAATTTCTCAGAAGAATATGGGTTCTCTTATGATATGTGTTAAAATTTAGTAAGTAGTAACTTTTAAAAGATTAATTGCAGTGTGGAATCTGAAACCATAGCTGTGAGCTTTCAAACTGTCTTGGTAATGTCTTCTGGATTCCAGAATGGGTGGTATGTGTTTGTAATCCCAGAGTTTAGGAGGAGGAGGCAGGAAGATAGGGAGCTCAAGGCTTTTCTTGGCTGTAGAGTGAGTTCAAGACCAGCCTGGACCCTATCTCAACAACAATGCATACAAACTCTTGGCTTTCCTGAAAGTTTTACTGAATACATATGAATGTGCCCATTTGAAGATATTCACTGAATGACACAGCTTTTTTTTTTTTTGAAAGTTGACACATTTCATTATACAGCACTAGAAAATGTCACATTTGTTAGCATCACCAATAGTTTACAGATAACTATTTGCTGTCTCTAGTACTTGAAGTTCCTGGTAGAAAATAGGCTGTCTGGAATTCTGTTTTCTTATGGAAGGCCTTTACTGACAATGTTAGCTACCAGTTGTTCCCTTTGAGGTGAAAAAATAAAAACTCTTTCATTTTTCTTTAGATAGTGTCTTCTAGAGTCCTCTAAATGTCAATAGTGATTTCTTTTCAGTCTGACATGATGTGAAGTCAAACAACCCTAAGATAGAAAGAACACTTATCTCATCCCATGCAATACTTTTCCTACAAACAAGTGTCCGCCTTGGCATGCTGCTCGAGCAACTCCACGTTTCCTAACAGAAAAGCAGTGAGGAGTGCCCACCACGATTTTCTCGTAATAATGTTCTTGATGCTTTACAATAATATTGCTAAGTCATAGTGGCGTGTCTTTTGTTACTGCAATTTTATGATTTTCCAAGGTACAATGACACTACTACAGTTGGGCATTGGTGTCACTGCCCTTACTTGTGTACTACAATGGGCAAATAGCATCATTGTTTAATTAGTGTGTGTTTGTGATAGATGTAGTTATACATGCATACAAAAGACAAAGGTAAAGAGGTTCATGTCAAGTACTTTTTAAATCCCCCGCTAGCTTGGTAATTGAAAAAGGGCCTCTTGCCAAACCTGGAACTGATTTGGTTAGATCTGCTGGTCATCCAGAAAGCTGTAAGGTTCCTCCTGTTTTTGTGTTCCCAGAACTGAGATTCAAGCTGTGCCTAGTTTACACATATGCTGGAGACTGGACACAGACCATCGCATTTTCATGACAAGCACTTTGTCAACCAGGCTGTCTATGCAGCCCTACAATATACTGTTAGTATAAATATGTTTTATTAAGTTTTGGGGGTAATCCTCAGATTCACTACTGTTTGAGAATTCCTGACCTAAACCAATTAGAATATCATGTGCATATATACACTTTATAGAGCTTTTTCTCATAAAAATTTATTATCTGTAAATGTAAGAGAAATAATATAAGCAAGATTGAAGCAATATTAATAATATTTAAAGAGAACTTCAAACTTTGTGTCATAATATTACTTCAATTATATATGTGGTTGTTTTACATGTGTTATATATAAAACACTTGAAAGGTACATTTTTATCATCTGTTTGCACTTACTGTAATTATGATCATCACTATGTGCTGACTTACTCGTGTACTTTCTCTTGGCTCTCTGCTATCTACTTAGCATTCATTAATTCATTTGTTCCTCCCAACGATTCTTTAATGATGATGCATGAATGCTTATTCTTAGTGAATAAATGAATACCTGATCAATACCCACTAGAAAATCAATGTAGTGCTTGAGCCTATAATGATCTTTCAAAGTTGTTGAATTTAGGTTCTGGCACCCAGATCAAGCTGGCTACAACAGCTTGTAACTAGCTTCAGTAGAATCCAATGTCTCTGACCACTGTGTACACACATACACCCCTTTAAAATAAATACAAAATTTGTTGAATATGTGAAGTGACTTGTCCAAAGTTGCTCCCCTTATAACCCCACATGAATTACAGTCTGAATACAGAACAATTTCCTTTCATAACTACACCAACTCACCTCCTAGTTCACTTCTCTGCTCCTAGAACTAATTTTATAGCTTAAGTACTCATGGCTAGTATAATGATCTGGAATTGTTAGAAGCATCCTTAAAAGATGTCTCTTTTAAATCTCTCTTTTAAAAATTATTTATTTTCCTATTAAGCTTTTCTTCAGCGGGTGCTGGATATTTTCATACAGTGTATACCACAGAAAGACCTACAAGATATTGTTTTCAAAGAACTAAACGCTTGCTAGAAGTGTGAGAAAAATTCCATTAAAATTGTTTTAACTTGGAAAATACTGAAGGGTTGAGTTAGGGAATTTCTCAAAACACACAAATCAAATAAGGTTTTATCATAAAATACCTATTTTTTTAGGTAAGATATTACACTTATCTCCTTTTCTACTTTCCCATATGGAAATGCATTATAATAAATATTTTTTTCTTTTTTTGTCCATTCCTCTGATCAAAGTCCAAGATAGTTGTAAAAAGATATTTCTTCCACCAAAATGAGGAGAAAAATTTTCAAAGAAAGCATAAAACTTGATGTTTTTTTAAATTATTTTTTCTTTATTAGATATTTTCTTCATTTACATTTCAAGTGTTATCCAGAAAGTTCCCCATACCCTTCCCCATCCCTGCCCTGCTCCCCTACCCACCCCCTCCCACATAATGGCCCTGGCGTTCCCCTGTACTGGGGCATATAAAGTCTGCATGACCAAGAGGCCTCTCTTCCCAATGATGGCCAACTAGGCCATCTTCTTCCATATATGCAGCTAGAGACATGAGCACTGGGGGAACTAGTTAGTTCATGTTATTCTTCCACCTATAGGGTTGAAGACCCCTTCAGCTCGTTGGGTACTTTCTCTAGCTCCTTCCTTGGGAGTCCTGTGTTCCAACTAATAGCTGACTGTGAGCATCTACTTCCATGTTTGCCAGGCACTGGTATAGCCTCCCACGAGACAGCTATATCAGGGCCCTTTCAGCATTATCTTGCTGGCATATGCAATAGTGTTTGTTTTTGGTGGCTGATTATGGGAAGAATCCCTGGCAGCCACAGTCACTGGTTGGTCCATCCTTTTGATTCAGCTTCACACATGATCTCTGTAACTCCTTCAATGTGTGCTTTGTTCTTAATTCTAGGAAGGGGTGAAGAGACCACATTTTGAACTTCATTCTTCTTGAGTTTCATGTGTTTAGTAAATTGTATCTTGGGTAGTCTAGGCTTAGCCCAGAAGCCTAAACTTGATGTTTTTGAATCTGCCGATCAACTGTAACATGTTTGAAATATAATGTGATAGTAAGAGTGAATATGTAGTGAATAAAAGCCAATGATAGTGTAGTGGCTATTCCTAGTTGTCAACTTGACTATATCTGGAATGAACTACAATCCAGAATTAGAAGGCTCACCAGTGATCCTAATCTGGAGACTGGGAGACCCGGATCTTGGTATGGAGATCTTGAGGCATAGTGACTATGGCTTCCAGAAGATTAAGAAAGGGAGATATCTGACTTCTGGCACACACCTTTAATCTGGGCTATACCTTCTGCTGGAGACTACATAAGGACATTGGAAGAAGGAAGGCTCTCTCTCTCTCTCTCTCTCTCTCTCTCTCTCTCTCTCCTTCACATGCTTGCCATGTGGGACTGAGCAACTGCTAGAACCTCAGACTTCCATTCACAGCTGCTACTGACCATTGTTGGGAGTTGGACTGCAGACTGTAAGTCATCAATAAATTCCTTTAGTATATAGAGACTACCCATAAGTTCTGTGACTCTAGAGAATCCTGACTAATACAGATAGGCTGGCATCTCAGAATGTCTACCTTTTGGTGTTTGTTTACATGGTGGTGTGAATGAAAATGGCCCTCATTAGTCCCTAGGGAGGAACACTATAAGGAGGTGTGGCTTTGTAGTAGGCATGATGGTGTTGGAAAAAGTGTGTCACTTAATCTTCCTGCTTTGGATCAAGATCTAGAGAGCTTCGATCCTTCTCCAGCAACATGTTTGCCAACAAGCCACCATGCTCCCTGTCATGATGATAATGGACTGAATCTCTGAAACTGTAAGCCAGCCCCAATGAAATGTTTTCCTTTATAAGCATTGCCATGGTCATGGTGTTTCTTCACAGCAATAGACACCCCTAACAAAGCAGGCCAGTTGATGTTTGTGAACCAACATTTCAATAAAACAAGGGGCCTCAATTTCCCCATTATGAGATTCATGAAAACTGAAGGTTTAAGTGTGTTTCCCATACATATTTGCTATGGTATTTAACAAACTAAAAGTACAGATCACTGTTGTGTAATAAACTAGGAATAAGAAACATACAGTCTCTTTGAAGTCTAACAAATACAGTGCTTTTGAACCCAGATTTATGGCGTATGAGGACTCCTAGTAGCTAAAGTCTGTTTCTAGTTGGGATAATCTTTTGTTCACTGTGCAAACAGTGTCTCTGTATGATTCAAATATTGAATTCTGTATGCCCAGAGGTTTGAGAACAGGTTCAGACTTCAGTATTGTTATTTTTATAAAGCATCACCTGCCTTAGTGTTTTGTAACCATCCTCTCCATCACCTTCTGATTGGTTTAATAGAGAGCTGAGTGGCCTATAGCAGGGCAGGTGAGGAAAGCTGGAACTTCTAGGCAGAGACAAAAACTCTGGGAATGGAGAGGAGTAGAGATTACCGAAGTTACGTACGGGCCACATAGTAGAACCTAGATGAGAATAAAGCAGGTTGAACAAACAATAAAGAGAAAGTGAGTAATTAGCACCCCTCCCTGTGGCTTCTGCATCAGCTCCTGTCCATAGTTCCTACCCTGGTTGAATTCCTGCTCTGAGTCCCTTGGATAACAAAAAGTGCCATAGAAGTGTAACCAAATAAGCCTCCCCAACTTTCTTTTGGTCATGGTGTTTTGTCATAGCAACTGTGACCCTAACTAAGATATTCGGATAAAAAAATCTTGAAGCAAAACCTTAAAAAAAAGGGGCGGGGTAATATTGTTAAAATCACAGACAAGGAAGATACTTGCCCCAATTAAGGATGGATGAAATGAGCTAGAATGGATTGGAAAGTTAAGAATCTCAGGGATTGCTGCCATGTGGCAGATTTACAAACCACATGGTGCTAACTTAGTATCATAGTTGTTCAATGGGATTAGGACCAGTGGCCACTTCAGCCAGATGACAACCATCAGAACTGTATGAGAAGAAAAGAGCAGAGGACCTGTAGATATGCTGCTACCTCTTATTGTCTAACTTCTGAGAGTCATGCTATCCCCCAGATATATTCCGGAGGGATCCACAGAAAGGCAAAATGAATTAGTCTCTACACTAAACAATTATTGAGGGTAGGTTCTAATAAAACACATTTATACATAACAGCTGCAGGATAGATTAGACCATCATGCCAAACTTTATTGGCTTTGACGAAAGAATGAAATGGAAGGGATTAAGTAAATTAGGCAAAGAAACTGAATTCCAATTTTATGAATGATTATAAGTTAGATTTTACTACTAGATATAAGGAGGTAAAGACGCATAAACGACCTGGTGTAGATGTACGTAAGCTGAATATCATTAGGATAAACATGAGCACATGAACTGTTATGGAAGGACTTATCTAAGCCTGCTCTTCCTCCCACCTCTCATTCCTCCTCACCCTCATACTGTAGATCCTTTATCTTACTTTTATTAAGTAATTAGTTTATTACTTTTTTCCATCAGTGATCTCATATGGTATAGATAAGCTAATTTCAAATGCTATTCCACATTTCAAAACAGTTTCATAGTATTAAAAGTTATGCCAGAGAAATTTAAACAACTCCAGATACACTAGCAAGTGTACATTATCGTCCTTTGCAAACATTATCTTTATACATATGATAGGCAGTATGAAAAACAATTATTTAAATATTACATTGTAAAAAATGTTTTCTATGTTATAGCCTGAGGTTCAAACAAGAGCTATTGATGTGATGTACCATCAGAAACCTTTCTCAGGTCATGGAGGTCACTGGTAATCATGGCCTTATTTACTTTGATAACTGATGGTCATGAGATTGGCCATACTGATCTCTATAACTTATTTTAGATGGAACAAATAAGGGTTTCTTCCACATATTAGGAGTTCTGAGTACATCCTTGTCTTGTCCTTGGTGTTTTAGACATTTTCTTTCTTAGCATACCTGGGCAAGAGGATACTTGGGGTCAAGTTCACAGCTTCTATCCAATGACTTCCTGATAAACATCTGCTGTGCAGTTGCTCCATTCATTTCAGTTCGCATTAGAAAACACTCTGCAATAAAGGTCTAAATTCATGGTGTTTTATTATTCATAAAATAATTTCCCCTAAATTATTGCCTGACAAGTCTTCCTGAGACCACTGGAGTGGGTAAAACATATTCTAATTTCCTGAAGGAGAAAATAAATTCAAATAAGTGAGTGAGATCACAGCGCACAGCTATGAAGATGAGGTCACCAACACAAGAGCCCAGGTTTCCCAAGATGATCTTTCTAGTCCACTTTACCGTTTCAGCTACATTGTTTTTCTAGTCCAGTGTCTCCACAGCCCATGACATCTTTCTATTTCAATTGAGAACTTTTGAGATGAACTTTGTCATAGTTACAGGAGAAAAGATAATATAACAACTAAACATATCAAAAAAAAAAGAAACAGCAAGTTTATGGGGTCCATGTGTTGGGAGCCAAAAGACTGGGTTCTTGGCATTCTTACTGCACATATTAATTATGCGTTCCTGGACAAATCAAACAACCTGTCTGGCACTCAGTTTCCTTAGTAAAAGAAAAAAAGAAAGAAAGAAAGAAAGAAAGAAAGAAAGAAAGAAAGAAAGAAAGAAAAGAAAGAGAGAAGGACCGAATAAGATTTCTCCTACTGAAACAAACAAACAAACAAACAACAAAACACGAGAAAAAGTCTGCTTTTTTTTTTTTTTTTGCTGTGTTGCTTGTTCTTTGAATTGTTGGAAAGAGTCACGAACTGCAATATCACAGCTGCCAATTCTTCAGCAGTTTGGATGATGTAGCACTAACTTAAATCCACCTGTGGGAATAGAGTTGGAAGGAACACAGCAGGTCAGCTTGCTCGTGTTGTATTTTCAAAACCACTAAGGGAAACTTGGTTGAAATGGTTTCTGGAAAAACACAGAATGCTCTATCAGACTTCACAAGGAAGATAAGTTTATGATACGTTAATGACCTTTGATCACATTTATAATTTCCTACTGCACTGCTTTGTGATTCAGTTATATTTGCACACAAAAAAAAATCAATATGGTTACAATCATCTCAATGAAGATACTCCAACATAGGACACAGGTGCAATCTATTTGAACATAGCTAGCACACTTTATTTTATATGATTGATGAATTGCCAGCTCAATTTGTGACTGTAGTCATGTCGATCGACTGATTAGACGTAAAACTTGAGGACCCCAATATAAAGGAACGAATAGAAGTAGTGGTCGTGAACTACAATCGAAGTTCTTATAGGTGTCTCTGGAACGGTGAGTATTAGTCGTTGTACGTGAGGTATGGAGACGGAGGAGAACTAAGAAGAGAACCAAAAGAAATAATAAATGTCATGACTGAAGTGCCCATCACAGCTACTCACACATACATATCTGGATCTACCAGACATACCTGTGGTCAGCCTATTTTTATTTTTTTTTATTTCTTTGTTCATTTCTGGATAAAGGCAGTTCAAGCAGTTCAACTCTCAGGCTAGTTGTTAAGTCACATCTCTTTTCATTCCAGAGAGCATCCTGACACCCAAACATGTAATTAAAGTAGGCGGAGTCTGTGTTCCAGGAAGGCTGTTGGATATTTTGGGAAGAGTGTGTTGGTAAAATCAGTAGTCACCACCATTTTTGGCTAACAAAAGGCTATTTTTTTCTTATTCTCTGAACATTTAATATCAAGTCTATTAATTGTTTCTATAAACATAATTTGTTTCTGAGATCCATCCATTTCAAAATTAATCTCACATTATCTCATGGATACAGTACTGTGAGGAATGTCAGATGACTTGTGACAGTTTCCAAGGCACGAGAAGCTTGTCCGTGGCTTTTACAGAATTATTAAGTCTCTCTTTGCTTTAGTAGTCTGAAGTGTAATCTGTGAAATATAATTCATTTCTCTTCCTTTATAGGAGTCAGAAGTACAAATGTCTTCAGTGAATCTTAAACCTTAAGAAAACTTTTTCTATGAATATAAACTATCTTCTTAGTAATTCACCATTCATAATTTGTTATTCTGGTAGTAATTATTTTCCTGGTGTTTAAATTAAATCTTTGGATTACAGGTTTCAAAGTGTCTCACTTAAAGAAATATAGAGCTGGTGAGCTTGTTCAGGTGGTAAATGTGCTTACAGTTAAGTGTGACCCCTATGCTCAGTTCCTCAGACCCACACCATATATAAAGAGAACCTGCTTCTGTGGGTTGTCCTCTGAGTGTCACATGCATGATATAGCATGGACACGTACACATGTACACACACAAACACATACAATAAATTAATATGCAATATTAAGTTAGATTTTAAATGTCATAAGCTATATCTACAACTAGACACTTCTTGAAGATTATCTGTGGAACTTACAGAAAAGCAATAGAGATTGTCAAACAGGAATTAGTGAGAAATGTTTCTACAATTTTAATAGCGAATATACTTTGATACTTAAGAATAATTTTGACTATTGTGTGGGGTAAAAACCACAACCGATTTTAGCAAGCAATTTCTCAAAATTAATTTCTGACATTCAAATGAAACATTTCCCACAGTTATCCATATCCCAAATGCTATACTTTCCCAGAATTTCCCAGAAAACATAAGTAGAGTTAAAAAAAAAATAGAGCTTCTTTCATGCACTTCCTTAATTACAGGGTTACCTTAGTATTGCTACGGAACTCTGTTTACAAGTCTGAAGCCAGTGGAAAGCAAGCTAAGAGGAACAGATGAGTATTAGTTTGGTTTAACTGGAAATTCTCATGTATGTTCCATTTTAAGAAATTCCAAGAACTTTTGCTACAGTAATCCTTCAGAGAACCAAGGGAACACAAGAATGTGCCATGCTTATCTTGTACAGTCTGTGACTGTAAACATCCCTGGACCACAGAGAACAAAACTATAAGAGACATTCTGAATCATGCTAGACCCCTTCCACCTACTTCAAGGAGTTTAAGCATATTGAGAAGTCTTGGGAGACAAGAGAACTAAAGTTTTTGTCGTTCTTGGTTTTTGTTTCCCTGAACAGCACCAACTTAAAGCAGACTGTCTTTTCTGAAGATGGACAGAACTTGTCATTTGAGTATAGTTACAGGAATCATGGTGGGGTTTTTTTTTTCTCTTTATTAGATATTTTCTTCATTTACATTTCAAATGTTATCCAGAAATTTCCCCTTACCCTCCTGCATCCCCGCCCTGCTCCCCTACCTACCCCCTCCCATATAATGGTCCTGGCGTTCCCCTGTACTGGGGCATATAAAGTCTGCATGACCAAGGGGCATCTCCTCCCAATGATGGCCAACTAGGCCATCTTCTTCCATATGTGAAGCTAGAGACATGAGCGCAGGGGGAACTAGTTAGTTCATGTTATTCTTTCACCTATAGGGCTGAAGACCCCTTCAGCTCCTTGGGTACTTTCTCTAGCTCCTTCCTTGGGAGTCCTGTGTTCCATCTAATAGGTGACTGTGAGCAACCACTTCCGTGTTTGCCAGGCACTGGTATAGCCTCCCATGAGACAGCTATATCAGGTCCCTTTCAGCATTATCTTGCTGGCATATGCTATAGTGTTTATTTTGGTGGCTGACTATGGGAAGGATCCCTGGCAGCTGCAGTCACTGGTTGGTCCATCCTTTTGATTCAGCTTCACACATGATCTCTGTAACTCCTTCAGTGTGTGCTTTGTTCTTAATTCTAGGAAAGGGGCAAAGAGACAACATTTTGAACTTCATTCTTCTTGAGATTCATGTGTTTAGTAAATTGTATCTTGGGTAGTCTAGGCTTCTGGGCTAGTATCCACATATCAGTGAGTACATGTTATGTGAGTTCTTTTGTGATTGGGTCACCTCACTCAGGATGACACCCTCCAGATCCATCCATTTGCCTAGGAATTTCATATATTCATTGTTTCTAATAGCTGAGTAGTACTCCATTGTGTAAATGTACCAAATTTTTTGTATCCATTCCTCTGTTGAGGGGCATCTGGGTTCTTTCCAGCTTCTGGCTATTATGAATAAGGCTGCTATGAACATAGTGGAACATGTGTCCTTATAACCAGATGGAAACTCTTCTGGATATATGCCAAGTAGAGGTATTGCTGGATCTTCCGGTAGTACTATGTCCAATTTTCTGAGGAACAAGATCTGAAATTCTCATGGTTCTGCAGAAACCTCTTGTGGATGCCTGCACAAACATCACCACTGACACTTCACCGAGATGAAAACTCATTCCCATCCTCTTTGGATTCTTTTTACACACATAGAAATTCTGACATCTTTGCTGTAGCTGCATTGCACATTTTAGATATCTGAAAATTCATGTAGCATTCAATTTATTTTAAACCATTTAATACCCATTGTTTAAATTTTAAATTTAACAAATAGGGAATAAATTATGTGATGCTAAGAGAACAGTGGTGTGTGTGTGTGTGTGTGTGTGTGTGTGTGTGTGTGTGTCTAAGAGAGAGAGAGAGAGAGAGAGAAAGAATTCAGTCTCTTTGGATGTATAGTCAACGTGTGATTACTGGATCGATCATATGGTGCTTCTACTTTTAGTTCTTTGTTAAAAGATTCTATATTTTTCATATAGGAAATATATTATTATCATATTATCAACATTGAATATGAAGGTTCATTTCTTTACCTTTCTTTATTTTCCTTTACTTGTTATTTTTTCACTTTTCTTTACCTTTCCTTGATAACTACTATGTGGTAATGAGGTATTTACTAGCAGATTAAACAAGCAAAACTGTGGCATGTCTATAGACAATAAAATTCTGATACATCATTAAAAAGAAGGAATTTCTACCATAAATCACAGTGCTGCAGGGGAGTAGAGAGTGTACAGGGTTGATGGATGGTCAATACATTCTTATACAAATACAGAAAAAAATCACAGTTAACTTCATTAATGTCTACAACTAATACAGAGCAAAAATATGAATAAAAGAAATTATGCAGTATATACTCCAACGTTGATTTGAGGGGACAAAATTATCACAACACAAAATTTGATAACTATACAAACCACTGAATAATATTTATCTTGATTAAGATATTTCACTATGCAAATATATTTTTAAAAAGTAAATTATAACCCACCAATATACACAGTATTATTTGCCACTTGAGCACAAAATAAAATAAGAATTACATTTGAAATGAGTTCAACGACAAGTATCTTGGAGGCAGAGCTTCCAATATTTAATCATCTTCAAAGAGAAGTTATACGAGACTCCTCTCAGTACCTTCCTCTTGAGTGTTTTGTGTATGTTAAGATCAAAGATCTGACAGAGATGAAAGACCCTAAATTTACACAGAAATATATATTAACCAGAGAAATCTTAAATGGAAACATTCAGACAGTAACCTTTATTCCCATTTCTTTATCTAGTACAAAATTTTCTCAGACAACTTAATCAAATGAAATGGAATAAAATTTTGTTTTTTAGAATACATATGTCTCCATTCAGCAAGCTGATTAAAAACACAGCCAGTCAGTGTGATTATTCAAAAATAATAACAATAAAACTATGTTACAAGTTGTATCATCAGACAACAAATTCAAATGTCTGGGAAATATTATAGTTTTGTAAAAGACATTGGTTCCAGGAAGAGCTGGGATAGAACTTGGTCATGTGCTTTCCTGTGTATTTGTACCTTGCAGTAACTGGCATATCATTTATATTTAGACAGTTGTATATAAAGTAAAAATTCAGAGCTGCTTTGCAGCTTCTGATGACCTGCATGTACTAGAACTGGAGCTTACATGAATTTCCAACTCTGATCTAAATGGAAAATACAGATTTCATTTCTTTCAAACACAAGGATATCTTTGCATTATTTCCCAAATGTTGGTAAGTGATTCGTGGGAAATACAAATTCATCTGCTTTGTCTTCTCATCATTGATGATCTTTTCATTTTAGAAAATGGTGTATTAATATGTAATTTGTAAGGGACTAGAAACCACTCACAACCTCTTGCCCTGTACCAAACTGAGATGCTCACTCCAACCCTCTTGTGGATTGTCACAATTGTGGAGAAACCACAATTGTGACAAACCTCAGTTGTTATGTTTAGGATTTAATGTTTAGGATTTAGTGTCTAAAACTAAGGCCTTCAGTATCGAAATGAAGGAAAAGCTTTAGTAAAATTCTTCTATTAAATTCTATACTACCAGGAGATACTATTCTGATGGCTGAATTCTAAAAATAAAATAAATCCACAGGAATCTTTGATATATATATATCTCCACCTTCCACAGAAAATAAAAACCATGGCTGTGTGTCCCAGGAGTTTTAGATATGAAAAAAAAGAATGTATATAAAATTGTAAAGTGTAAAAAAATGCAAAAAAATGTTTTTAAACCCATTAAAGCATAAATTCTTTTTTGTTATAGATATACTGCCCATACATGTATATCTCTAAACTGCTTACTTTATAATGCCTGTGTGTTTTTTCTAGTATAGAAATGGTGGTATTCTATTCAACTATATTAAAAATTATGAAACTTGTTCTGTTGGAAGCTAGAGTTCAATCAGGATAAAATATGTGCTGTATTCCTTTTTACAATTCATCCCTGAGTACTGCTAGAACTTCTACAGTAATATAATACTGGATAATGAAAATGGGAGTATATTAAATCTCTGTGTGTGAAAATATGATATTTGATTAGATTTCATGAAGTTGTTCAAGATTCATAAATTTTAATGCAATTAAACAGGGTAATGATATTTCTATACTAAAAAATTATAAGAATTGAGAAATTAATTTAGAGATAAACATGTGTGGGTAATATATCTATGGCAGAAAAATTATATTTTAATGTGTCACAAGACTATATATGTATGTATGTATGTATGTATGTATGTATGTATGTATGTACACACATACATTTTATTTATTTGTATGGTTGTTCCAGTATCCCTGAAATATAAATACTAAACTGGCACATAGCTCAGTCCTTTGTCTCTGTCTTATCTAGCCATCCCCAGTTACTTTTATTCTCATTCTGTTTCAGGACCAATGCTGATACCACTGAGTGTTGTGACTTAAGACCAGCATTAATGGGTCAATGTCTTAAATGCATTCTCTCTACACTAAGCATAATAATGGAGTACTGTCTAAGTTCTTGTTGAAATCTCAATCTCAGTATGATAGTACTTGAGAGTCTCTGCCCTCTGAATTAGGTCAGTATCCTCAAAGGGACTCCAAGACTGTCTTTGCAGGAGCTTAACTGTACCGACACTCTTATCTCAGAATTCTAGCCTTCAGCATACCAAGAAATAAATATTTATTAGTCATAAACTAGAAAATCTTTTCCCATATCATCCAGCACTAAGGCACTCTCCTTAAGATATCTCTTAGTCTGATAAGTCTTATACATAAGTATTTAATTTTTTAAAAAGAACATTCTTTGAAATTTTCATATATATATATATATATATATATATATATATATATATATATATATATATATATATATATATATATATATATAATATCTTTTTTCTTTTAAAATTACTTTTATTATTTTACAATCCAGCCATTGCCTCCCTCCCAGCATCCAGCACTAAGGCACTCTCCTTAAGATATCTCTTAGTCTGATAAGTCTTATACATAAGTATTTAATTTTTTAAAAAGAGCATTCTTTGAAATTTATATATGTGTATATATATATATATATATATATATATATATATATATATATATATAAAATATCTTTTTTCTATTTAAATTACTTTTATTTTTTTACAATCCAGCCATTGCCTCCCTCCCAGTCCCTCTCCCACAGTTCCTCATTACATTCCTCCTCCTCCCTATCTCCAAGAGGATGTTCACCCCCAACCCTGCTAGGCCTCCCAATAGCCTGTGGCCTCATGTTTCTTGAGAATTAGGCACATCTTCTTCCACTGAGCCCAGACTAAGAAGTCTTCTGCTATATGTGTGTTGGGGGCCCTCAGACTAGTTCATGTATGCTGCCTGTTGTTGGCTCAGTATCTGAGAGATCTCAGGGGTCCAGGTTAGTTGAGACTTCTGGTCTCCCTATGGGGTCACCCTCCTCCTCATTGTCTTCCATCCCTTCCCTAATTCGATCACAGGGGTCCATGACTTCATTACAATAGTTGGGTGTAAGTATCTGTGTCTCTCAGTCAGCTGCTTGTTTGGCCTTTCAGAGAATAGCCATAATAGAATCCTGTCTGTAAGCACACCCATATAATGCCTCTTAACATATCCATCCATCTACTACATCATCCCTCTAACTACTCCTGCATGCTCCTATGTAATTCCCTCTCATGTCATATTATAATTTTCTACAACCCATTGAATTGGTACTCTTAGGTTCATGGGTGTGGAACTACATACTAGAACGCAGGCAACCTGTTAGTAGCCATCCCACAAAGAAATGTGATTCCTCATCCTCTATCAGCCATTAGTTGCCCATCAATTCTTAGATGGCTTTGGGGCTTCATCATCCTTCCTCCTTCATGCAAGAATGTTTAACTGGCCTGATCTTGTGCATGTTTTGTGCAGGTATCTACTATTTCTGAGTTTATGTATAAAATAGCTATGCTATGTCCAGAGGACACCATTTCACCATACTCCTCCTCTTCAAACAACCCCTGTTTAAAATATATATTTTAATTACCTTATAAATTTGTGAGAATTGTGAGCTAAAGATATATGTCTATGAGTAGGGAGTAATGAGTAATATCTTACTCAAACAAATTATTTTTGCTTAACTCACACATGCTGTCCATCCTCCATCTAATCCTACTCCCTCTGCTAAAACCTCCCCTCATGTTTCATATAAGACACATTCTAGCATCCTCTCTGATTATATTATTTTACTTCACGATCATAAGCTATCATGTGGCTTTTATGTGCATAGTTTATTTGGCTCAGTGGTTAAAGACATTTCCCTGCCAATCTAACAAACCCAGTTCTAGTTCTGAAAGTCAAAGAAAAGAGGAAGGAGAAAACTAACTCCACAAATGTAACTTCTGACCTCTGCACATATGCACTTCCTAACATATAATGTACACACACACACACACACACACACACACACACACTCCACTCAATAAGGGTAAAAAAGATAATAAAATAATTATAAAAAGTAATCTGATTGTATGTGGCCATGAGGTTGAACTTTTGCCTCTATGGAAAGAGGACAAGACACTTGGGCTAGCAGGCCCGCTCTCTATCTTACACTGGAACTCTTCTGCCTCCTTATAATGCATCCAGAAGGCTTCTACCAGATGCTAGAAGAAAATGATGTCAATTTAATCTCCAAGGTTGCTCTCTATTTTTCTTGTGTGCCAATATACACACAAGACTGATGATTTAAAGAAGATGAGCTTGCCTTTCGTTTTTGCCTCCCATTTCCAAAGATGATATCAATTAAATATTAATACAAACTATGGTGTGAGCGACTGCAGTTTCCCATTCCCCTTCCCTCTGCACAGCTGCTGTTGAATCCTTCCTATAGAAGTTACATGGGGGTAGTAAAATCCGTGAAACAGGGAAATCCCAGCAGAGAAGTGAGCAAGTATTTTGACTCAGTTGCTTCTACGAAGTGAGGTGGGGGTTAGGAAGAGCAAGAAAATGTGTTGTAACAAAGTAGACCATGATCACAAATGAAGATCTGATGTGTAATGATAGAGAAATTACTTTAGGTAGCATAGAGCCTAGAAAGGATGAACTGGCACATAGCTGACACTCAGAGATTATTCACATGTAGTTCCATTGATAATGAAACATGACAGGGCAAGTATATCTTTCCCTGGATACCACCACCACCACCACCACCACCACCACCACCACCACTTTTATGATAATAACTATTATTATTACAATTATTATATGGAGAAGTAAGATGGAAGTCACAGAACATCTTAACTGTTAGGAGTTGGTTCTTGTCTTCTACCTTGTAGAAACAGGGTCTCTGTGTGTGATGCATTCCAGACCAGCTGGTGGACAAGCTTCTCATTGATTTTTGTCTTTACCTCACATCTTGACTAGGAATGTTAAGATTGCAGGTGTTTTTCCTCAAATTTGTCTTTTTATGTTGGCTCAGCCAATCAATCTCAAACTGTCCTGCATGACAGGCAAGCACTTTTACCCACTGAAGTTTTCCCAGACGCTTACTAGATCTTATTAGTGTTAAATTAAGGGTAAAAGACCATCACTTACTCTCTACCTTGGAGAGTAAGTGTAAGGATTATGAGGAATACTGTGTGGTGTATATGATGTGCCTAGACTACTGTATATTCAATAACAATCTTGTCTTATCAGTAGCTCTTCTTAATGGAGGAGGCTAATGTGGACCACGGAAATTCAGAGACCAGTTGGGAACTCTCTGAGAAAAGTCCAAAGACATCAAGTCGGTACCACAGCAGGAACATTTACTATTGACTCCTAAACGGCCTCTAACTCCATCTCTGCAGTAAAATTAGGTTCAAATAAAGAAAGCAGCTAGTTGCTCCCTTTGAGGGTGTGACCATATAGTTCCTGTTTGATGACAAATGGTAGCCACCAAAGAAGGATAATTTATTTTCACTTTTTTCCATTTAATTTTGAAATACCTATGAATTATTCTATCAAGAGTCTCTGTATCCTTCTGGGTGTGCCAATGGTGATACAATTGGTTATGAGTTGAGCTCATTAAAAACTATGCCAGACAGGAAAGGGCTCAACATTACTATGATTGTCAAGGAAGCTTATAGCAGGAGTTTACCCCAGAGCAGTGAATGCCTGTCACAAATAAACATTTCTGACTGAGAATGTTTTGCTCTCAAAATTATGCTGAAAGAAAAATAAAAGAGAGTTTCCCCCCCCTGGGGGTTTAATAGCTGATATTTAATTCTTACTACCTTCAAATTTTATTTGAATATTCTTGATAAAGTGATGTGAAGAATCAAGATGCTCTACCTGGATGCTGCCCTTTCTCTTCTTAGAGGCCAATGAGCTGTATAATTAAATAGGTACTGCTACCAACACCAGAGATGTGGTAACAGTTTTCATCATTCTCATTACAGTGCACTTAACTATGAAGCATACATTCATTTGGCAACCTAAGCTGTTTTGATGGATTTAAAATGTCAGTAATATTTACAGATTATACGTTCTAAAAGATAAAAGAGAGTTAATGTCTCAAGAAAAGTTTTTTTAAGCATAGCTTCTCTTACCAACATTAATTTTTAAGGTATTAATGTGCCTGAGTGTAGAGAAGTGAGTAAATAAGGATAAACCTAATCCAAATTAAATTCCTGAGAATAAAACTTTTCATGTGACTTCCCTGGTCTATTAAGTAATAGCTCTTGCTGTATGCTTTGAAGTATTCCAGGCTTGTATAAGGGATGTCAAGATAATGTTTAAGCAGCTACATCACATGTACCCACATGTTATTTCTGCATTAATTTGCTTTTCCATAGCAACATGATATATTTAAAGCCAACAGAAAATGAATCAGAATGGTAAAAGAAGCATAATAGGAATTTTGAATATGAAGCATCAGAGATTTATTGGTATTTAGGGACTTGTACAAGGGCTAATATGAAGTTGTCTGGGGTGAGATTTTTTTTCAATCTGTTATACATTGCATAGATTGGATGTGAATTATAATGGAGGTTATTCAAGCAACTAAAAATATGTTGCTCTAAAACCTAGTAAATCAAAAGTTTTGACAGTTATGCAAATGGCTTCCACGGTTACTCAAATCCCAGCATGAACATACCATTGGAGAAAGTAAATGGTACTTATGATACTTTGTGTTGAAGTTAAAAACTTGACACCTTAACATTTGAGTTTAAATGACCTTTGCTCTAGAAAATAATTTAACTCAGATGCTTCTTTTCATTCATGATTCCTTAAAGGTAAATTTGTTTGCCTATGCATTAGGTAAATAATTTAAATAAACACTTAGAACATTTAGGACATGTTTTTGCTATACTATAATGAATGCCAGTATACACTGATTTTAAAAATTGAAGCTGAAGTTGTCTAGACAGACAATTCCAGCTTTGAGGGAAAGAAGCGCAGAGAGTACAAACTGAAAAGAAGATTTTTTTAACTTTATAACATCTCTGGATACGACTCAATCTTTAAATCAGATTTTGCTTCAGACAAAGGTTAAATTTTATTCAAACAGAAGGGTCACTTAGAGAAGCCCATGAGACTTGATGGCAATGATATGCCCAGGCTTGTCAGGAACCTGCTACCCTGTGCCTCTAGAATTCAGAATTGCTATGGACCATTAGCCTCTGCTCTATCTGAAAGGAAGTATGTGCAGTATCTTAGCCCTGTCCCATTCTCAGATGGATATGATGTCTTTGGGGATACTGTTTAATGAACTGTTGCTAAAGCTTTCTCCTCTCTTCAGTGTTACAGATTAATAAGATCAGGGATTGTTGGCTGTAATGTAATCATATATCTGGATCTTGGGAAAATGAGCCTTGTGAAAGTGCTGTCGCAGGCTGTGTTTTCAGAAAAATGTCTGTGTATTAGGCCAGGTTCTCGAGAGGAACAGAAATAACAGAATGTGTGCCGATTATAAAATGGGGATTACTTCAATGGCTTATATGATATGATTGTTCAGTTAAAAAACCAGGATAGAGGTACCAGAACCGGATGTCTCACGGTTACTGAAATCTCTTATGTCTGCCTGTATTTCCTGGATTTTATTTTTCACTATCTCAGATTGATCCACATGGAACCACCTTGAAAAAAAAAAAAAAAAAAAAACAGGATAGAGATTTTTGTATTGAGTTCACTCAGAAAACTAGAGAAGCTGCAGTCTGATGGCAGCAGAGGAAGACCTTAGCAGCCACAGATACACCCAGAAAGAGTTCAAGTCCTTCTGTCTTTCCCAACCTGCCTTTTCTTAAGTGTTTCCCATTGGTCTGATAATCAAACACCCAGGTAGAGATGTGAGAGACTAAGTGACCCTCCTTGCACATTGATAGGTACTCTCTTAGCTCCTGGGATGCCAGGATCGCTCGTATGTGGTCCTTGTGACTCTAACCTACAAGACCACCTATGCAGAAGGCTGTCTTGTAAAAGATAATATTCTTTTACCTAAGTTTATTTTGCTGATTTAGTCTTTTTCTGAATTACTCTTTCAGCTTCTGACACTCTTCCTTTAAAATAATTTTAATATTCATGGCAACTGGTTTTCTCAATTAAAAAAATTGAGGACAAGGAAAGAATTCTTCGAAATCCATTTTATATTTATAATTGTTCACTTCTTCCCCTTCTTGACTTATCAGATGGTAATATATATTCCTATTTACATTTTTATACAAATTACTTTTAACTTTTGTATTTTATTAAACTGTAAAATAAGTAAGCCAGTGATTAGTGTTCAATTGTTGCAAATTGTATTACTGTGTTGTAGAGTATCTACACAGATTGCAACTCGATCCCAACAGTACAGTAAGCTGTTTGTAACAGAGCTACAGCAGTTTATTAGTTAAAGCCAGATGCTGCGGACAGACTTGCTGGATTCTAGCTCTGCTGACAACTGGGTGAAGATCTTGGGCAAGCTGATGCCTTTCTTGTAAGTGATGTTACATAAATAAGTACCCTGTTCAGGTGATGGTCAAAGAAAATATGAAATAATTACAGGTACAACCCATAAAGAATTATCTGGCACACTGAAAGAGACACTACCAAAATTGATGTTGAATTTTGGGGATGTTCTGTTGTTTTGTTTTATTTTGTTTTGTTTTGTTTTGTTTTGTTTTGCAGTGTAGTAAAACCTAAAACCAGTTCCATTGATTAATAAAGAGAAATCTCATACACTTGTGGGTTGTGAGCCCTTTGGTATAGAACAACTTATTCACAGGGGTCACAAAACAGCATCCTCCATATCAGATATTTAAGTTATAGTTCGTAACAGTACCAAGTTAAAGTTATGAAGTAGAAATCAAAATGATTTTATGATTGGAGGTCACCACAAAATGACGAACTGTATTTAAAGGTCACAGAGTTAGGAAGGTTGAGAAGCACTAAAAATATGCCTGATGTTTTAAAATAAAGTATTTTAAAAAGACATAAAAGGGTGTTTGTTTGGTTTTTTGAAAAAAAGACAGAGTTTCTCTGTATAGCCTTGGCTGTCCTGGAACTCACTTTGTAGACCAGGCTGGCCTCGAACTCAGAAATCCGCCTGCCTCTGCCTCCCGAGTGCTGGGATTAAAGGCGTGCGCCACCATGCCCGCCCACGACATAAAAGGTTTTAAGTCTTTTTGTGATAGTATTTTTCCTGTCCAATCACACTAAAATATTGGGGCAGCAGGAAGTCTGTGATTGGACAGGGAAAAGGGAGCTAAAGAGTTGCAGGGTCAGAGAGCATCTCAGAGAGAGGAGGGAGAAAGCCACGATGGAGGAAGATGGGCAGGAAGATGAACCTGATCCAACGTGGCTTTAGATTTCCACAGATAGTCATGATATCATAAGGGTAAAATAATTGGAATAAAGTTTTTATCATTATCAATTGGTTCTGAAATTATTACATTGGCATCTTGTAAATTAAGAATTTATTGATACATATATCTGATTGGTTAATTATAACCTTCAAGAGTTTGTTTCTACCGGGTTGATGGGTGGAAGTCATTGTGTGGGGCTGGTGTGGCAACTATCCGCGAGGGCAGACCTGGCAGCTACTGCCCAGAAAGACCACCGAGTTGAGATCATCCGGGTGGAGCCATGTGGTCTGCCATTTGCTAGTGGTATTGCAGAAAGCCTGCTGGTCCTTTTAAAAATATTTACCGCAACATCTTTCCCCCAGTTACTCCTTCCCTCTGTTAGAACATCCTTTTCTCTTTGAGTTTATCTTAGCTACATACAGCTATATATGCTGTGAGCCTATATATCCATCTTTTCCCCTTTTCCCTGCAAATAAGCTGGATGGTTATTGTTTAATCATTTACAGTATCTTGACATCTCAATCTTTTAAATGTCATAATGGCAACTATGATTTTTTTCTTTACATGCTCACTTGCTCTATTATGATAGTATTTTCTATTTTACCTTTAAGAATAAAACATGTATAGTTATTTCTACAAATATGTAAGTTGTTTATCTTTGACCTAGTTTTGCATGTTTGCACACCAGTGGTATGAACTCATATGTGATATTCATGGGCATGCTGAGGTCACTCTTAGAACTAATCCTCAGTAATGATGAGTTAGTAGCAGTAGGAAATGTAAGTTTAAGATGCTCTTGAAAGGAAGCTGTGCTATTCTCTCTCTCACTCTCTCTTTCTCTCTCTTTCTCTCTCTCTCTCTCTCTCTCTCTCTCTCTCTCTCTCCCTCTCTCTGTGTGTGTGTGTGTATCAATTTCTCTTACAATAAATATCTGTCCATTAAGTTAACAACTCATGGTTATCTACCTCTTTTTAGGATAAAGTGTAAGATTTCTATCAAACTGTACAAATATAAAAGGTCTTATTAGATGTTGCAAATTCTTATTTCCCTGTTGTTTAGATTGTGCGATACCTACCCTCTTCTGTGGCCATGGAATGTCACCTTTCCTAACCTAATTCACTCTGTTCCTTCAGCCAACAATTATAGGAAAAGGCCAAACAAAAAATGTGTCAGTGATACTTTTCTGAGCATTAAGGACTAACAAGTAGGAGGGTTAGAATATGTCTAATGGCTGAAACTACAAAATCTTAAACACCAGAGACTCTGATTTCTTGGAATAAGCTCTGGAGCTGGAGTTGTTTCGATCAGGGTCAGATAAACCATCTAAACAGTCTCATAACCCCTAAAGATATAGAAACATTCATTAAAAGTCTCTCAACCAAAACAAAAAGCCTAGTAACAGGCAATTTTAATGCAGAATTCTATCAGACCTTTAAAGAAGACCTAATACCAATACTTTTCAAACTATTTTACAAAATAGAGTTTACTTCTCTATAGTAAATTTGTTGTTTTTTATTCTGAACTCCAGTTATAGTTTATGTAAATCAGCATTATTTTTTTTTTGTTCTCCTTCAGCTGAGCTTAATTTTAAATTATTCTCTTAGTTCTTTAATTTTTAAATTTAGCTGTTTATTTGAAATCTTTTGTACTAACATTTTTATAGTTCTAAATCTCCCCCTTTGTACTGTTTTTGCTGAATACTAACTTTGATATGATGACTTCTAACATTTTAATATTTTTTAGTTTATTCTTTGATTTATTGGTAGTTCAAACATATATTGATGTACTGAGAGTGCAGTGAAGTTAGATCATTTGTGAATATGCATGAGGTTCTAGCTTGATGTCTAGCATTGAAAAGGATAAAAGATTATCAATGTCTATAACTTTATGATTTCTCCCAGTTTTTTGCTGTTGTTTTGTTTTGTTTTTTGAGAGAGGGTTTCTCTATATAGCCCTGGCTGTCCTGGAACTTACTTTTTAGACCAGGCTGGCCTCAAACTCAGAAATCCGCCTGCTTCTGCCTCCTGAGTGCTGGGATTAAAGGCGTGCTCCACCATGCCTGGCCCACTCCCAGTCTTTCTTCAGTTAAACATTTTTAACTTTGTACCACTGTGGTAATAGAAGATCTTTATGTAATATCTTTTTTTAAATTATTTGATACATAATTCATGAGTCAACATATGGACAGTCCTTGAAACTGTCTTCTGAGTTCTTGAGAATAGTGTATGTTCTATGCATAAAATTTATGATGGTGCCTTGTGCTCCAGTCTGATGAACTTACACTTTTGTTCTTAGAATGAGCACATTTGGAATAAGAAATTTCGAGTTATACCTGGTTCTCTGGGAAGCTTAACAAATAGATGCCCTACATAGATCTCACCATTTATAACTGATCCCTTAGTCTAAAAAAGAAAATGTTTTCTTTTTTTCTTATCAGATTGTTGGAAATACAAATAATTTCTCAAAAGATGTTATCTAACATCTGCAAAATAAACCCCATCTAAGAACTCCACATCTCCAAATCCTCTTCTGTATTTTCTGCCGTAGGTATTTCCTATGCATTATACTTGGGTTTCTAACATTGAGCTCTTTTTTTTTTCTATTTCCAAATAATAATTCTTTCCAAGTGAACTTTTTGATTAATTGCCTCATAATCATTTAAACCAATATATATTATTATTTAGCTACCTCCCAGTATTTCTCTAAATTCCAGAGAAGTGTATCTCATATCCTCTGAATAATTCCACTTGGCTGTGGCATAGACACAAGAAACTAAACAGACCATCTCATGCTCTGCTCCTCACTCCCGTACATTCTGACATTCAAACAAGAAAATTAAAGACCCTACTAAAGTCCTCTCTGTTCCCATTGCCATTACACAACACTGCCAAGAAGTAGACATAGAGGCAGATTCTGCACATTCCTCCCCAGAGCTATCCAGCTGCCTGATTCTCCCTTCCAGTGCCTCTCTCCATTCTATTCAGTACTCTGTGTAGTCTGGCCATACTGCCTGTGCCACAACCATGTTCTAGGCTTCCATCCCCCCTACCTGACTATAGCCTCCCTTTTCCCTCATTAGATGACTTGTTCCCATCTATCCCCTTCTTTATTACTTCTCACTGTTTAAGAAATAGTCCATTTTTTCTTTCTTAGTTTCTTCAGTTACTTCAGGATATATACTTAAACATGCAGATTTGTCATTAGGAAGCTCAAAAAAGAGAAGATAAGATAGTTGCTTTTCTTAGTCTGAGCTACTTCACTCAATATGATCTTTTCTAGTTCCATCCATTTACCTGAAAAGTTCAGCATTTCATTTTTCTTTACAAGTGGATAGTGTATATGTGCCATGTTTTCACTGTTCATTTGTTGCTTGAAGAATGTTTATGTTTTCATTATCTAGCTATTGTGAACAGAGTAACAATGAACATGGCTGAGCAAATATCTGTGAAGTGGAACATCAAGTCCTTTGGATATATGCCAAAGTGTGGTGTAGTTGGGTATTATGACTATCTTTTTGAAAATTCGTCACATTGATTTTCATAATGGCTAGTCAAGATTGCAATCCTACCAGCAGTGTCTGATCCTTTAATATTGGGGTAGATCTGCTTTGATAGAGAGGTTGGATGTGGAGTAGGAGGGGCCTGTCAAGGCTATTGCTATTGCTCTTGGAGTGAGAAAGTAAATCTCTATTACTGAAGATATTATGCACTTCAGACACCAAGTCTAGAGGCTAAAGTCTAATGTAAAACTGACCTCATAGCCTCATTCCTTAGAGAAAGCTTTCATGATGCTGAAAGGTACCTGCCAATCTACCAAAGGAGGAAAGCAACCAAAAGTCATACTTAGATATGATCTACAATGATCAGCATGGCATTATAACCACAAGGTTTCAGTGTTGGCATCTATACATTGGCAGTAACCATCAGCTCTCAAATTGGGGTTAAAACCTACTCAAAAACAGATAAATTATACCTGGTACTAGAAACCTAGCCAACTAATCAGGGCTAATGAAGTCATGGGTCTTGAAGGAACACCTACAGTGGTCACTTTATTGACTCAGTCTAATCATTACCTACATTGTAAATATTTGTTCTTATACCCAGAGATAAATGTAGTCTTCACCTTGTATCAGGGGAACATCTCTTTGCAGAGATGGTGATGATTATAGAAAACCACAACCGATCAAAATTCAAAGTTGTAGAGTTCAATCGCACTGATATCCAGTAGAGAATACCCATACCTAAGACCCAAGGATCATTACAGAAATGGGGGCCAAAAGATTGCAAGAGTGAGATCATAGAGTTTGGTATATAACTATGTCTCCAGGAATATCAGAAGCTATACTCCTAAAATCTCATCAATATGTCTCCCTAAACAGGAACTGAGCCTGGACAACAGCAATGTACATGTTACCATGAAGCAAGGAAAGCCCAAGTGGCCTCAACCATAGACAAAGAATTATAGGGAATAACAAAGTGATGAGAGCGGGAGAAATAGTCTTCACCAGGGAAGAGCACACTTATTGTTTGTCTAATACCAAATGGTCAGTCCTGAAAACATACATTCATGTACATTATAAGAATTGAACAGGTAATATTTGTCCACTTAGCGCCCCCCCGTCTCTCTCTGTGTATGTGTGTATAACAATTACTGAAAAAAAAGAAGCCATGAATTTCAAAGAGAACAAAGATGGATATACTTGAAGGTTTGGATGAAAGAGAAGAAAATTATGTAATTATAATCTCAAAACAGAAGAAAAAAATAAAATTGGAAATTCTCATTTCCACCTTCACTGCCTTGGTTCTAGCCTCCTTATTTCTTAGATATTGTTCTTAGACTTTACACTAATCCCCTGCCTTTAGCTTCCCTGTTCTCAAATTTCAATACTATAGAATGGAATCACAATAAATCATCTAACTGCCCTAACTTCCCTGCCCTTTTACAGATTTTGAACTACAGATGCTTTGTGACTTATGATGAGAGTTTTCTTCCCAATGAGCCCACTACAAATTAAAAATATGAAGCTGAAAAGCACATTTAATACATTGAACCTATCAACTTCCAAACTTCCCAGTACAACACACATGTAGACGATTACTTCCCTTTGTAATGTGGCTGCCTGGGAACTCTGCTTTTTCCCACTGCCCAGCATCTTTAGAGAGTGCCATAAATATTGAGTATATAGAGAACTTAGAATAAGATAATAAGATCACAATTCAAGGTGGGGTTTTCTATTAAACATGTGTAACTTTTGTATAATAATGAGGTTGAAAATCTGTAGGTCAAGTTGTTGTGAAGGACCATCTATGACAGCATCTTTTCTGGCCTAAAGCAGAGTACTGAACACAGAATCACACAGTATGACCCAAGAGTGCATGAAAGATAGTTACTACAACTGTCTTAAAGAATAATTAGTGATGACTATAATAATTTAATAGAAAAGCACATGAGAAAACACAATATCTGAAGACCACTTCTATAAATATGGTTGGAGCATGCTTCCAGTGCTTTGAAGAACAAGGGATATTTAACTTGGATGCCCAATATAAGGCTCCCCATCTCTAAATGCTGTAGTAAATTCTGTTGGCTTTCAAAATAATCTTTCCACTCTGTAAACCTACTTACCTGTTGTAAGCTCTTTCAGTGGCTTCCCATTGCCCACTGTACAAATACCGACCTACATATGACAACCCAGATGGCCCTTAAAGACCAGGCCCCTGCCTTCTTTCCATCATGCTCATCTTACTTAGAGAATATTTTCTCTGCACATTTTCTCTATGTCTCATAATGAATCGTAAGAGCTTTACCTTTCATAGCTGGGGCTAGTCACTGTTCTAGCCTCATTTTTCTTTGCTTCGCTTTGGATCCTAGGAAAGTTCCTTTCTCTAGAAGTGATCCTGGCATTCCTCACAAGCTGGAGCCAGTGTTGGGAATGAGAACAGTTCAGAATGCACTACACTCTACTGTTGATATGGACCCTTAGTTTTCTAATGTGTATGATTTGTACCAAGTTGTTTAACATACTACCATACATAAACAGTGTTTAACAAGTTCCAGACACTTTGACAACAACAAAGGTGTGAACTATGTGAACTAAGGGGTTATTCTGTGAATTTAGAAATTCCCTAGCTCCATTTCCCCCTCATTTCACTTTTTACTCTCCTTTAACTGTTTGTGGGAAACCCCGAAGGCTCCCCAGGAAAGCTTCGCCAGCATGACCTAGAAAGCAAGCACTCTTTGCTCATATGGAAACTATCTCCTCTGACCTCTTTATTTACTGAAACCTAATAGGGCTACATCACATGTGAAGCTGCTCTTTGTAAACTGACTGCTTTTAATCCATTTGGCTTCAGAGTACAACTTAAAGTGTTTTTATAGCTCACATTGAGAATGCTGTTACTGAAATCCTGTCCAGCATGAAGTAGATAATAATCCTAGGAGTTCATCAGGACATTCTGGTACCTTTATGTCATTAATTTCTTATGTTTCTTTCATGTACATTGAGTGTAAGATGGGAATATAGAGAATGATTCTTTAACTCTTTAATATTTTTTAAATTATAAGTTCCGTGCTTATTTGGGTCCTTCAGATCCATATTGAGTGTAGGTTCAACTTCAGCTTTGTGACTATTTGTTTTTTGTTATTGTGTGTGTGGTTGTTTTGTTTTGTTGTTGTTGTTTTACATATGTTACATAAATTCTCTGACAGCAAGCTATAAACCCACCCTAACATTCTAGAATTTTTGAAAACTTTTTCAGTCTTAAACGAGATGTTTTTAATATCTAAGAACCCATTTTCTATTGTCCCATATGTGAAGCAGAGATAAAAGCAAGATACTTGAGAACATTACAGAATATGCCTCACAGTAAATATTTAGCATGATGCAGGCAAGTTAGCAATTAATTTCAAATGATTTGGTTTTTAATTAAAACTAACAATTCACTTATCTCATTTCATTTATCTTTGTACCCTTAGCTAATGTACTTATGAACTACTATGTAATCAAAACCAATACCTCATTGGTAAACTAGTTTCTATTTTTGCCAGTATGAACATTACCATCTTAATAAAGATTATTTTGTTTAATATTTTTAAACAGACTATAACTAGAGGGGATGGTGAGTTGGATCAGTTGTTAAGAGCATTATTGCTCTTGTAAAGGACCTGTGCTCATACCCAGCTCTCACTTGGTGTTTTGCAATGACCTGTAACACCAGTTCCAGAGGGTCTAATGCCTTCGTCTGGCTTCCTCAGGCACCAAGCATGCACATAATATTCATATATGCATATATGCAAAACACTCATAAAATAAATCAATAAATATATCTTAAAATAATAATAAAAAAGAACTCTACAAGCATTGCAGGAGTGGCTGCTGTGTCACATGTGTTGGACTTATGAACATCTGAATAATATTGATAATATAATAATAGTAATAGTAATAATAATAACAATAACAACAACCTAATACTCCTTGAAAAAGGTGAGCCTGAGACAACCACGAACACCAAGGGGCTCAGACAGGAAACTAGCCTACCAGCACATTGGTGGTCAGGTCCAGATGGGCTTCCAGCATGGGGAGTAAGTCAGCGACTAGAAGGTCCTAGGCTCCAAGAAGGATTGAGACCAAGACAGACCACCGACTCTTCAAGAGTGAGCACAACAAAAATAAAATGGACTGGTTCTGTGGTGCCCGGCAAGGGAGCTAGCCTGAGATTAACACCAGTGTGATCTACTACAGGTCTGGGGGGGGTGGGTAGGGCATGCCCCAGATGACCCCTGTCTGGGGCCATAATGCTCAAGTGGGACATAGCAATCCTGCGGCCATTCCTGAGATGGCCCCAGACATTCAGAGACCCCAGGTACCATGAAGAGAAGAAGCAAGTAAGTGGTAGAGAAATGGAAGAGAAAGAAAAACAGAAAGATGTGATACAATGAAGAGAGGCAGAACTGGAGACTTGAGGGAAGTAATGAACAGCCTAATGGGAGTAGCTTGTAATGCCACCTGGGACCATGATGGGTCCTGGTGTGTGCTATCATCAGGGACCATGTCTGGGTACACGGCCGTGCAGCAGCAGCAGTCTGTTGTCACCTAAGGTCAAGCAGATGTTCCTGGTCTGGGCTGCCACCTGTGGACAGGTTGATATCTGAGGGCTGTGCAGAACTGTCCCCTCCCCCCTTCACTTGAACATTGTGGGAGAGCTGGCTTTGCAGGTACCAGAGCCCCTAGCCAGCTGCAGTACTAGGAACAGCTACAGTACTAGGGACAACTTGCTGCCTGCTCGTTGAGGGAGTTGGAGGTGCACAGTCCTTAACATGCTGGACAAGAAAAAGAGAATCTCCTCTCTCCCTTCACCCCTCACCACCTGAGGCAGGGTAGAGACATGGCCCTGGTTCATGGGAACAGTAGAACTGGCCCTGCTCCTCACCAGCTACAGCACATAGGAAAGCAGAGAGTGGGTCTTGTACCTAGAGACTTAACAGCAGTAGATTAACTTAACACAGTATATTGACCCTGGTGGCAGGGGTGGGGGTTGGGGGTGGAGGTAAGGTGGTGGGGTGGGGGAATAAGGGGTAGGCAATGAGGAATAGGGGCATAGGGGGTTGGGAGGTAGGGTATGGTTGTTGGCTGTGGGGACTGGGTGGTAGTGGGGCAGGCACACCACCCCAAAGGTATGAGTATGAGACAGCTGGCCCTGCCACTGGTCTGTTGGGCTGTAGTTCTGGCAAGAGGAGAGATGCTCTCCTTCCCTCCCTGTCCCATGCCACCTATGGTAAATGAGAGAGCTGGCTCCACCTTGGGATCATGAGAGTGAAGGAACTGGCCATGTCCCTCACCAACTTCAACACTTGGGAGAGTGGACCCTATACCTCACCTGGGCTGCAGGATAGAGCTGACCCTGGTTGTAGGGCTTGCAATGGCAGTTTCAAGAGCCTGAGAGAGGAAGAGCTGGAAGTTGACCAGCTCAGATACCTCTCAGGCTCAGATTCAGGGAATTGAATTGGTTCACCCCAATATTTATCTAATTGATGAACCTCTGGAGCTCATAAAGGAGCTGGTCCTACAGATACAAATCTATAGGATCTCCATGACATAGGGAAGCAACAACAATCTGAGAGGCGTCCCAGTGAGGTTCCAGTATTGAAAAAGTAACAGAAGCCAATGAGTCATTAGAATAAACATTTGCAAGAAAAATGTGTATAAAGGGGTATACTGTGAGACACACTGTGACAGACTACAGCTTCCACAAGAATTTTTTTTCTGTTTTGGGGAGATTGTGAGAGTGGAGGGCTGATAGAATAGGAGGAAGACATTAGTGGGATAGAGGTGTATGCTGTGAAGTTCATAAAGAACCAATAAAAAGATGGGAAACTAATAAAAACAGCTAGATCAAGGTTACATTTGATGACTTCTCTCTGAAATATTACTCATGAAGGTAGAGCACAGTAACATCTAGAGATTTGGTAAAATTCTGAGGTTTTTAAGTACAGAATTTAATCACGTTTTTCTACAGGAAGTGTAAAATTGTCAAACACATCCCTAATCTCCTTTTCCCTACATATAATACATTGCTAATTTTTTTAAAAAGTCCTTTCATTAAGAACTGATTAAATCAGTGATCATACATAATATATTTTAATCCAAGTTTTTCGTTCATAACCCAGACCCCAACCAGAAAATCATGAAGATATTGGTTTAAAATTTGAGAATCATGTAACTGATAGAAAACATATAAAATAATGATGACTGGATATATATATATATATATATATATATATATATATATATATATATATATATATATATACATATATATATATCTCCCAGTGAAGATGACTGTGTTAAACTCAGTTGAAGAATGGGACTAACCCAAAACACTCTCATTACCTAAACTCTCTTGTAAGACTGAATTCTTTGGAATGGAACAAATTAATTTCCCCAAAGATAGATGTCTATCTTGATAACTATGGTCTTGATGGGGTGGGGTGAGTGTTAGCTCACATCACTGGAAGTTGGTAGCTCTACTCAACAATGAACATATTCTGGACAATTCCTAATGCTATGGACATGGGATGTGTTTATGTGGTTCATAGTTTTGTGGATAATACTTTCTCTTCCCTTTTTGGAATAGACCATATATTTCACAGTGTTGTTGTTGTTGTTGTTGTTGTTGTTGTTGTTGTTGTTGTTGTTCTTCTTCTTCTTCTTCTTCTTCTTCTTCTTCTTCTTCTTCTTCTTCTTCTTCTTCTTCTTCTTTCTCTTCTTTCTCCTCCTCCTCTTCTTCTTCCTCCTCCTCTTCTTCTTCTTCCTCCTTCATTCAATGCCTCTACCCGTCTGAATGGATTTTTCTGTGTTCCCTTAAGGACTATATATACATACAGATATATCCTCTTTAAAAGCTTCTATCATCTTTATAAGACTGGATTTAAGATCCTTTTCTTGTGCTTCAGTTCCATTAGACTATCTGGGATTTGCCATAGCAGGATAGCTGGCATCTGGTGGTGCCATTTTGACCCAGGACTTTTTGCTTGTGTTCTTTGGTTTTCCCTGGGGTTTGCTGAATGATCTTGATGGCAGCATGTTTTCTCTGGAAAGTGGGCAGAGCAGTGGGCTAGACAATGGAGGTCAGGGTACCCTACTCTGTTGGCTGTGACCAGGCAGACCCAAATCTGCAAGCTGAGTTGAGGGTGGCTCTGAAGGATGTGTTTTAGTTATATCATCTGGGGTGGCTGGCAAGTCCAACTCTGAAGGACATCTTAAGTGGCTGATTAGCTGTTATGGCCCGCAGATCCTACTAGGATGGGTGGTTTGGCAGTTTCAAGCTGGTTAGTTTTGGGGTCACTGAATGTTTCTTCAGGGAAGCAGGATGCTCTTGGTGTCCCACAAGGCTCCTTTAGATTGAGAAGCAAGGCCAGAGTTAAACAATGGGGCTTGGGGAACCTCACAGGTCACTCACTTCTATAGGCTGTCTCTGGTGGACCTGCTGAGGTTGTGGGCAGATCCAACTAGAATAGGTGGTCCAGCAGGCTTCCAACCTGGCTAGTTTGGGAGGGCCTGAATGATTCCACCTGGAGACAGGATGCTCTTGGGGTCCCACCTATATAGATTGTGAATACAAAGTGATTGAAACATTTACTTTTTGGTCTTCCTCTTGAAAAGGAAAAAATCACACATATCTCATTAAAGGGTGCTGTTTTGATAGTATTGTTAATTAGAATTTTGTGGTTTTCCATCTGAGTTGTAAGATGATCTTTGGAAAACAGGAGTTCTTGGATTCTTATTCTTGTTAATAAGATAATTTAAGTTCATACTTAATTGTAAACTCAAGGACAATTTTGTTGGAGTTTCAAAGAAAAACAGCAGAAGACAGGGAAGCTGTAAATCTTAGTAGCTATCTGGAGGAGGGTAATGGAGGAGCAAAGGAGAACAGGCCATGACATTTGAGTATCAGCATAGGGTTTTCACATGGAAGTTTTAGAGGAAAAGTATTACTTTCCCTGAGTATCAGAGATAGATAGTCTTAGGTTCTGGCCAGAATCTGGAAAACCAAGACAGAACAAAGCAATGCTCAAGGCCTGGGTTTAGTCCCCAGACACGAGAAAAATATGTGTATGATTAGATTTCTATCAAAACTGATGTTTTGTTGTTCCAGAAGATGACATAAAATTCCCCTAAAATAATAGTGTGTGTGTGTATGTGTGTGAGAAAGAGAGAGACAGAGAGACAGACACAGACACAAACACAGACACAGACACAGACACAGACACAGACACAGACACAGACACAGACACAGACACAGACACAGAGAGAGACAGAGCACAAGAGAGGTGCACATCCGTGCCATGGTAAGCATGTGGAACTGTCGCTCCTGCATTGTAATCTGATTTTACCTTGTTTAAGACAAGTCTCTTTGCTGTTATCTAAGCCAGGTTATCTGGCCCAAGCACTACTAAGTCTTCTCCTGTCTCAGCCTAACATTTTCAGGTCAGGAGTCATTGTGATTACAGATATTTGATCTCTAGCTTTGGGCTTTCACTTGAGTTCCAGGAACCTGAACTCCGGTCATCAGCATTATGGAGAAAACACTTTAATCCACTGAGGCATCTATTTTGTCATCTCACTTGGTGACTAAAAATCATAATAATGTAAAGGGGAAGTATTTTGTTCTCAGGGTAAGCTTTTCCTTAACAAATAGCATGCCAGGATTAGTCAACATTCTCTTTTCTTTACTGTTCTTTTAAAGTAACTTGCTGCAGGTGTTCTGCTCACTGTACCCTTGGTCATTTGAAACAGATCCCTCATGAAAACTTGCAAAAAGTTTTCTTTTTCACTCAGCAGTACTATGGGGCTTTGTGGAAGAGCCATTAATCAGGCCACTGTTGATTTAGTTGTGTGCACTGGCTACAGGGTCATTTATCATCACAAGTTTCTGCCAAGGCCACATTCCCTCTCATTTCCTGGATGTTGCCTTGTCTATGACAGCTCAATAATTGATTTTCACTTTCTCTTGTATAAAATAAGTGGATGCATGTTTCTGTTGCTTATGCCTTGGTATTCTCTGTATGTCATTGTTAATGAGCATGATATTAGCTGAAACTTGAAAGAACGTTGGCTTATTAAAAATGTTCAAAACCTGAAAATAATTTATATTTCGACTAGCACTATTTTCATTGCTGTCTTTGAAATTGAATTCATTGATTAAAAAGCAAAACCATCATCCTGGACTTCAGTTGTTACGGTCATGTTTAACATAGGACATTGGGTCCAGATTTTTCCTATTGGTTATATTAATAACTCCAGAATGTGTACACCTATGGTTAATAATTTTTATAATCCAGAGATGAAATTTATATTTCTGTGGTACTTAACTGGTACTCTAAAAATCAGTTTCTACTATTTATTAACTCTTCCAAAATACATGATGAATAATTTTAAATTGAGTTGAAATATTGTAAAAACAAGCATAAATATTCCTTAAAATTACTATCTTTTAAAAAGTGTGTGCATAGTTCTATGCTCCATGCATCCAACAAAACAACTATGAAGCTTCTAAAATATGCATATGTAACACATTTACCTTGTTAATTAATTAACATACTTGTGACATGAAACCTCAGAGCTCCAGGAAGGACAGGAAACTTGGAGTCAGTTACTGCTTCACTTCATGCAGGCCTGAGTGGGACCTTCCAATTCCAACTGGAACCCTTCCAGGTTGAAGGTTGGGCAGCTTTTTCCAAGTAGTTCCTTTGTGATGAGATCGCACAATAAACACACATTCCTTCATTATGCTAAGTCCAAATCTGTCTCCTTATAATTTTGATCATCTTGCCCACTCCTAGTAATTAGGCCTGAAACACAAAAGAGTATGCTTAAGGCTCATATGAAATAATCTGATTTTTCCCCCCTTTGGAGGGCAGAGGGTTAGAATAAAAATAAATTGTCCTTGATGTTGTCCTTGATCTTGTTCTGTAACCCAATTAGTCTTTGAACTCGCTGTCATCCCATCTCAGCAGCTGGGGGTAATGTGTCTGTCACTAGGCTCAGCTCACATGGAGAATCTGTCAATAACTATGACTTCCTTTCCCCATGTTTCTTGAAACTTCATTGACTACATCATTTCCCAGCTCAGTCATTTCTAATGCTGCTCCTTTGCCAATAAAAGGAAATCAAAATGATCTGATTTAATTGAAAGTCACTAATATTTAACCAAAATATTCACATTAATTTTAATGCTATCTTTCAGATACATTTAAACTTTTTTTTCCAGTTGCATTCTATTTATAGATATGTTGGTTCATGTTCTACAGAGATACTTTTGAGGGAACAATCTTGTGATAATTTTGTTTTGCTATAGTTTCAACCTTTCATTATATACTTACTATTCAACAATAAATAATAAATCTTGCCATCAAAACTAGACATGCTCTAGGTGACTGAACTGAGCTAAGTAGAGCCACCTCTTTAAATTTCTTAGCAGTAAGGGTGAAATGAGTAAGTGCCATGGTGGATACTTGTGTGGCCCTCAAAGGACAACCAGCAAAAAATGCCCTTACTCACTAAGCTTTCTTGCTAGCCCACTGCCTTTGACTCTTGATTTCTTTTGAAGATGCCAAAATTTTTCCTTAGTATTTTACCAGCTAAGTCAGTCTGCAAGTTCATGCTGACCTTGCAGTCAACTCTAACTGCCAAACCTTTTCACATGGGTTGCTGTTAATCCTGCATGTGTGAGGTTACTTGTTTTGAACAAAAATATAGAACTTCATGTCATAGTTCTTAAATTCCTCCTTGGATTTTTCTGGCTTGTGTTGTCAGCCCACTGAGAATACTCTCAATACTGATTCCAACACATCTCTAATTAGAATTCTTCTTCCTTATTTTTGGGGTATCTAAATGTTCAGTTTCTCTTTTAGTTCATTTTCTCTCTCTCTCTCTTTCTCTCTCTCTCTCCATTCAAGAGTTAGCCAAATGTTAATATTGTTCCTGATCAAAGAATAGTGCCATAGAAATGAAGTAGAGAGAGATACTCTTTCAAGTAGCAGACTTTTATGTATCAAATGACTGTTGGACAGCCAGTAGAGTAAATATGGTGACTCAATAACTATAACCAGGTTCATTTTCTGCCAAATTCCATGAGAAATGTTACTAATGCCTTACAGAAGTCACAGAATATGTTATAAAATAAATTGTACTTTCTTGCAATTGTTACATCTGTGCATATGTTTTCAGAGCTGGTCATTTGTTATTGGATAAGTTATTGGTGCTCTCTTCCTTGAAATAGACTAGCTCTCATCCTCTCTCAGTATTCCATAGCTGTATATAGTTCTCTGTTGAGGGTTGAGATCCCATGATTTTCCCCCCTTCCACCTTAACATGTCTATTGGTGTAACCCTTTTTTGGGGTCTTGTTTACAAAGCCATATTGGTAAGATATTATGACCACAGCTTCCTTTTCTTTTGTTTCATACAATCCTGCTGGCCCTTCTGCCTCATTGATCCTTGTACCTTAGGTGGAGATACTGTGTTATAGATGTATGTGTTGGGACTAGGTTCACAACTCCATTTTGATCAGTTCTGATTTTCTAGAGTTGTCTCTGTCTGTTGCAATGAGAAGTGTCCTTGCTGAGGGGTGAGAACTGCACTTATCTGTGGACATGGTGCCCCTAGACCACAATAATTACCAGCATGGTAAAATAACTCCAAGGGTGTCATAGTGGCACACATCAGAGGTAACCAACAGCTCTTTAAATAGACTTAAGATCTACTGAACAAGAGGAAAATCATGCTTGATATTGAAAATCTAGCCAACTATTCTTGCCAGTGAAATCATGGATCTTGGAAGAGATCTTACAACTGCCATATTACTAAACAAACATAATCCCTAACTACATTTCAATCTTTGGATACATATTTATTGCATTCTTTGAATGTATGAAATTTAACAGGTACCTCCTTAGTTCTAGACTTTTGCTAGCTATTATACACAATTTAATTCTTGTGAATGCTATCAGTTCAAGTCACTCTTAACCTAATATTAAATATGAAACAACAACCTCAGGTTGCTCAAATACCTATTACCAGTTTTATAACTATAAATTATCAGGACAGGACCTCTGATGCAAGGCCCAGAAATTGCAGTGCCCTGTCTTCATCTGGCTCTGCTTCATTCTCCACAATTATTCTATAGCAAGTCCTCCCAGATCTACCCATATTATCCACATCTCAAATCTAATCTCTCCTTTTCCAAGCAATCTCTCAAAATTCCATCATCTGTCCTCAGGACTTTGCAATAGCAATCAACCAGTTCATTCTACTTCCACTGCAGTCAGTGCTACACAAAATTGCTACTGTAAATTTTGGAAATTGTAAGTCAGATGATATCATTATCTACTTAATCCACTCCCACTAGCTTCCCATTGCACTGGCATACATCTTAAACACATTCTTATGGATTTAAAAAAAAGTCCTCTTTTTAATATTTCCAGTCTATTCTGTCTATCTTCCCATTCTTATCTTTCATTCTTGTAGCCATAGTGGACTTTCTTGATGTTTCTTATATGCCATCAAATGAACTTCATTCTAAAAAGTTACCTTAGAATATCTTTATGCAGCTGGTTTAGCTCAATTCAAATAGCTGCTTTTTGAAGCTTTATCTATTTAAACATTATTGCCTCTTCCCAGGTAACCTTTGATATTTATTTTCATCAGTGTCAGATATTAAATTAAAATTAGTATATTTACTGATGTTTCTTTGATGTTTTATGTCTGTTATAAGAATATTTTTATAACATATTCTATTGCTTTATTTCCCAAGTTTAGTTGGTCAACGCAACAAATTGACTTCGAAACCAATAATTAAATCAATGCACTAGACTTAGTTCTTTAATAAACAGAATGTTTTATTATTATAATATTTTGTAGAATTTATTATTTTATAATAATAAAATTAATTTAAACATCTTTTTTAAAAATTCACTTAACTTAGATCTGAGTCATGTTGCAGTGATATTATTACAAAAAATCGGAACATGGAAATAACTGGAGATGAGTTTGTGGAAACAAAAGCAATTTCCTATCAATGATTCAGGAAAGCAATGAAACTAAAACATTTTCTTACACAAAAGAGGAAGGTGATGTCACAGCCTTTGAACATCATGGCAGGGTTTTTAGATCAGGGTGCCTCACTTTGGTCATGTCATCAAATGAAGTCAGTCCAAGGAGTAAGAGTGAGTTCGATGCCATACTGGCAGAGGTGGAGTCTTTATTCTCATAAACGTTGCTGTAAACCTTTCTCCGGTAAACTATGAAAACTCACCAGTAAGGCAAAGGTCTGTCTAACAGGTGATACTGCTAACTGCAACAGCTCTCAGTGGTTTCCTGTGTACTAAGGTAAGGAAACATCTAAAACATACACTGTAACTAGGGAGAAAATTACTTGCATCATACATACTCCTTATATACTTAAATGTTTCCAAATATGCATAACTCCTAAATGTTAATTTTATAGCTATGAGATTTCCACATATTATGAAATAAAATTTATAACTCAGATTTAATTGATTAAGTAGTAATTTTACTTTCATTAGGAAGATTTAAGTAGGAGAGTGTGAAGATGTTTTGCAAATCATTCAAAATATGCTAAATCTATATTTCCATCCCAACATGTACTGTGGCTTTTATTCCAGGCAGTTTTTCTCTTTTGGAAAAATTGTTTGAATACCTCAAGTTCCAATTCGATTATCACCTTCTTTATGATCATTCCTTGCACCGTCTCTCAGCAAATATGAAAGGTCAAAGTTAATTGTTCTTTGACAACAATTTTTTGTATTTGTATGAGGGTCCTTATTCTGTTTGTTTGTTTGTTTGGTTGGTTGGTTGGTTGGTTGGTTGGTTGGTTGGTTTTTTTGAGACAGGGTTTCTCTGTATAGCCCTGGCTGTCCTGGAACTCACTTTGTAGAACAGGCTGGCCTTGAACTCAGAAATCTGCCTGCCTCTGCCTCCCAAGTGCTGGGATTAAAGGCATGTGCCACCACCGTCCTGAAAGGGTCCTTATTGTTAATTTCTATTCTCCAACTGTTGAGAGTCTAATGAGGGGTAACAAATACAAAGCATGCTTAGCTTTCTATTTCTCTCTTCAGATGCTCCACCAGACAGAGCACGTTTCCTATTCCCACTCTCTCTTTGTTTCTGACTGCTTTATTTCTGTATATATTCAACCAATACTACTGAAAGACTAAATTATTTAAGAGGCAATATTTTAGTTTTGAAGATGCAGATACCATTATGATTAGTTTTCCTATATGCTAATGGAGGGAAGAATGGAGATTTTAGATAAAATTGTAAGAAAATAAAATAATCCAGAGGGAACCAAACAGACTGAATGGAGAGGAAATCTATGCAATCCTTGAAATAGTTACAAATCACTACTGTAATGATTAGGACTATGTGATTGTAATTACTGTTATAATATTCATTGTCTCTCATTATCACTGCCACCTAATATCTGGAATGGACTCTGATTTTTCAGCTTTTGTACGTTTTCTTTAAGTGATCTTTAGCTCCTAACACACTGAACCTCTCCAGTGTTATCCTTAATGTATTGTAGACCATTTCAGTAGGCATGGTAGTCACTCCTTCAAGACCACATGTCTTGGTTAACTGGGCCAGGATTAGATCGATGTCAATTTTAAGGCCCACTGTAGGACTTGATTGTTGTTGGTACTTGTCTTTAGTCAGGGTTTCTACTGCTGTGAAGAGAAACCATGACCAAGCAACTCTTATAAAGGAAAACATTTAATTGGGGTTGGCTTACCATTTCAGAGGTTTAGCACATTATCATAAGGGTGGGAAGTATAGCAGTATTCAGGTAGATGTGGTGTTGGAAAAGAAGCTGAGAGTTCTATACCTTGATATGAAGGCATCAGAAGACTGTGTGCCATATTGGTATACCTTGTGCATATATATATATATATATATATATATATATATATATATATATATATATATATATGACTTCAAATCCCCACCTTCACAGTGGCATACTTCCCCTAACAACGGCCACATCTCCTTCACTAAGACCACGCATCCTAATAGTGCCACTCTTTATAGCCAAACATCCAAATACATGAATCTGTGGGGCCATACCTATTCCAACCTCTACAGTACTTTTCAGTGTTCTTCTGCATCCACACCAAGAAGGGGCTGAACAGCTCTGGGGTAGTCAACCTGTTTTGGAAGCATCTGGAAATGTCTATGAAATGACTCGCTTTGGCTGTGTTTACTGAAGATGTAAAGGCATTGTGTCATGCAAGTAGGATCCTTTACTCCATGTGATAGTTTGAATAGGAATGGCCTCCATAGACTCATGTGGGAATGCTTGTCCCAGAGGGAGTGTCACTATGAGGAGGTGTGACCTTGTTGGAGTAGGTTTAACCTTATTGGAGGAAGTATGTCAGTGTGGAGGCAGTCTTTGAGGTCTCTATGCTCAAGACCTCATAGTGTGGTTGACTCTAGCTGCCTGTGGATTAAGATGTAGAACTCTCAGCTCTTTCTCTAGCACAATGTCCACCCTCACAGTCCATGTTTTCTGCTATGATGATAATGGGCTAAGCCTCTGAAACTGCAAGCCAGCCCCAATTAAATATTTTCCTTCAGAACAGATGCCATGGTCACAGTCATGGTCTCTCTATATAGCAATAAAAACCCAAGCTAAGACAGCTCCCCACGTGATAAAAGGGAGCTGCTAAGGTTACAGAGCATGCAGAGGTTGGTTGGAAATTTCAACCACAAACTCTTCAAAGTCAATGAACTCATGGGTGGAGGTAACTGCTTGTCTGCCCACTGCCTACCTGTTCTCCACACCAACACTCTTGGCACTGAAAGGAGGATTGATTCCTTTCTCTCTCACTGTGCTATTGATGTATGTCTGTGATACAGAGAGAAATTGCCTTGACTTGAGAACACCAGTCTGAAAGCTGTAGAGCAACGACCAAAGTGATCTTTAAGCTCATTTATTAGCAAGAATTGGAATGTGCTTTCTAATCTGCTTTATTATCATACTATCACGAAATAAAATCATGTGTCTGCAGCACATAGAAACAAAGACTAGATGTTTCTCAGTAACACCCCAGAGGTTCAGGTTGGCTTCAGAACACTCATGCTCAGTAAATTTGCCAGAGTTCCAAGGCCAAGTAACCTCAGAGAAGCCTCTCTGAAAAGCTCTCAAGCGCTTTGCACCTTCTGTACAATGACCAGTTGATTCTCTTCTGGTATTAAGAAACTGTATTTCCTGTTGGTGGTGCAGTAGGAAAGGAAAGATTCAACAGAGAAAACGCAATGACCCCAGCATTCAGCCCAGACCAAATAAACACTTCTATTTCCTTTCCTTTTCTAAAACAAACACGACTTAACTGAAAGTTTATCTTTTCTTCTTTTTGGAATTCTATTTTGGTGCTCACAACACATAGAAGAAATGAAATGTGAAGGAACAAGGCGGCCTCAGTAGAGGAAACATAAGGCATTTATTACAAACGAATTCCAGATAATTAGTGGAAGAGATCATGAAATGTTCAGAGGGAAAAAAAAGAGCTGTGTTTCAAACAGGAGGGGGTCTGAACCATTAGTGGGTAATCTGCACGGGGTTTTGTTAATCCCCTGAGGCTCCCTTTACAGGTGGTTCATATTTCTAAGCAGTGAAGTATGCAAGATGAATGGAAAATTTCCCCTTAACATTTTCCACTACCCAGTCTTAGCATGAAAAAACCCACACCAGACCTGGCAGCTGGTTTATTATAACTTCTCATTTACAGACATATCATCATTTGGCTATTCCCACCCCCTTGTTACATGCCATCGAGTTTCCTCTTTTGCAATTCCATGGTATAGATTTTTATATTTTCAGAAAAGTTTACAACTACTTTAAAATATATACCAGGAAGCTTCATTTGGGTTTAATAGTGCTAGCACACTCGAGTCAACAATTATGTGTATTAGCTTAGAAAGGACAATTTCATATTCTAAAGGAAAAATACATATATTTCACCTATGAACTAGGTAGATTTATGCAGACTGGGATCCTAGGTCTGTAATTTGAAAGGTTGATGCAGGGGATCCTAAGGTAAAGGTCAGTCTGAGATCCTGTCTTAAAAATATTTTATAAAATAGCTCTAATCTGGCCAATCGTAGAGATGTGTTAGAAAATTGAACTTCTTTTCAAAGCACTTGATGGCCAAAGTATGAAGTGAACATTTTTCATTCATGCATTCAGATACTCTGAAAAATAATGAAATATAATGGCCAGTGTAAAAATAACATACACCAAAAGCCAAAAAAAAATTCAAACATAAATGATGTTTTGCTCACTTGTGAACAAAAGAAAAGCAAATTTCTCTAGCAATGTCATCGTCCATATTCAGATTACATTTGTATATATTCTCATTCTCCAAGCCTCCAACCAGCTGTGGATTTATTAGTGAGGCTGGTTTTAAACACAAGGCTTTTTTTCTTTTTTTCTTTTTTTCTTTTTTGCCTCCGATTTCTTCTTTCCTAAAGACACACCTCTCTCCTCTCAGCCTAACTTGTCCTATAACATTTTTCCTGATATGAATGTACAAATACTATTACTTCAGTTTCTAAGTATATTTATGTTTGTATGGTCTACTTGCTTCTCTAGAGTTTTGAGTGAAATGTAGCTCTGAACATCCTGGAATTGTGGTTTGACCAGAGTTTAGGGGACACTCAACTTCAAAAAGGTAGGAGGGGCACAACGCATGTCAATGTATCAGTTTCTTATGTTGTTCTCTCTCCCAGTCTCTCTCTCTCTCTCCTCTCTCTCTCTCTCTTTCTCTCTCTCTCTGTCTCTCTCTCTCTCTCTCTCTCTCTCTCGCGCGCATGCGTGTGTGTGTGTGTGTGTGTGTGTGTGTGTGTGTGTGTGTGTGTGTTTGTGTCAAGCTGAAGATATAATAAAATTTCATTAAAAATGTGAGGAATTAGGTTGAAATTTTTCTGTCCATAGCTCCTGAGCTCCTGGTGGTGCATCAACCTTAACTAACTGGACTGTTGTTGGAGGTTTCAATATCTTTCCCTGTAGAGCTCATTCTCTGCACACACACCACAGTCCCAGGGCCATGATGCAAATGGCTATACCCAATCCTTCTGCCTTACAGATCTCAGTTGATCTTCCTGTACTTCTAGCACAGAAGTCAAACTACATGACCAGAAAGGTAATGTTGATAGCATGTGTCAGGTAGGGAGAGCTCATGTTTCAGGCCAGGCTATGTGATCTCGTGCTTCATACTATTCTGTAGACCATGTGTCTAGCATTCCTGAATTATTCTTCAATAATTAGCTTACGTGTCTGGCTTAACTGTTGAGTTTTATTTTGATGCCCTCAGTATGAAAAGAGAGAGCATGTATTTAAAGGAATGCAAGGAGCAGTGCCTGGGAAGGCTTGGAGGGAGGAAAAGAATAGGAGAATGTAATTATAATAAGCCCTCAAAATAAATAAAAATAAAAATATTCTTTGTTTCACAATTATAATACTGTACTACTGTACATATTGCCTTTAATTATTTAACTTCTTTACATTAATACTATGTTCTAAGTATTAAAAGAAAAGCTAGACACTAGAAGTATGCCTTACTTTAAAAAGACAGAGATAAATAGGGACATATTTACTTAGTTAATGAAAGACATATATCCTACCATTTAAGTTAAATTCATTATGAAATTCAGAGAAATCCTGGATAGATGAATGAAGGGTAATTTCAGTCCTTTTTGTCCTTCTTAATTATTTGCTTAGAATAAATAGTTCTTTATTTCCTTAGGAAAGAAAGGAGCCTTCCATGAGTGATTTAGATTACTTCTAAATTTAAGATACTAAAATAAAAGTAATAAATCTTTGCCCATATAAAATAATATATGGAATTATAAACAGCATTCTGTTTCTTTTTAATGATGTATTTTAATTGAGATATAAAATGTCAATAGAATTGAATATAGTGGAGTACTTAGTTTGCTCTTGTAGTAATTAAATATACTTCTGTAGAAGAGTTATATATTTTTCCTTTCTATGAGGCCTTCAAGTCAAGAGTGGAGAAAAGTGGTCCTGAATACCTCAAATAATAGTGAATCGGTGGACACGTTTGGTAAAGATACTAACTTGAAATTATGATGTGAGTGGCTTGAGCAAAGTCCCTGTTTCATCTTGCCCACTGTGAGTGATTTTGAGGATAAATAGTTTCTGGTTTAAAATGTACACAGCACCATAGATCAAAGTCAGTTCGTTGAACAGCATCCAACAACACCCTGGTAGCCAGTGCAAGCTGTAGAACATAGATGTTAATAGGATCCATCTGCCCAAGACCTTTGAGCAAGCAGGCTGCTGCTGCATTTTGTAGTAGCTGAAATGATCTTGCCATGTTCAAAACACTCTTCCATGGATCCCGTTGGTATCAAGCTCTGGAAAATGCAAAACTACAAATAAAACAATTCCAAGGAAAGGGGGAATTTGTGACATCTATGTAAATTATTAAAGAATATATATATCTTACTGTGTTTAAAATTGTAATAACATAGTATTTAATGCTAAGTAGTCAGGACCCATGATGAATATGTAATATATCTGCAAATCTGTGTTCCTCTCTTTAACTAAAATTTTAATTCTTGGTTTTATGAATCAAGAACTTATTATAGTAGTATATGAATCTTTATGTGGGTCCCCAAATCTATGCTACAATCTGTCTTCTCCTCAGCGATGCATGTTTAGCCAGCTGACATTTGTTTGCCACAAACCAAGTATGTTTTAACATATGGTGTGTGTGTGTGTGTGTGTGTGTGTGTGTGTGTGTGTGTGTGTGTGTGTGTGAATTCTTATATTCTATATTCTGCTCCACCATGCTTTCCCTTATTCCCTTAAGGCAGTTCTCACTTAACTACACTGGCTGAAAAGCAAACTTCAGAAAACCTCCTGTCTCCACCCACAGAGCTAGGATTACAGGTCTGCCCTGCTGCTCCCACATTTTATTTAAATATGATGTACCTGAACTTGGAGTTTCATGGGCTTTTATTTATAAAATGTTAAAAAAGACAATGGTTCTGTTTAAAGACAGTTTTGCTTGATAGTTAACTCAAAGATTCAGCCTAATATGGAAACAAATGCTCTCTATGGCCATCTTGACAGTGGTTCGTTCTCTCTCTCTCTCTCTCTCTCTCTCTCTCTCTCTCTCTCTCTCTCTCTCTCACACACACACACACACACACGCCACCAGAATACTTTATGGATTAGGTAGTGGAGTCAATCATGCTGACAGAAACGCGTGCTCACTGCTTGTTCTTGTTGACTTCATGGATAATCAGACAGGATGCTGACACAATAACCTATAGCTCCCATTTTGTCAAGTTGGACCTATTACAAGTCTGAACATTTTTATTTAGAGCACATCCCAAAAAAAATCAAGGTATGTCTTCTGTACTTTTAGAAGACCACAGGTCTCCTCCTCTTCTTCTTCCTTCTCTTTTTCTTGTTCTTGTTCTTCTTGTTCTTGTTCTTGTTCTTCCTTCTCCTCTTCCTCCTCCTTCTCCTTCTTCTTCCTCTTCCTTTTCTCTGAAAAACTTCCCTCTCAATATATTGAAACTGGCTGGAGGCCCAGAGACATGACACATAGTTGACTTAGTAAGTAAAGGGACCATTCTAGCTCAGTAATATCGTTGTGGCACAAGAGCTGAAGAAATCTGCCTTTACTTAGTGGCTAAGCATCTCAATGGATGACTTATTTAAGAAAAGAATGAAGGAATAGAGGGGGAAGGAGGCTAAAGTTCTGAAAACAAGTGCTATACACCAGGGCTGTCTCTGTCTTCTTGGGGAATATCTTTGCTCTCCAGGCTGTTCACTCAGCATCTCAAAACTAAGCTCTATGAGAAGACCAAATTATACTGTAATTCGGTAGACCAGCATTGAAACTGGGAGCCTTATCATTTCACCCACCCCCACTTTTTAGAGTTTCTTCCTGCTCCTAAATTACAGGGTTTTTTTTTTAAATCTAAAAATGGGGAAACTGATGAATTGATTAAATACCATAAAAATTACTGAGAATTCAAAAGATGTTGACTACATGTCCCCATTATATTTTTGGAAAGCTTCAGGCAATCACTTTACCACATTTGGTAAAAGCACCTTCCGGATATTTCTGCTGAGTCCCCAGCAGCATGCAACCATATTGTTTTTCTATGATTTGTGACCTAGGAGATTTAGGAGCATTGCATAAGGCAAAGAAGAATTCTCCTTTCTAGCTGATGGGCCTACAGGGATGAATAGAAAGACATGTCTCCTAGATTGCTGCCAGTAGACATGACAAGAAAATGAGTTCTATGTTAGATTTATGTCCTATCATAACTACATTTCAGAGAAGGTACTAGAAGTTTTTTAAGTGGAATGTTTATGTTTTGAAATGCTTAATAATCTTCCCTTCATAAAATAGAAAGGATATCAAGTTGGCAAAAAAAAAACAAACTGCCTAGAAAAAATGTATGAAATATGTCTTGTGAGTGCATAGTTCACAATGCTTCCTGTCCGTCTTCCAAATATTTATTTACTGAGAGATACTGAAGAGAAATAAATGACTAGGCCATTCATGTTCACAGCTTCCTGACTCACAGAGCCTTTGCTCTTAAATGTCACAGCCTGAAACTGAAGGATACTAAGCACAATGCCATATATTCTCAGAGTTTTCAGAGGTGGGACATTCAGTGTTACACTCCATAATTTGAATAGTGGAAATTCTTGATTTTATTTGTTTGTTTGGTTTTTGGTTTTTTATGTGTATTTTTATTAGATATTTTCTCTATTTACATTTCAAATGTTTCCCCCCTTTCTAGTTTCCCCTATGAAAACTACCTATCCCCTCCCCTCCTCCCGCTGCTCATCACATCAACCCACCCACTTCTGCTTCCTGGCCCTGGCATTCCCCTATACTAGGGCATATAACCTTCATAGGACCAAGAAAATTCTTGTTTAAAGAATAAAATAAACTAAGTTTAACCATTAAGTTCTTTAGTAAACTAAGCTCTTTAGAAGTCTAAAGAACTGCATCTAACAGGCATATTCAATAAGAAAACATAATTCAGCTCTTCCACTGAGCTAACATCCCTAGTAGAATCAGCTGTGGACACTACCTATTTAAAGAGTTATTTTGCAATGAAAATGAAAAGCACTCAAGGGACTAACACAAAGTGTACTACATATGTGAATTCCTTAGGAAGCATCTTGTCCTTTTATCCTTTTGGTTGTGAGCCTAACCTTTAATGGCTGAGCCATCTCTCTAGCCTCCCTCTGTCCTTAAGTCCTTCTTGTTTTTCTGTCATCTTCCCATTACCACTTCCCTTCTTCCCAACTCTTGGTTCTGGGTTTGAATTCTCCCCATAATGGTGCCTAGGCTTTCCCCACCTATTTATGCCTCCACATCCATTATGTTAAAGCAAGAATAATGCCTTGTCCTTTCACATCTGGACAAGGGAATTATAAGGCATTGCTTCATTTGTAGAGGAGTTTCAGGAAGTTTGACTGAGAGGGAGAGAGATGAAAATTTTAGTCCTTGAAGTGATTCTGCTTTTGACCAGAAGCTAGAGGTAGTTCACACTGGCTCTTGAATTGCACCTGCTCTGGCTTGTGACACTTATGACAACTTTAAAGGGAATTCTTCTGGTGTAGAAAAGCCAAAGAAGAATTAGATTTATATTCTATACATTGTCTCCTCTTCCTAGTATTAATATACACAGTATTAGGTTTGGGTTGGGGGATACTCAGACTATATGCAACTTCAGCAATCTCTTTCCATCCTTATGGTTGATTTTATAATTTTTACAAATACAGGAAAATGCTAAGGGTCTCCTACTGAGAGTCAGCCTGTGAATCTGTAATTCTCTCTTCTCCAAAAGAAGTTTACCAACCCCAGGCTATCTGCGATCCTAAGCAACCCAGGGCTGTGGGTAGCACATCCTATATGATGGGCATATATTAATGAAAGGGCTACATCTTTATGTCTTTTCTGCCCATAACCAACAGGGACTTGACCTGAATACAAGTACATACTATTCATCAACTACATGAACAGGACTTGCTCTCTGTCTCGGTCTCTGTCTGTCTCTCGGTCTCTCTGTCTCTGTCTCTCTCTGTCTCTCTCTGTCTCTCTCTCTGTCTCTCTCTCTTTGTCTTTCTGTCTCTCTCTCTCTCTCAAGCCTTTAAGACGGTACTCCCACTTTGCTTGAACTCTCCCCAGAGAATATAACACGCTGTATGTTTTCAACTTATGGTGTTAATTCGTCTAATAAAAATATTTTTTTCCAAAAGGGCAACTTATTTAAATGCCCTAAACCCTAAACTTGAGACCTCATACATAGAGCATGAATAATGGTTGAAATAGTCCACCTACCTAAAACCTAAATCAGCAAGGTCAGAGGAGTGGCTCAATCAGAAAGCTATCATAAAAGTGGTCATCAGACCTCTACAGGGGAATTGAGAGGGGTATACATTCTTTGTTTATAACAAAGACCCTGTCTCCCCTTTCAGACTCTCTGGGAATAGGACTTAGCTACATTGTGCTTTAAAGAGAATCTTAGGTTATTCTGACACATAGTCAAGTTTGAGAACCATGAATAGAGAGATGAAGCACTGTACTAGGCAAGGTAATTGCAATGATACTACCTTTTACAATCCAAATTGCTTCAAAAGGCTTTTAGATGGCTCTTCATGCTTTCAAATACCTATGTGATCTCAGGCACTTCAGATAAACCACCTATGAATAGGATTCCTGACACTGAGTTCAGAGCTAGGAAGAAATGTAAGGGAATATGATTAAAAAGCTTAGAACATACTGATGAATATAAGTATATTCCAAATTTAAAAATGATACAAAGTATTAGCTCAATATCAATAACAATTTCTCTCTGTCTTACGGAATGAAACAGATGATAAAAATTGCCTACATAAGTAAAGAGACTCCAAGCATACGTGACCAATTTATTTCCTGGCCAATACCTGGAAATGTCCTTATAGCATCATCTTTTCTAGAGGCCAGAGATGCCCAGAAATGTTAGAGACAAAATGTTTCCAGTTTGTTCATGGCCAGAAGCCAGAGGAGCTAAAATTTTAAAAATCTCTTTTTTTTTTTTTTAAATTATTTTCTTTTCCCCTAAGGAAGTATCCTTTGTCTAGGCAACTTCTATACTAAGGACTTCATTGTTCACCATCCCCTCCTACATCTAGGAAAGCCTTGTTACCTCCACAGTGGCAGTCTGAATGTTACCTGTCTCCTAGGATCCCCCTTCTATATGGGACTCTCTCCTCCTCCTCCTTCTCCTCCTCCTCCTCCTCCTCCTCTTCCTCTTCCCTATTAACTTTTCACCTATGAACCTATAATAAACTTCTCTCTAAAACTCACCCTCTGTGGTCCATGATCTCTGGGTGGCTTTGGTGGCTAAGTTTTTGGTAACTTAACAAAGGTTCATTTATTCTCAAAGACATGTGCAATATTCCCATATCATTGCTTTTTTTTTTCCTCCTACTCCTTTTTTTTTGACAATTTAATTCTGCCCTTTATTTCTTCCCATGTTTTCTATATGACTTGTGTACAAGGCTCCTGAATTTTAAATTAGTATTGTATGTTCCAAGTACATATTTACACTCTACTCCATTACACATTATATTAGTGAGAAGGGTGGTTTACTCAGTCCCTGAAGACCAGTCACTCACTACTGCCTGTCTTAGGGTTATATTGCTGTGAAGAGACACCATGACCAAGGTGACACTTATAAAGTCGAACACTTAATTGGGGCTGACTTATAGTTTCAGAGGTTCAGTCCATTGTCATCTTAGCAGGAAGCATTTCAGCATGCAGGAGGACATGGTGCTGGAGAAGGAGCTAAGCACTTTGCATCTTGATCTGAAGACAACCACGAGAGACTGACTTCCAGGTGGCCAGGAGGAGAGTCTCATTGCCCATTCTCACAGTGACACACTTCCTCCAACAAAGCCACATCTTCTAGTAGTGCTACTTCCTGGGTCAAGCATATTCAAACCACCACACTGTCCTCCTGATATTTGCACAAAACACAGTTTTTAAATTATGTGAAGATAATGGGAAGATTCTATATCAAAAAGATTTTAGTATTTAGGGGGAAAAGTTAGATGTCCCATTTCTGAGCACAGCTAAATTTATGTGAACTATGTAGTGCACATCAGTTTCAAAACGAAAACTAAATAAACTTTGAATATCCACAAACTTCTGTGTTTCCACTGACCTTGTGTCAGTAGCTGCTTCAGGTCTGAAAATTCTACTTTATTCCCAGCTAGAAACAGATAAAGCACACATAGCAAATGAATACTACAAATCATTTTTTTCTGTATGTACATAAATAAGTACAGTAATTTGATATGCAAAACTTCACTTATATTCTGATTGCCTTCAAAAAGACATAATAGAATATGTGGTATGGAATTTAATAGTCTGATATTTGCGTAATACTCTTGCCATTTATTAGCTTTTGTGCAAATTATTTTACCTTGGTGATGACCAGTACTCTAATAATTAATACTAATGGTTAAAATGTGAAAAAAGATTGAGGTTTTTGAAAAAAATATTAAAATTTACTCTGACCCAGTGCTATGAAAAAGACTAGGGGATAACACGGTAGTTGGAGGAAGAGGATTATGTTAGGAAGGGTTTGGGGGAGTATGGAAGAGGATGGGGTGGGAGAGAGAGAACTAACAACTTTCAGGGTGCCTGAATAGAAAAAGGGAAACCTACTATTTTAGAAGTGTCTGTATATGTGTGTCACTCAGGATTTAATAGTCTGGTGTTGGATGCAGACTATGCTATGACAAGAGATCGTGAAGTTGGGAGAAGGTAAGGTGGAAGCTCCTGTGTGAGGGTGGAGGGATAGCAGGTTTATTTGATCAAAAGGCATCATATAATTGTATGATGTCTTTAAAATGTAGAGGAATAATGAAATGAAATGAAGTATAATGTTATATATGCTTTAAAGTGAAATATCACAGTGAAGCCCACTACTGTGGATACTAATTAAAATGTGGAAATATATCTGTATATGTGCTTTTATATCATTCATAAATCTTTAAGCAAGAAAATTTAGTGAGAGCCTTCTACAAACTTTCCTTTGAGCATAAAGATGTAATTATGGTAAAGTAAAGGAAAAATATTGGTTTTTATGTAGGTGTGTATTCTCAGTTTTTAATTATAGTCATGATTAGTATTCATTTTATATCTTTACAGGATACGTTTGTCATTGGCAATAAATATAGCAAATAAAAACTTCATTCTTCTCCCCTCTATAGAAAAAAGTAGATACAGGTTCAGCTAAAGCCAGGGAGCTATACATGGAAAATATGATACCCACAGAATATTAATAATGTATACACATATTTTGATGCTTATTTGACACAATGATGGTGATAAAAGAACATATATTCTGTTTTTCAAATTGAGACTTGGAAGAGATAGTCATACTACAATCCACAGACCTGGACAGGGTAAGCAACAAGGAGGACTTAAGAGCAGAAACAAAGATCTTCCTGAGAAGGGGAAATAGAATAAATTTCATGGGTGAATTGGGGACTTTTGGGGTTGGGAACAGGAGGGATTAGACTGGGGAAATGGAGGGAAAAATTACTGGGAGACATGACTGGAATTGGGGGAAGCATTTTAGCAGGGAGTGCATTGGAAACTCCTCCTAGCCATGGGACACAAAGCCTAAACTAACCATTATCTGTAACCAGATACGGCCTCCAGTAGAGGCATTGAAATACCAACCCAGACACAAACCCTCTGACCTACAGTTTGTCATGCCCGCAGGATGGGCTAGGAGCAGAGCCTAGCATTAAGTCATCAGAGAGACCAGAGAGACTTCATTCAGTAACTGATGGGAGCAGATTCAGATTCCCACAGCTAAATATTAGGCAAAGCTTGGGAGTCCTGTGAAGGAGGCAGAGGAAGGATTTGAGGTGCCAGAGAGATCAATGACACCATAAAATACGGCCCCATGTAATCAATTGACTGGTACCCAGAGATCAGGGAGATCTGACCTAGGTCCTTTGCATATGTGTTATTGTTGCGTAGCTTGGCGTTCTTATGTGACTCCTAACATGGGAGTGGGCGCCATTTCTGACTCTTGCGCCTGCCTCTAGGACCCTTTTCTTCTTACTGAGTTGCCTCACCAGCCTTTCTGTCACAACATGTGTACGGACTTATTGTAGCATGATTGTTGTAGTTAGTTGATATCTCTGCAACTCCTGTTCTTTTCTGAGGGGAGGTGAAGGGGAAATGGATCCAGAGGAAAAGGAAGGTAGGGGAGAAAATCCTGCAAGAAGGAGATGGAGGGGATATCAGAGCCAGGTTATAATACATGACAGAAAATAAAGAAATAAAAAGTAAAATAAAGGAAATAACTGGAATTTTGGGGAATCAAATTTCCCAAAATTTGTCCCTCTGAATAAACAAAACTGTTGCTGGAATACAGGCATAAGTATTCGTGATTATTTCATGAATAATACAGGGTGACTTGTTAGAACATTGCTCTCACAGACGGTTTATACCTTAAATAATTACATATATAGAAAACAAAGTGTCCAGTTTTAAGAATGTATAAAACAATAAAATCAGTTATAAAATCACCAAATTTTACTGGCATCGAATGCTGCAGTAAATTGAATTAACAAGTTGTATGCGGCCTCACGAAAGGATTTTCATTACTCATTATTAGTGAACAGTTTTCACATTGAAAATAATTTCTTATGATCTAATTGATTCAGGTGTTGCTTGAGAGATACATCAAGTCTCTAATTCCATCCTTATCTTTAGTTTACCTTGAGATTTTATATCCTGTCCCCTTTTTTCTGGAATGTGTAATCTCTCCACTTCTCCCTACTCTCTCTGCCATTGTAGTTGTCTGTTATCCTGGAGAGTCTTCCGAGAAACTCTATTCCCTTATTTTAGTGTAGAACCTATCCACTCAATTACTCCTCAAGAACTCTACAAATTGTATATTTTTCTTTTCATTTTCTTCAAATGTTAAAATTACTTAGGCCCAGTGAGCCCTTAGGATGTGTGTGTGTGTCGTATCTGGCATTGTCCACTGGGCCTAAAACCCAGTCTAACATAGCTCCTTGCTGAGGACAGCATACAATGACAGGGACGGCCTGCAGTAGGCCAGGATGGAGACATCTCAGTAGCCTGCGGAAGCTCTTTGTAAAAAAAAAAAACAGTTGTTCCCATTTCTCCTAACCTTAGCCCTGGACAACAGCTGCATAGATTTCATTTGTGCGAAACTGCTTTTCAGTTGGCCTTGGTGTATATAATTATTCTATTATATCTGACTTACTTACTTCTTTCTTCTGCTCTGGTGAATTCTGTGAAACTAGATATTCCTTGATGTAATGATTCTTAAACAATTAAAAATCGGGGCATGGGACACAGCACAGCACAGTCCTAATGGCCCAGGTGCATGCTGTGTGTTTTCATCTTGGACACAATGTAATAACTGCACAATGGTAGTTCCAGATTAATGCTTGACTTGCAAAGAAACTTTGAAGAAATTATTAGAAAATGAAATAAAACCAACATTGGGACCCCTAAGAAAGGAAAAAATATTAAAGCTATGAAATAAGTTTTGCATAACATTTGATAGTGGTTCCTAGATAAACAAATATAGAATATGTAAAATCTTATATTAATAAAATTAAGTCAAAACATTGAGACTCTCTTAGGAGAGTCATTGTGTACAATGTGCAGAAGCAGAAAGCTAGCAGAACTACTGAGTTAAGGCTTAACTTGATCCTTTCTGGCCTGGAAGCTTTGCCCATGTCATTTTTCATTAGAGCTTTATAAGAAAATGCAAGTAGCTGGCCTTGGAGCTCTGAGCTCTGAAGTATAAGTTAAAGTTTAAATAGTGATAAGTTTGCAATTATTATTATTTTGACTATAGGCTTTGGAATAGAGAAGCTTGAAACTTTGGGGAACAATTGTAATTCTTGATTCTTTGTAGAACATGGTTATTCTTTTGAATTTGATATGGCAATGATTGTACAATGTCTTTTTTTTTAACCTGCTTTTGGAATATTAATAAAAGACTAGGGCAAGAGAAAGGCAAGAAAGCGAGTAGAGAGCATGTAGAGAGCGAGTGAGGAGTATGTGAGGTCACTGTGGAGAGTGAATGAAGAAAGAGAGAGAGAGAGAGAGAGAGAGAATGAGAAAAGCATGTGAAGAGTGAGTGAAGAGAGAATGTGAGGCGTGTACGGAGAGTGTGTGTGTGAGTAAAAGAAGAGTGCGTGTGATGTGTGTGAGATGTGTGTGCAGTGAGTGTGTGTGAGAGCCAAAGGGGAACACACAGATGTATGTGTGAGCATGAGAGTTCAAGAATAGAAAAGCACATGGGAGAAAAGCAGAGAGCACAAGAGAATGCAGAGTGTGTGCAGCCTCAAGTTGCAAGCGAATGAGCGAGGGAGAAAGAGAGCAGAGAATGAGAAGAGAGAGAGAAACTTTAAGCCTTGAAAAATTGCCCGTCAGCTTGTACCCCAAAAAGCAGTCTGTGTATATTTACTATGCACCTTCCAGATATCCCTGCTTCCAGTTGAGAACTCTGATCCTGTGTGGGGGCTGGACCCTGGCAGCTCCTGTCATATATAAAAGCTCACAGAATTAGACTATTCTAGCAGAGTTGGGGCACATAGGTTATTGACTCAGATGACAATTACAGAGGCAAAGCCAATGAATGTCACAGGTTTGACTGAGGAAGAAAGGCATTTTAGCTATAAGAGTAATGATACAGTAGAAAACAATGTGATTCACAAAATTTTTTTTTATTTTGTCATATGTGTGTATATATGTGTGTGTGTGTGTGTGTGTGTGTGTGTGTGTGATGCATTCTTTTGTGTGTCTATGTGTATGCTGTATATGATTGTTTTTTGTTTGTTTTGGTTTTTTTTTCTTTTTATTAGATATTTTCTTTATTTACATTTGAAAATGTATCCCCTTTCCTCATTTCCCCTCCGAAAAGCCCCCTAGCCCATGCCCCCACCCCCTGATCACTAACCCACCCACTACTGCTTCCTGTCCTGGCATTTCCCTACACTGGAGCATCCATCAAGCCTTCACAAGACCAAGGGCCTCTCCTCTCATTGATGTCCCACAAGGCCATCCTCTGCTTCATATGTGACTAAAGCCTTGAGTCCCTCCTTGTGTACACTTTGTGATTCAGCCCCTGGGAGCTCTGGGGGCTACTGGTTGATTCATATTGCTCTTTCTCCTACGGGGCTGAAAACCCCTTCAGCTCCTTGGGTCTATTCTCTAGCTCCTTCATTGGGGACCCCGTGCTTAGTTAGTCCAATGGATGACTGTGAGCATCCACTTCTGTATTTGTCAGGCTCTGGCAGAGCCTCTCAGGAGAGAGCTATATCAGGCTCCTGTCAGCAAGCACTTGTTGACATCTACAATAGTGTCTGAGTTTTGGAACTGTATATGGGATGGATCCCCAAGTGGGACAGTTACTGGATGACCTTTTCTTCAGTTTCTACTCCAAACTTTGTCTCTGTATCTCCTCCCATGGGTATTTTGATCCCCCTTCTAAAAAGGACTGAAGTATCCACACTGTGGTCTTCCTTTCTCTTGAGCTGCATGTTGTCCTGTATATATTAATATTGTACAATCCTCTGCTTTTATTTAATTTTAATACCCGAAGAAGTATGTCTTCCATTTCATTTTCTTTACTGTATTTAATAGACATATAGCAAGTATATATTACAAAAGGAGTTATTGGTAAGATACAAACCATGAAACATCATTTTTTAAAATGCTAAAATAGAACAATATCGTATTTTAAATATGTACCTTATCATTGACATTTTTCTTAACTTATATACTTAGTGGAATCCTAAAATACAGTGAATCCTGAAATACAGTGTTTAATATGCTAATTGGCCACCTTTCCTAATAACATGGGACTTATGTCATTATAGCACAACAGGTCATACTTTGAAGAGCTATGGTGTTCTTTATAGAGCAAATTTCTGATTCTGATACTTGTTTATCATCAGAATAGTCAAATTGTAATTATTTCACTATAAAATAAATTATGAATAAAAATTGTGGCTAATGGTTAAACATCAAAAATACAAAAAAAGGAAACACAAAGTTGATATATGTAGAGTAAGGTATTATTTAATGAACCACTTGTGAAAATAACCAAATACCAGAAAGCAAAGAAAATAACCAAACACCAGAAAGCAAAGAGAGAGAGAAACTGAGACATAGAGAGAGAAACTCAAAAAATATTCCAATTTCCTACCCCAATCATTTTTTTTTGTTTTTTTCTACAAATGATTAAAAAGTAAGAAGATCAAGGAAATACAGGATCAGTCAGAGCTTGCTCTGTGGTGCCCTTCAGGAATATTGCTGGTGTTCTTAGGCATTGCTGTCAGACTGTTGGAGATGTACTGGAAGAGAATTGCTCAAGTTAAAAAGAAAGCTAACAGCACCATTGCGCATTGGTTAAAATGCAAGAAGGAAGAGATCCAAGTCACTATGATGTTGCTTGTATTGAATCACATGATTCCAAGACTTCTCTGGTTTTATTGGTTTTTATTTCGCTGAGATTATTAGGAAATATTGCAGTTGTCTTTGATGGTATTTATTCAGGTTTGCAAATAACAACATAGATGCATGGCAGGAAAAGATATGCAAAAGAGCCAATCTTTCATGGTCTTAAGAATAAAAACTGTAGCAGAAGATCATCCTTAAGACTAAAATATTATGATAGTGAGGTCCAGAAAGACACTCGGGAGTTTTGAATGGGATGATCTGTCAGAAAAGAAAATTCTCTGAGCAGTAAAGTTCAGGAATTCTGTTTTGTTTTTTAAATGTTACTGGAATTTTCTGAGATATTTATGAGAGAAAAGAGTTCAAAGATTCCTTCTGAAAATTTAAGGTTTAATAAATATCCAACTATAACTTTCCAAGTAGTTTTCAATTTTAAAAAGCCCTTCACATGAAATTTATTATCTTTGTACGAATTATTTTCTTCTATATCAGTAAAACAGTATTTTACAAAGAGAATTTATATTTCAAAGGAATTTCTATAGTAGAAGGAAAAGGAAAAATAAGAGAAGGGCTTAATTCTTAAGTTTAAAGCAATATGTAATCTCATATTAGTCAATGAACACCAATATCAATAAGGTGGTAGTCTATTCATAAATGTAATGTACTTAGTATATAAATAGAAGCAATTATAACTATTTTTCACACTAATTTATTTTCCAAAGTATGCTTTTATTAATTAAGTGAAATCTTTTAAAACTTTTTTACTTTAAAGAAACTGCTGCTGTCTTCAGATACACCAGAAGAGGGCATCAGATCTCATTATAGATGGTTGTGAGCCACCATTTGGTTGCTGGAAATTGAACTCAGGACCTCTGGAAGAGCAGTCATTGCTCTTAACCTCTGAGTCATCTCTCCAGCCCCATTTTTTTGTTTTACTTTAAATAGATGATAAATACATAACCCAGAAATTTATTTGCGTGTGTGTGTGTGTGTGTGTGTGTGTGTGTGTGTGTATGTGTGCTGATCTATTGCTGTCTTAAATCTTTGATGGAGACATCTTTACCTAAGATGATTTTTGGTGCATTTATGATGCAGTGATATGTATCTCACAAATGCAGAGATATAATACTGGAATAGTAACATGCATAGTGTGATGATTTGAATAAGAATTGTTCCTATGGGCTCATGTTTTAATGTTTCCAAGTTGGTGAAGAGGTGTTGACAAATTCTTTAACAAATATAGCAATTTGGATCTATTCACATTTGTTTTTAGTTTTCATTCTGAAACTGATTGCAGTATGTATTTCATACAAATTTATCAGTGCTTAAAAAAGAAATATAACTCCATCTGAAAATCACTTTGTTAATTTTTTTTCATAATTTAAACAACTATGTTTTTGGGAAAAGATCATAGGGAAAATTAATCCAAATGTTTACTTTTTTGTTTTGTTTTATTTTGTTTTTGTTTGGTTTTGGCTTTTTGAGACAAGGTTTCTCTCTTTAGCACTGGTTGTCCTAGAACTCACTCTGTAGATCAGGCTGGCCTTGAATTCAGAGATCTCTTCCTCCTGGAGTGCTGGATTAAAGGTGTGGTGTCACCACTCTGGCACTTGTGCCACTACCACCTGGCTTCTTGATCTTCTCTATTTATAGTATGCCTCTAAAACATTGCTGTTTTGAAAGTATGAATATGAGTAAATATGAAGTTTTCATTCATTGGTAATCTTTATATATTTATATTTTATTTCTCCAATGGTAAACTAATGATAAAGAATAAATTTAGAGACTGGACAAACTTTCAGTTTTCAAGTAACACTTGAGTCATTTAGGAGGTGTGGTCTTGTTAGTGGATGAATGTCACTTCAAAGTTCACCTCTAGCCCAGTCCCTCTCTCCTTCTGCCTGCTTTCTGAGGATCCAGATGTCAGCTCTTAGCTACTACCTAAGTGCCATTCCTCCCTTCATGCTGTCATGTTCCTTACCATAATGGTCATGGACTCAACCTCTGAAAGTATTTGAAGGTCCTCAATTAAATGTTTTCTTTTATAAGTTGCCTTGGTCATGGTGTCTATTCACAGTAATAGAATGGTAACTAACACACATGGATATATTTTTATGCATTCTTCATAGTCCAGAACATCATTCTCCCCATTCAACTGTTTCTACCTTTATTGAAACTGAACAGGACAGAGTTGCTAAAAAAAAAAAAAAAAAAAAAAAAAANTCTCTCTCTCTCCTCCCACCCCATGTGTGTGTGTCCATGTTTTCCACCATCACTTGACAATTAATGATTTTGAGACAAAAACTCTCACTGAACTGGAAGCGTGTCATTTTGGCTAGGCTGGCATGGTAAGTTTCAGGCTCCATGTATCTGCCTCAATAATGGCGTTATAAGTGTATGTACCATAGCAGATTTTTAAAATTCATGTTAGAGATTTAAACTCAAGTCCTCAAGTCCTCACACTTGTACAGGCAGCTCTCTTACTTACTGAGTCATCTTATCATCTCTTGTTGCATATTTTAAACCACATACTTTTGGCATCTTTATCCTCATGTGCATCTAGATTGGGATTTTTTTTTAATATAAGTAAGCATATTGCTTTTCTTTTCTTGACCTTCTTTACAGGGAGTAAGATAGTAAGATTCATCAATTCTTTCTAATGTCCCCCTTCCTTCCTTTTTGTTTTTTCAAGACAGGGTTTCTCTGTATAACTTTGGCGGTCCTGGAACTCACTCTGTAGACCAGGCTGGCCTCGAACTCAGAAATATGCCTGCCTCTTCCTCCTAAATGCTGGGATTAAAGGTGTGGACCACCACTGCCCAGCTAAAATTCCCCTTTTCAAAAGCATGGAACTGGAAATAAATATCAACATTCTGTTCCTTCACAATCTTTATATATTTATATTGTAGAATGTTTCTGAGGTTATTAAGAAATATCATTCACTTTATAGGGGTAAATCATGATTTTTAATCTCTGAGAATTTTATACTATTAACATTTATTTAGAGCACAGTCCATTTTATGGGCAACCAATAATACAAATCAAGGCTAGCCTGTAAGACTTAATTGAGATGTTGGCTCAAAATAAAATACAAATAGATGACTATCTCAGAGATAGAGTACATGTCTATGCCCACTATATGTGAGATGGCTCCAGATTAATTCCAAAATAAATGAGAATAAATCTGACAAGTAGCTGAGCATGACCGGACACACTTGCAGACTGAGGTAAGAAAATTGTGACTTTGAGGCAAAAGGAATTTACATCTTCAAATACTAAGAGAGTTAGTTTTACAGTATGTTTACTGGGAGTCTTTACGTTCTTGTCATGGAAATTATACTTCAGGGTTCCTTCCCGAATATAAAACAAAATTGCTAGATGATAAGTAGAACCCAAGCAAGTATGATACCTCAGAGTATAGATTTCTCCTGACCATGTCAATATACTGAGTGATTAGAGTGTCTCCATTGAAATGAGGCCTTGGACTAACCTCTAAACATCCAGTAAACCTCTAAAATTCAACACTGATAGATACCCTAAGACAGAACATGCATATTCTAATTACAATAGGTTGATAATGAATGCAACCATTCCTATAGTCTATATCAGGGTTCTCAAAAATTTAGATGTATTTAATGTTTACTAATATTGTATCTGCATGTATATATATATATATATATATATATATATATATATATATATATATGCATCACATACACATCTGGTGCCCATGGATATCAGATTACCTGGACCTAGAGATAGAAAGGTTGTGAGGTACCATTTTGATACTAGGAATCAAACCTGAGTCCTCTGTAAGAGTAACAAATGGCCTAAGCACTGAGCCAAGTCTCAGGCCCATAGCTATCTGTATCTTTAATGTCTTTTAGATTTTTTTATAAAAATATTAAGCTTTTAATTGCATCAATAATATATTCCCTTTAAAATCATAGGATACCATGAAGCAATATAATATACCTTTTCAACAGTTTCCAATCTGATCCTTTCACTGTATATCATTTCAAGTTTTCTGAGATTCTTTTCACATGTATACAATTTTTAAAAAATAAATTATGTAATATAGTATATGTTTGTATGCATTTAAACATCTTTTTCACAGCAGTACCAATAGAGGAGCCTTATTCTTTTACATTATACATAGTATTTTCCATACAAATAAGCCACAGTTTCTTGAAGCATACCTACTGATGGACATGTTTCATCTTCCCATAAGTTATAGTGCTTGCCCACAGTAAGCCGTAAGCCTGGTGAAGGATTCATGCATTTTTGCATGTAAAGTAAAGGAATCATAGAAATTCAAACTGAAAACAGGAAACCAGATTAAATACTTTTTCTTAAAATAATATAAACTAACTCTTCTACTCAAGTTATATTAGTCCATTATTTTAATTGCTACAAAGCTAATAAAAATAAAACCTGTAAATGTTCTGGGCCAGGGTGGAGTGGCTGGGGCTCTTGAATTTACTCGTGGCTTTCAATGAGGAGCTTGTAAATGTGTCCCATGTGCTTTCTGCCTGAGGAGAGCTGAAGATGGGCCCCCTTTTCAATTAACTCTGTAGGAATGGAAAAAATCACCCTCACTAAGTGGCCTAGTTTTTATTTTTGCCATTAATCCGGTTAGAGTATTAAATTTAGGATTGTAAACCATGTGAAGTGGGCAGGAGATGCACTGTGCGATGCAGCACTGCTACGATAGTGGCTTCCAGAGAGTTTCCATGACACAGTGACGCCCTCAGCACTTATGTCCAAGGGCAGCTGGGATGTCATCTGTTTCCTCTGCTACAGTTGTTGGCCAGGGATTTATCACAGCTCTCTGGGCTGCAAACCGACAGCTTTGGGAATCCTTGACAGATTTAATTACTTTCTGTCTCTCTTTCTCCCTCCCAAATTTTTCTTCTTTTCTCTTCAGTAATTTTTTTTTTTTTTTTTTTTTTTTTTTTTTTTTTTTTTTTTTTTTTTTTTTTTTTTTTTTTTTTTTTTTTTTTTTTTTTTTTTTTTTTTTTTTTTTTTTTTTTGCTATCGTGCTAGGAAAACAAGGAAACAAAACAAAACAGACAAACAAACATTCAGCTTCCAAGTGATAATGGGTCCATCTGGTTTTGGTCAGCATGACATCCCTTCCTTTGGATACATATCTAATCAGCTCACATTTCACATAATGCCCCTCCTCACTCTCCAATCCCTCTCTATCCTCAAAGTGATTGAAATATGCTCCAGATTAAATCAGTCTCACTTTTGTTGTAGGTATTTACATGCTGAGGGGGTGATCAATATGATGGAACAGTGGTTTGTGGGGCTCTGTGCCTTCAATTTGTAGTACCAGGAGGAAGGGAAGAAGTGGTCCCGGGGATTTTGAGCCAAAGATTCTGAATGTTGCTTTTCCAAAAAGTTTATTCATCTGTTATCTTATCTATCTATAACATTGTTATCTATAATCCTGGGAAGATCTAAGATTATAGATGTATCTATATTCAACACTATATACATATATAGTGTTGGTTCTTCCATATCCTGCTATATAGCTATTTCCATTGCTTTCAGTGATGAAATGTACACTTTACACTTTATTGTCCAGAATCCAAAAAAAGAAAGGAAAAGACAAACATCTTTATATTTCTTAAGTCCCATCTAAAATCTTCAGCATATAAACTGTGTCAGGAGACAATTCCTAGGTCTGTCAGTGAAGACTAGAGTTGAATGGCATTGCATGTTCCTCAAAAGTAGAAACATTTATGGAGAAGGAAGACAGGGACACGCAGAGGTAGCTGTCATCTCTGAGGTTGCTGGCATCTGCCTCGGGCTGTGTCCTTGTCACCACTCCCAAGCACTGGCCACATATTCATTGTTCCTAAGTAAAACTATTTGTTGTGTGCTACATACTCTTATTGTTTTCTTTGGCCACAAGGGACTCTGTCTTCTGCCTATGATATTCACTTCAATGTGCCTTGCCTCTTTTCAAAGTTCAGAACATGACATGTTATCTCAGTGATTCATTTCTTTGTAGCATATCAACATTTCATCTCACATGTTAAATCATAGATAGAGGAAATTTAAAAGTTCTTATATGTAAGTGTGTCTTAGGGTTTCTATAGCTGTGATTAAACATTATGACCAAGAGCAACTTGGGGAGGAAAGAGTTTATTTCACTCACAGTTCCATATAACTGTTACAAGCAGTAAGGGCAGGAACTCACACAGGGCAGGAACCTGGAGGGAAGAGCTGATGTAGAGGCCATGGAGGGATGCTGCTGACTGGCTTGTTTCCCATAGTTTGCTCAGTCAGCCCCTCCCCCCTTTGCCCCCCCCACCCCCATTATTTTCCTGTCCCCCTTCCTGGTTTCTCCTCCTCAAACCTCCTATCCAATCCCCCTCTCCTGCCTCTATGAGGGTGCTCCCTCCCACACTCCTGCCTCACACCCCAGCATTCCCCTACCCTGGGGCATTTAGCCTCCACAGGATCAAGAGCTTCCCCTCTCATTGATGCTCCACTCTTTGTCCCTGCATTTCCTTTAAACAGGAACAATTCTGGGTTAAAAATTTTGAAATGGTTGGGTGGTCCCATCCCTCAAACAGAGGCTGTGCCTATCCAATGAATATGGTCTCTACAGGTTCTATCTCCCATTTGTTGAATATTTCAGCTAATGTCATCTCCGATGGGTCCTGGGAGCCTCTTACTTCCCTGGCATCTGGGACTTTCTAATAGCTACCCCTAGTTCGCCATCCCCCACTGCTACCTTCACACCTCCATTCAATTTCTTGACACTCTGTACATCTCCCCCATCCTCTCCCAAACCTGATACTGCTCACCTTTCCTCCCCTCTCCTATAAAACCCAGGACCAGCACCAGAATTATGGCACCACCCACAGTAGTCTGGTTCCTCCTTCATTGATATCTAATTAAGAAAATGCCTGCCAGACAGATCTTATGAAGGCATTTTCTCTTTTGAGTCTCCTTTGATGACTCTAGCTTGTTTTGAGTAGACATAAAAACTCACCAATACAAACTGCAAGGTTAAAAAGAAAGAGAAAACAGAAAAAATATAAACTTGGGTTATATTCGATACCTTTTACTATTGCCTTGGTTACATGTGCAGCAATTTTGATTAATTTGACATTAATTTAACAGTTTTATTTTATGCTATTTACAGTAGTCATTAATTTTTTTAAAAGCTAGATTATTCTAATCTTTTATTCTTCCCAGTAAAGGTACAAAGTGGTAGGTATTGACCAACAGGCTATCTCTACAAGCTCCTGACAGTCCTCTAGCCCCTTCAGAGCCCTGGGTGGGTGGATCAGGCCATATGCATTTGTCCTCAAAGGAAGATTCATTTCTCTATCCTCTACAGAAGACCTGATATGACGGCCTCGCAGAACATCAAACACCTATTTCCAGAGAGAAGATGTGTGTGGCTTCTAAGAAGTTGGCCTATTTGGTTTGCTTACTTGGATTTCATTTTTCATTGCAATTCAGTCCTGTGCATCACTTATCTTCCTTGTCCATTATTTTCCTCATCTATGGCTACAAGAGAGCGGGATGAAGCTTTTTAAGTAAAGCTGTAAACTCTGAGGTCCTAAACAAAGCATGAGAAGGAGCCACTATTGCTCCCAGGCATCATCATGAGAGCTGTAAAGATAAAGGATAAATTAAGAATGAAGTAATGAGCTTAAACTGGAAGAACACTTCTGTGACTGAGTTTTATCCTTGTTATGTGGAAGTTATTTGGGGGAAGTAGGCACTGACTACAGTTTAGTTCATAAGATCCCCTGGGGCCCTGAGATTCCTTGTTCTTACCTCATCTTCTATCTTTGCTTCCCTTGATTGATACCAGTTGAAGATTTGAACTTTGACCTTGTCTCCGTACTTTCTGTTGCATAATGGCTCACATATGTTTACAGAAAAAAAAAAAGCATGATAAAGTCAGCTAAAGAATTTTAGAAAGAATGGTTCATCTTTCCCCCCTGGTTTGAGTGCATGGCACTACCTATTTGTTTCTGGTTCTGAGCACAGGAGTTCTGTTGTGACAAATTGAATGGCATACTTTGCACTGGAATAGATGTGATAGCAATGTCAAATAACCAGTGCTAACATCTTAGTGGTGTTGGCAATTCAAAATAGAAAAGCCCTAAGTACAGAGACTTTTGTGGAAAATCCAAATGATGGAGAAATGTGAATATTTCTTTTTTTTTTTTACAACTTACTTCATTACTTTACAGTGTTCATCTTCACTCCAAAATAAATTCCTTTATTTAACAGATATTATATACCTGTGACTGTTTAGGGAACTGGTGTAATGCCAATTAAAGACCAACTGTTCTGTGTTCCACGAATCCTGTATTCTTACAGGAAGGGACAAACTGTAAATAACAAAATAAAGAAAAGATAACTTGTAGGGAGGATGAGGGATATGAGAAAAATAATCTAAATAATGACTGAAATGGAGAGTGAGCATCTCCTTTTAGTTGGGTAGTCCTTGAGGGGGCCTTTGGAGGAAAGACTTTGAAGCAGAAATTAAATGGTGAGAGGATTCAGGGATGCCTAAGTCTTGAGGAAGGTGGTCCAAATTTGGTTATCAAGCGAAACATGCACACAAGTGCTGAAGTAAATAATAGGGTTATAAGAAACATATTACACACCTTCTGTTTCCATGAAGTTTCTTTTCTTATAGTTATGAATAATTGGAATTTTTTAAAAGATTTATTTATTATTGTATCTAAGTACATTGTAGCTGTCTTCAGATGCACCAGAGGAGAGCGTCAGATCTTGTTACGGGTGGTTGTAAGCCACCATGTGGTTGCTGGGATTTGAACTCATCACCTTCGGAAGAGCAGTCGGGTGCTCTAACCCGCTGAGCCATCTCACCAGCCCCCATAATTGTAATTTTTAATGCAAGTAACTCAATTAACTTTTTAATGTAAAGCAACTTTATTAGCCTCTTGATGTGATTAGTTACTTAAAACATCTAATGCCTTCATAAAGCACTCACTATGTCCAAAGTCTTCATTTAGGCTGCACATGTGCTATCAGAATCTCTGTAAGGAAAATGTTATCATACTACTATTACTTAATACTTCATAAAAACCAGAAGCAGAGTGGATAATTTTCCAAAATATGCTTGTAGTAGCATTTTCATTAGTTTTCAAAAATTAATGTACAATGCAATGGATTTCATCATAGTATTTCGTACATACTTTCTTCTTCTCCTAATACTCAATCTTTTTTTATTACATTGACTCTTCTTGTTGTATGTGTAGATATGCCTTCCCAAATAGAATCCAGAAGTTTGCTTGTTAAAAAGAAAGTCATCCTTTTATCCTACAAGAATAAATATTCCTTCCTGCCAATATTTCATCCAATCATTTTATAAGATGCAAAACAATGTTCCCCCTCTATACAATCATTTATAGCTCCATATCACCACTGCGATACTGCTTCCCCAGGAGCATCAGGAAGCAGCATGACTAGTTCCCCCTGAGACAACCTTGTAGAATTTTCCAAACTTCCTTCCAACACAAAAACTTATAAAAGAAACACAAATTTAACCTGTAGTCTCAGAGATTAAAAGCCCAAACACAAGGGAATATAAAATGAGACCCTTCAAAACTCGAAATATACAATGAACAGTTGTACTGGCTGGTTTTGAGTGTCAACTTGACACAGGCTGAAGTTATCACAAAGAAAGGAGCTTCAGTTGGGGAAGTGCCTCCATGAGATCTAGCTGTGGGACATTTTCTCAATTAATGATCAAGAGGGAGGGCCCCTTGTGGGTGGTACCATCTCTGGGCTGGTAGTCTTGGGTTCTATAAGAGAGCAGGCTGAGCAAGCCAGGGGAAGCAAGCCAGTATAGAACATCTCTCCATGGCTTCTGCATCAGCTCCTGCTTTCTGACCTGCTTGAGTTCCAGTCCTGACTTCCTTTGGTGATGAACAGCTGTATGGAAGTGTAAGCTGAATAAACCCTTTCCTCCCCAACTTGCTTCTTGGTCATGATGTTTTGTCCAGGAATAGAAACCCTGACTAAGACAACAGTGATAGCTTGTAGGTACAAATGTTTGTATGATCTACAGAGAACTGAAATGTATCACTGGCATTGGTCCATGGCTTGCTGATGCTAAAAGAACCGGTATAGTTTTCCATCAGATGAGATGCTGTATCCTTTGCAATGAGACAACTATCTTTCATAGCTTCACCAACATCCATCGCTGAGAAGTCATATGGCAGTTTACCACAAGGTTGTAATCTCAGTAGAAGACAGTTGTGCTAACATTGCTCTTTGCCTATAATTTATAGCCAGAGGGCAGATACCTTGAGTAATGTGTGCTTGTTTGATCTTAAATGAATAAAGAAACAAACAAAGTAACAAGCCCAGAAGAGTGAAGGCATATTAGATACTGGGGCATTTCGGATTATTACAGTGTAACTTACACAGTGCTTATT
>LR750604.1:168006-381015 GCA_902729485.2 Mus minutoides
CTCCACTATGTTCATAGCAGCCTTATTCATAATAGCCAGAAACTGGAAAGAACCCAGATGTCCCTCAACAGAGGAATGGATACAAAAAATTTGGTATATTTATACAATGGAGTACTACTCAGCTATTAAAAACAATAAATATATGAAATTCCTAGGCAAATGGATGGATCTGGAGGCCATCATCCTGAGTGAAATACACAGTGCTTATTATTAAGAAATGCTGAGAAATGAACTTAGGGATACATCGTACACTGCCTAGGGTCATTCGGCTCAGAAATTACAGATTAGAGTTCACCTTACTTTGGTGTACAGATTACATTTTTAAAACCACTATCTTATGTGAGGAAAACCTAACTTCACATGTGAATATTCATTAGCGGACACATTCTCAACTCTTATATCTGTCTCTTAGTTTAATAGGTAGATTTATCGTTGAGGATAACTCTAGTAGAGTCTCCTCAGTTACAGGATTTTAGCTTCTATGGCCCTTCTTTGTAAGCACAGGTTTCTTAGAAATTATTCCCATTGATTTGTGATTCATGATTTAACAACTAGCTGGTACAGTCTAATTTTGTTTTTATGAATGTTCTACCCAATTTTTTGAATGTTATACTTGACCTGGTTTATTTCAAGATAGAAAGTATCCTAGCCACTTTTGCTTAAGTAGTTTTATTGAGGTAAATCTCAAATACCATACTCACTACTTAAATTAAAAAGAATTTGCCACTTCTTTACCTCTCTCTTAGTTTGTTCAGAGTTCAGCATTGACCACTCAGTCAATTTTAGAACACTTCCATTTAGAGCATGTTCTGTGCTCCTTCCCTGATGTGTACAATGTACTCCATGTTTCCAGTCCCTGGCAGCTAGGAATCTTATTGTCTCATAATTTGCTTATTCTAGATGTTTCAAATAGATGTGGTAAGTGTGTGTATTTGTGTGTGTGTGTGTGTGTGTGTGTGTGTGTGGTTTCTTCCATGTTCCATAATGTTTTCAGGTTTTGTCCATGGTGTAGAATATTTGGTGCATTTAATTTTATTCTGAACACTACTTCTCTCTGTGTTTATACAATGTTTATCCTTTCTTTAGTTGGTGGATCTTTGGCTTGTCGTGGTTCTTTTAAATGCTGCCTCTGTCCCTGTGTAAGTTTTGGGTGTAATTTAACTTCATTTCTCATGGCTACATACCTGTGAGTAGGATGCCTGCCGCATCTTATGGGAAGTCCAGGTATAAGGATTTGAAGGACTATTTTGCCAAGTGGTAGCTTATTTTATATCCATCTGGCACTGCACAATGTTTCAGATTTCTTCACCTCTTGGTCAACACTAAAGATAGTTTTTATTTTACTATTTAATAGTTGTGAGGTGGTCTTTCATTGTGGTTTTTATTTGCAATTTTTCTTAACATAGCTTCCTAAAATCAATAAAAGTATTTGTTAAAGAAATTCAAAACCATTCAATATGCAATGATTTCTACTTTTTAGATTCTTCAATCTGTTACTTAGCTAATAGTAGAATCTGCTATATAATGTACACATCCTACAATGAAAGTGGTTAAAAATCCATTTCAGTTAAAACTGTTCTTCAGTTTCCCTTTGGAAATTGCATTAACTTGAGCTATGCCCTTGGATGATTACAGAAAATCTGTCTAGTAAGAAGGTTATATCATAAAGGATAAATGAGTATACTTTGAGTCACATCTCCCATTCTCAAAGAAGTCTCATCCACTTAAAGTTAAGCCAATCTTCTCAATACTTTTTACTTTGAATGCACTTTTTAGGAGTAATAAGAATAAAACAGAAAAAATATGATTCATCTGAGTTAATGGGATTTTACAAAATTGAGCAATTTTGACCCATTGAAATGGACAGTGATTATTACTGCTACTCTAAAATGACATAGGCACATTCTTCAATAGGAATTTCACTGTAGAATCAGAACCTTCCAAACATTTGTTTACATACACACCACACACACACACACACACACACACACACACACACACACACACACACCTTATAATGTAACAGTAGGAAAACTCTTATATTGACATAGGGAGTTATTAGCTGAATTTAAAGATAAGCTTACAGGAGAAGCTGTATGGTTAAGCAAGAGTAGTGAATTTTGTATTTTTAAAACTTCTTGACAATCTATTTGTGCTTAAAAACCCCAACAAATAAGTCCTCTGGCCTTTGTACCTTGCTGCAGAAGTATTCTTTTTAGTTGTTCCCATGGTTTCCATAAAATTTGTGCATGATTCTTTATCTTTAATCACTTATATGTACACACACACACACACACACACACACACACACACACACACACACACGTTCTTTTTCTCTCAGGTTTAGAATTGATCAAAATCCAAAGACAGTTTTTTAACTGTAGAATTTAAATGAAGCTACTTCTATCCTCCTCCTCCTCCTTCTTCTTTGCACTTGGTTATCTTTTTTTCATTTTATTATTTATTTTATTTATTTACATTTCAAATGTTATCCCCTTTCCCAGTTTCCCCTCCCCAAGCTCCCTCTTCCCTCCTTCCTCCCCCTGCCTCTATGAGGGTGCTCCCTCACCCTCCCATCCACCTCTGCCTCAGCAGCCTGGAGTTCCCCTATCCTGGGTCATCAAGCCTCCATAGGACCAAGGGGCTCCTCTCTCAGTGATGCTAGATAAGGCAATCACCTGCTACATATCCATCTGGAGCCATGGGTACCCTTTGTGTACTCTGGTTAGTGGTTTAATCCCTGGGAGTTTGGGGGGGTCTGGTTGGTTAATATTATTCTTCCTATGAGGTTGCAAACCCCTTCAGCTCCTACAATGCTTGTCCTAACTTCACTTGGGGTCCCTGCACTCAGTCCAATGTTTGGCTGTGTACATCCTTATCTGTATCGATGTGGCTGGATTTCTATTCTTACAAGTAGCCTTTAGTAAAAGTTTTGGTGTGGAGATTTTATATCATTCATGCAATAAATAGAGAGAAAGAAAGCAGAAAGAGGGGGAAACATGTTCATACTGTATTATCTCTTGATTTTTCTATCATTTGCAAATGAGCCTAACCTATTACTGACATTCTGAAGACTGTTGCAAGTAATTTTGAGTTGTGTTTTGTTTTGTTTTGTGGACATTTTTGTACCTAAGGTTTCACTCGTGTTTTTAGGTTAGACTCGAACCTTTTACTTCATATTAGTACGAAGGTTAAGAAGAAGACTAGTTTACGATTTTACTCTTCTTTAGTAGTTTATTCTCGCATCCGTCTACGTGAGTTGAATTATTTTGAAATCCTAAACAAACCCCAGTACAGAGTCCCAGAGCCAGGCTCTACGTGCTATTCCACATGCTCTGTGGGTCTGTGACTTGCTCCAGCAGCTGTTGTCAGCATTTCTCAGGTCTGTCCTGAGCTATCACCAAGAGGCATCTCTGTGAAGACTTGCTTTCTGCCTCCACCATATGTCCTTGTCTAATCCCAGAACAAGTTTCAGTGTTACTAACAACCCTCAGGACAGAGTGTCCTGTGAAAACACACCCCTCTAGTGCTTGTGTTGTTAGGATCATTGACATCATTAGTTCTGTAGATTCCCAGCTCTTTGAAAGCCTTTGGTTTGAGAAATGGAAGGTGGTGGTTGTATGCAGACTGTGATCCTGTACATTTGAATGGTCACATTGCTGTCAAACTTGCCTTCTCTGCTGCCTTCTCCTTCTCCTTCTCCTTCTCCTTCTCCTTCTCCTTCTCCTTCTCCTTCTCCTTCTCCTTCTCCTTCTCCTTCTCCTTCTCCTTCTCCTTCTCCTTCTCCTTCTCCTTCTCCTTCTCCTTCTCCTTCTCCTTCTCCTTCTCCTTCTCCTTCTCCTCCTCCTCCTCCTTCTCCTTCTCCTCCTCCTTTTCCTCCTCCCCCTCCCTTTCCCTCTCTCCCTCTCTTCTCCTTCTCCCTCTCTTCCTCTTCCTCCTCCCCCTCCTCATTTTTCTTCTTCTCCTTCTTTTTCTTCTGTGTTTCAAAGAATGGTAATATTGTACATCTTGAATATTATCCTCAGAAACCCTCCCTAATAGGATTCATCTGGCTGATAGATTACTTTCATTTCTTAATTTGATATATATTATATAATTTGAGAATGTGCCTCATATAGTTTTAAGAGCTTCAATGCAACAACAGAAACAAACATCTGGACCCATATTATCAACTTGCTCATTCTTATATTATATGAGAAAATAGTATATTTTTAATTGAAAATACATTTTTTTCATAAAATATATTCTATTAAGGTTCCTCCTCTCCTGACTCCTCCCAGATCCTCCCTATCTCCCTATACACAAAATCAACAAAATTTCTTGCTCTGTTTCTCTCATAAAGGAGAAAATAGAATATTCTTTTACAAATATTCCATCCCACAGATACTGGTTACATCCCTTTATAGAATCAGGAGCTTATACGAAAACAGCATGAATGCCACAACCATGGAACTGTGCAGTGTAATATCTGCATGCAGCCTATAACAACAATAACAGTAACAACAACACCCTTCTGATTTGGGTGCAAACAGAAACCAAATGGAGCTTAATTCTCATTAATCAAAGTATAGGGACATTTTCATTGCATTGTCCTTACCTCAGCCTATCTCTCATAAATTTTTAAGTGACAGACTATTGACGCCATATAACTTGCAACGCAATAGATGGAGTTATTGATAATGCCTATGTAGAAACACTTGGGACTGACTTAAATATTTCCAACCCTATACTGTTAAAGGGGAAGAAACAAATTAGCCTTGGCTCATTTGCCTTTCACTCTCTGACTTGATTGTCCACGTGAGCGTTTTCCTTCTTCCCAGACTGTCCGTCATTGGGCAGTGTGCTTTGCTCTGCGGACCTCACACCCTTTCATTCATCATCCCTATCGAGCTCTTCCTCCAAGGCTGGAGAACGCTGAAGACTGATTTACACTTCTAAAGTGTTACATTTCCTTCCATTCAGGGGAATTATGTTCATAGTGGTACTCTCTACAAAAAAAAAAAAAATACAGTTGAAATTATGATCAAATGATCCATTTTCTTGGACCTCAATCTCTTCTTGTACTAAAAAGAAAAAAAAAGTCTTGACAACCAAAACAGACAGCCCCTGTCCTGCTTGTAGCTTCGAATAAACAAGTGTAAAATGTGACTTCTGTAGACTGTGACAAATGGCCTATCACAGATCAATTTACTGTCCTAGAATATTTACCGCTTCAGTAGCATGAGTTGGTCAGTAGATGGCACTGTTTGTTACATTAAAAAAGAATCGCTGCGGCCTGAGACATCACCTGATCAGGATAAGGGTCAGAGGGGAGGCGATCCTGTTCTCACAACAGAAATTGCATTGATTTCTTAGAGGTTAAAGTGACCTTGAAAAGGATCCCAGCACATCTCTCTGGTTTTTCAAAAGGAAAGTTCTATTTTGCATATTCTCAGAGAGGTGGATATTTTTAGCACACTTCATTTATCCCTTTCAAACTGGAACCACTCAAAAAAATCTGTATCCGGATCACATCTTTTTTCGGTGTTCTTGTATTCAGTCCTGAGGCGAATACAGAACAATTCTTTACGGTTTCTTCCTAAAAACTCTGTCCAGGTCTTGAGGGAGGTTCACTATTATCCGACATAAGCCTTTTGTGCTTCCTTGGTCCCTCTAGTCTGTCTCTCAGACTGCACATCAAATCTGTGCCCTCTTGAATTCTAAAATGGCACTCAGCCAGGCCCACTATACAGCATAGTATCTGGATGTACACCTTATTGTTAGATAATCAAGATATGTGAATGTTTACAGGACACAGAAGATACTCAGAGTATTTTTATTGGCCCCAAAGATTTCCAATCTTTAGAAAAATTGATCTATCAAAATGAACAGAAATTACGTATAACTACAGAGTACAAAATATTGATTTTAACCATTTTCAACTAAGTGTCTCTTTTCATCTGATTCTTATTTTTCTATGTTTTCAATGTAAGAATCTAAAGTATTTTCAAGTAAACATTCAAAGTATATATATATATATATATGTGTATATATATATATATATATATATATATATATATATATATATCCATAAGATATCATCCATTTTTTAAAGCACTGGTGTTTTCTCTGCTACATTTTAAGTCTCACAGAAGCATGTAACTTTTTATATGCCATGGACTCCCAAGAGTTTTACGGTACATACTTGATAATGCTGTACAATTGGTGCTTACTAACCATTAGTTGAATGATTTAATGAATAGTTCCGTTTAAACTAACCCCATCATCCAGAGAATTTTCAGCTACTTTCAAGATATAGTTTTATTAACTGTCACATCACCATTAAGTTCCTGTAATAAGTCTGTTTACTATACTGTGCCAAGTCTATAATTTTCCTTTGACAAAGTAAAAACAAACCTTGAAAATTAATTCTTCAAATTATGGTTGTATATAGTATAGCAAATTATCCTGTATAATTTTTCTGAACATAATATTGTTATAAACATTTTCTTCTTATTTTCTTACAATTAGACTTTAGTTATTTTAATTCATTTGGAGAATATTTAGGGTTTAATTTTACGGATTTTTTCCCTTTATTGAGTTTGCATTATTTGTACTGCTGCTGTTTAGGCTGCCACTTTAAGTTCGCTAGTGATTATTTGTATTCATTCATTTTTGAAATTAAATTTGTTCACTTTATTTTATAGTTAGTGTTTTATCTTTACGTATGTGTACCATATGTGCTCTTGTTTTCTGCAGTGGTCAGAAGGGGGTTGGAGCCAAAAGTAATTCTGAACCACCATGAGGGGTCTGGGAGTTGAACTTGTATTCTCTGAAGAGTAATAGGTGCTTTTAACTGCTGAGCTGTCTCTCCAGTTCTCTCTCTCTCTCTCTCTCTCTCTCTCTCTCTCTCTCTCTCTCTGTGTGTGTCTGTATGCAGATATGTCTGTGTTGGTGTGTGCGCGCATGTTCATGTGTGCTAACCTATATGTGTACCCCCTATATGCAGGTGCTAATGGAAGCCAGAAGAAGGCAAGTACACATCGGATCTGTAGTTACAGCTGGTTGTTAAGCTGCCTGATATAAGTACTAGGAACTGAGCCTGGATCTTTGGCAATATCAGCAATTTCTTAACCTGTCCATTACCTCTTCTATCCCAGCTACTGGTTATTAAGTATGGAATAGTGAACACATTGTAATTTTCCTATGCAGACACCAGAATTTTATCACAAAGATACCATGTAAGATCATTAACATGTGATCATTGAGTATGCCTATTATTTGAGGAAATCACTTGATATTCTGTACTATCTATCACTTTCAATCCTGTGTATGCATTTAAAACAAATAGGTACTGTCTTTTTGGGAAAAAAAATGATACACAAGACAGTGAATACCGGATACAGTATTCAAATTAGGGGAATAGAAATTAAAACCACAATGTGATTCCCTTGTGGAGACTGAGGTAGTAGCAGATCCTGCAGGAGATGTGGAATTACTTTCTACAAAGCTTCTGCATATTGAGAATTATGTGGCTACTCTGGCAAGCAGTTTATTGTGTCTTGAAAACTAATGCGCCTTTAGCATACGGGTCAGTACTTACCTTGCTATGTGAGGTGATTGCTCAGACAATCTGGAAGAGTATCATGCTGTGAGGGAAAAGAAACAATGTCTAAAGGTCACATGCTGTATGATACCAAGTAACGTGCTTGAATTGACAAAATTACAGAGAAGGGAATACATTAGTGGTTGTAGAGGTTACAGATGGTGGTGGGGGTGGGCACTGTCATGTGGCAGTGATATAAAAGCGTAGCAAGGAGGAGAAAATTAGAGGACATTATGTTAAGAAAAATAACTCAGTCCCCCAAAACCAAAAACTGAGCTGGAGAGGTCGCTTTGTGGTAGTACACTTGCCCTGTATGCTTGAATCACTTGGTTCAGTTACAAGAACTGCAGAAAAGAAAAAAGAAAAGAAAATAGAACAAAAGCAAAATAAAGGAAGGAAGAAAAACAGTAGAAAAAGAAGGAAGGATGGAAGATAGAAATACTGCCTGCTAACACAATTGTGTTTTAACTAAAATTGATCTTCCATAGTAGAGAATAGAATGGTAATGGTGGGAGCATGGAAGTGGTGGGATGGTCACATGAAAACAAGATAAGGAACAGGTACAGAGTGCAGAGAGGCAGAAAGGAGAGGGTCACACATTCTATATTCTAGGCTATTACATACCTTAGCCATTAGTATCCACTCCACATTAAAAAAGTCTCAGGTAAGGAAAAGTAAATAGTATTTCTGTGTTAATACATATGCCATTTGCCCTTACTTAATCATACTTTCTATACACATCTTCAAAATCCTTAAGTATGAGGAATCACTATTCATCTTTTAAGTATATATATATATATATATATATATATATATATATATATATGACTGTATAAAGTGAAAAGAAATCTCATTGGTAATAGCACAGTTCAATATTTTGAGTGACATGTCAATCTGGATCTATTTAGGAAAAAAGTGTCACACTACACTTATACACATACACACAGAGACACACAATACACAAATATACACATACACACATAAGCATACACATGCATACACACTACATGCACAAACACACATACACACTACACCCATAAACACGCACATACACACTCATACACACATATACACATATACATTCATACACATACAAACACACATAAACTCATACACTCATACATTTATACATTCATACACACACACACACACACACACACACACACAGATACACACACATACACACATTCTAGCACTCTCAGTGTCAACATTTCTGACCTTGAATCTGTACTATGGTGTGTAAGTTGTAACTATGGGTGAAAAATACATTTTGCTTTTCTATATTTCTTTCATGACTTCCTGTGAATCTATAATCTCTAAAAGTGGGTGAATATTAGAGTCATTTATTGGCATGTTGGTGTAAATTCTAAAAGAGGCAGCTTGAATTTTTATTTTTTTTCTTCAATGCACTCTCTTATTTGCTACACCACAACTCTTTTCCTCTGGTGAGCTTCTTTTAATGTTAAATAGATCAGTCTTTCAGAGCAATCTTTCCTGCTTCTAACACAGTAAACAGATAGCTATGTATAATTAGTTATTTTGTAATTTTTATAGTTGATGACAATAATTAATTTGGAGTATTCTGAAGTTGACTGAGAAAGGGGCTTGCTTATTTTAAAAGGAGTATTTTATGTGGAAGATAAGTATTTAAAATATCCTATTTACTAGCTGACAGAATGAAGATTATCTTGGGAGGGGGGATGTGCTACTGAAACTGAGAAATTATCAAAGTGGAATATCTGCTCACATTCCTCATCGTGCACTTAAATCTGAACAGGAAGAGAAACTGTGAGGAGTAAGTCTGCAGTAATCTCACATCAAATGACAGACTCTCCAGACAAAGGCTCCAAATTCTCATTTGGTGCACAGATGTAACTAGAAGCAACCTGACTTAAGTGAGGTCAATTGTCACCAGCTCTAAAGTACCCTGACCCTGAGCAGAGCACAGGAAGTAGGAAGTTGAATTCTCCTGCTAAAGGACTCTTGAAAGTGTTACTCTAGAATAATGTACCAATGCCTGGCAAACATGGAGGTGGAAGCTCACGGTCAGCTATTAGATGGAACACAGGGTTCCCAAGGAAGAAGGAGCTAGAGAAAGTACCCAAGGAGCTGAAGGGGTCTTCAACCCTAAAGGTGGAAGAATAACCATGAACTAACTAGTACCCCCTGGGCTCGTGTCTCTAGCTGCATATATAGAAGAGGACGGCCTAGTTGGCCATCAGTGGGAAGAGAGGCCCCTTGGTTATGCAGACTTTATATGCCCCAATACAGGGAAACGCCGGGGCCAAGGGGTGGGAGCTGGTGGGTAGGGGAGCAGGGCCGGGAGGGGGGAGGATATAGGGAACTTTCTGGATAACACTTGAAATGTAAATGAAGAAAATATCTAATAAAAGTTGAAAAAATGTAAAAACTAAAAGATTTTTCAATCACTCATCAAATAGATAACTAGTATCAATTGTTTAGCAAGCATGTGGCTAATCCCTGCAGTTTTCCCAAACATATCTCACTTGTGAAAATTAGCCTTCAAAGAACCTACCAAACTTTAAAAAATATCCAGGAATATCTTATTTGAACTTTTGACTCAAGTATTTTTCTCCATGAATATAATTTTGAAAAGTTGTAAAGCTGTTTTACATTTATATTATTTAATTTGCATGACTATTTCCCTGAATGCATGTATGTGCACCACATGCATGCCTGGTATCTACAGAGGTTTGAAAAAAAAACAACGGATTCCCTTGAACTGGAGTTACAAATGGTTGTAGCCACCAGTGGATGTTGGGAACAGAACTCAGGTCCTCGATAAAAGCTGCACATCCTCTTATCTGTTGTGTATTCTGAGCTTCTCTTTGAAATAATTTTACATTTTTATGCATATGTGTTAATTGGCTTTAAGATAAGGCTTATAAATTGCTTTTTTAAGAATTTGTTTCTGCTAGGCATGATGTCGCAGGTCTTTAATTGAAGTACTTGAAAGGCAGAGACAGAGACAAGTTTACCTACATTATTTCAAGGCCATCTTGGTCTATATAATGATTACAAAAAGGGTTACACTGTGAGACACTATCTCAAAAAAATTGTTAAAATGTAATTTTCATTTCTGTGTTAAAGGGTTTTGGTTTTTTCTTTGTATATTGACTTTTACTTCTTTCATTTATTCCTATGTATATATTCAGTATGATACACAATTAATAAAATTAACAGAATTTTGACAAAATAACAAAATTGATGTTTCTTTCTCTAGTCTCAGGTTTAGCATGTATTTTCACGTGGGGCTAAATGTACTGTAGTGCCCTATACCCATGCCTCTGACATGATTTCCATCGCATTCTATACTTAATGAGCTCCTTGAGTAGAAATCTCAAGAGTACTGTGTATGACCCTGAGTGTGAAGAGGACTCTGTGGTGGGTGGTTAAAATGAATGTGGTTATAATCTGTATTCAATACATCATTTAAGTAACTTGAGTATAAGAAAGAAAAGCAATGTGGTGTTATATACCAGCACTTACTGATGGCTATGAGAAGCTAAAATAGACTGTCGTGGCTCAGCCTTCCTAAGTGAGGTTCACTTGTCCTCACTCTAACTGCCATGTGCCAGCTCCAAACATGGTAACTCCCTGTGTTTAGCATCCTCCCACTCTGTAAACCAGAAATTTACATAAACTAGGAAATGTGTCTTTCCTCTTAGTAGCTCAGGTTTTCTTTCAGTAAGTTTCAAAACTATCATCCCTTTCACAGTGGCTAACTGAAATAGCTAAATTAAAACTATATGAGTATCCACTTCTGTATTTGCCAGGCACTGGCATAGCCTCATACAAGACAGCTATATCAGGGTCACTTCAGCAAACTCTTGCTGTCATATGCAATAGTGTCTGGGTTTGGTGACTGATTATGGGATGGATCCCCCCTGGTGGGGTAGTCTCTGGATGGTCCATCCTTTCGTCTTAGCTCCAAATTTGTCTCTGTCACTCCTTTCATGGGTATTTTGTTCCCTATTCTAAGGAGGAATGAAGTATCTACACTGGTATAGGGAACTTTAGGGATAGCATTTGAAATGTAAATTAAGAAAATATCTAATAAAAAATGAAATGTCCATATTTTAAAAAGTATATGAGCACACATGTGTGCAAATGCATGCACTTAGTGTGTGTGTGTGTGTGTGTGTGAGAGAGAGAGAGAGAGAGAGATAGAGAGATCATTTACTTCCTGAAGATACACTTTAAACTTGTCCAATTCCATTATGGTTTAATCCACATGTACATATGTGGGTATAAAAGAAAGACAGTTAGCTCATGCCTCCATAAAACAAACTTTAGCTAGTACCTGAGTTGCATGGTATTAGATTGGAATGTTAGTTTGGTGTTTCCCAGAATGTGTGAAACTATCGAGTGAATCATATTGAAATGCTACTTAGCAAAGGCCCCTGGGCTTCAAAAAGACATAGAATTAGTCAAGAGACTTTGACTTATGAGTGTGCAAGTACCATAAAATGAACTAGTCAGTTCTTGAATCCCATCACTTTAAAAGGCATCTAACTAGTTCTGCCAGTAATCGGCTTTCGCATGATCTACACATAAGCAAAGGTTGAAGCTCACAAAGGCTGCCAACACCCAGGAACCTAAGAATTCAGTGAATTCAGCTCTGCTTGAGCTTGCTGGTGAGAACTTTGAGATACTCCCCTGTCCTTCACAGCATACCTTTCTTCTTCCCACAGTTCCTCCAGGGCTCCACACCCTCCCTTCTCTGATCTTTGCTGATTCATCTCACTCTGAAAGAGAGTTGGAGCTTCATTTTGGTCTGTATGTGTGTGAACAGGTCTAGTTCCCAACAAGGCCTCTAGTGAAGCAAGCCAGACCGCATTCTACCCCAATAGCAAGAATTGGGCCTCTTCCCCTTGTTCTAGCAAAAGAGAAGGCAGCAGCAGCTGCCACACATTTTCCTAAGTGCATCCTTGTCGTCTGCTGTAGGCTTTTAAGTTCAGAAAATAGGCAACATTAATAAATTGACAAAGTCTCACTATCTTCAGGAAACTGTGCCAGAGTGAAATTTGAGTTAGCCAGTGAGACAGAAAAATGCTATTATTTTAGAGACTAAAAGTAAAAAGATGAGCTCCTTTACGACTGGATTGTAGAAGTGATAGATGGAGCTGTTAAAATTCACTGTAGATCTGAAAATACAGAAATATAGGCACATATTTGCAGGCACAAACAAATGCACACATGTAAGTGCACACATACCCTTTATGAGTATCCGCATAAGGCATGTGAATAACCAGTTAACATTAAAAACTTAACTTCTAATATACTTTAAAATTAGGGTACTAAATTTTACAAGTTGATCTCAATTACTTAGACTAAAAAACTCATATTTTTTGGAAATACATATATATGTTCATGGGAAGAAACCAAGGGATAAGGAAAGATTAATCATGACGTAGGAATATACACTATTTTAAAAATACTTTTCCTGTACTTTTAGATTCATACTCTAAAGTGTTAAGAATCATGTCTGCCAAAGAGCTGAAGGGGTCTCCAACCCTATAGGTGGAAGAACAATATGAACTAACTAGTACCCCCAGATGTCATGTCTCTAGCTGCATATGTAGCAGAAGAAGACCTAACTGGCCATCATTGGGAAGAGAGGCCCCTTGGTCATGCAAACTTTATATGCCCCAATACAGGGGAATGCCAGGGCCAAGATGTGGGAGTGGGTGGGTAGGGGAGCAGGGCAGGGGATGTGGGACAGTTTAGGGGACTTTCGGGATAACATTTGAAATGTAAATAAAGAAAATATCGAATAAAAAGTGGAAAAAATAATACCCCATTAATCCACTATTTTTTTTTACAAAGAGGGTGTAGACAAGTCAAATAATCAAAGTGCAGTAAAATAGAACTATTTCATAGAAAATCAGCTATAGAAAAGATATTGGACAGTCAAATTTGGAAAAATTATTCTCTGAAGAAAATGAAATTTTAGAATAAAAGTTATAAAATTACAAATAATAAGTTGCATTTTGATAGATTCATTTTGTCTAAAATTAATTCAAGTTACTATATGTGACTGGTGAATAGAAAGCTTTTGGTGATATGTCTAGCAGAATGTAATAAAATATCTGAATAATGTGTCAAAAAAAAAGAATCGTGTCTGACATAATTATTCCTTAGGTGAAAAGTAAAAGAATATAGTTTACCATTCTAAAGTAGGGATCATCCCAGCGCTTGCTGATAGCTCATAGAAGCAATCTCTGTATTGATATAGTGTAACAGTTCTCTGTTTTTCTATGTCTCTGTCTCTCTGTCTCTTTCTCTCTCTGACTTTTTTGGGTTAAGTAGTTCAGTGATCAGTCACTTGGATAGTGTCTGCAGTCACTGTATTTTGCCTGTACAAAACAAAGATTTTTAAAGTAGACATCATCAAATTGTAACGCTTGTATTGAAAATGCATATGCTCATGAGAAGAAACCAAGGGATAAGGAGAGATCAATCATGATATGAGAGCATACACTATTTTGAAAATACCTTTCAAATATATATGAATTAATATATGAAATATATGTGGATGATTTCCAGGAGCCTGGAATCTTCTAAAATCATCTCAGACCCATTTTATTACAAAAAAATATATTGTTTCCTTTCCAATATTCATGGGTTTCTGTGTGCTCATATTACTTCTTTTGATCAAGACAGCAATACAATTGTTGTTTCTCTAAGCTCTCACAGTCTCCAGTATAACTAAGTGTTGTATACTTTCCAGTCTTATACCCCAAACGCCACATTAGGGACAATGCACCAAGCACATCAATAACAGAATATGACAAATCTGAAATATGCCCTGCTCCGCCACATAAATCACACTGAGAGATGTCAATCAACTTAACAATGAAAGCAAAATGCATGCTCCGTTGTACCACTGCTTCTGGGATGGTCATCATATCACAGGATAAAAGGGTAGATTCTAGGACGGCCTTTCTACTCATCACCCCTCAACACGATGCAAGACAAAAAGTGGAGAGACCATATAACGGTCATGCAATTTTCCACATTGCAAACCATCTGTATTCTTTCTTCTAATTGAGATCATGTGCTCTCAATATTCATCTTTGGCTTTGCATTTTCATTAGTTAATAATAGTGTAATAATTTTACTTAGAACAAGAAATTCATCAAATGATTCACAAACAAAGGATGCTCACAAAATGAAAGTATTTGGGGCCATCTGAGTATTTCTAGCATTGCTTTGACTTGTCAAAACCAAATGCTGGAAAGCTTTGAAATATAGCAGAAGTTCTGTGGTTCGTGACGCTTCCCAACGGTCGGAAAAGTTTATAGTCATTGGATGTAAACAATGAACTATGCATCATTGGAGAATTTTCTTGAAACCAAAATTCCAAGTGAGCTCAGGCACAGAATTGAGAGTCCATTTTACTTTCCAGTAATACAGGGGGAAATGGGAGATTTAAAGGCTTGAGTTACAATTTCTGGTGGTGTGTCTATCCCAGTGCTTAAAAGAAATGTGACTTTAAAAAGGAAAGTTAGAGGCTGGCAAGAGGGTTGAGCATGTGAAACTGGGTCCCTGGGACTTATAGAGTAAAAGGAGAAAGAAGGGACTACTTTATGTTGTCCTCCCACCTCCACCATGCCAGGATTCATATAAACACACATACATACCCATAGGCATACCCACTTAAATAAATGAATAGATAGATAGATAGATAGATAGATAGATAGATAGATAGATAGATAGATAGATAGATAGATAGATAGATAGATAGATGATAGAGATGGGTGGATAGATAGATAGATAGATAGATAGATAGATAGATAGATAGATAGATAGATAGATAGATAGATGATAGATAGATAGATAGATAGATAGATAGATAGATAGATAGATGCAATGGATTTATAAAAAAGAAAGGTATAAATTCCTTAAGTTTAATTAAAAACTACTATTAGAGTTCACTGGTATTGTTTTGAGCTTTTCTACCCAGCATCTCTGTTCCCAGAATAATGACTTGAATTATTGTCAATAATTGCTTAGGCCAATAGCTTGGGCCTGTTCCCTGACTAGCTCATAACTTAATATCCTATATACTATATTGTATGAATGCCACATGTCTGATTACCCGGTCCTCGGTTTAATGCGAGTGTCTCCATTATTGTTTGGTGCCAAATATCACATGCCTGACTAGTTCCCAGAATTTTCTCTCTTTCTTTCAGATGCCTCACCTTCTAATACTGCTTCAGCTCCTTAGCCAATCAGCTATTTTGTTGTCAGGTAAAGCTCCATATACTGCACGAGAGATTCCCTCTACACACGGGGATGTATGTTACTATATTTTAGATGTGTAGTGGATCAGAGATAGGGTTGTAACCAATTTTAGTGCTGAACTCCTAATACTTTGTTATACTTTAATTGGCTCTGGATGTTTTATGCCTTCCAACTTAATGACACTTAATTCTAATGAAATATCGGATTTCTTCAGATAGATATTGACTTGAGCTATATATTCACTCATATTTATGTTTCGAGAAACTTACCTTCAGTTTCCCTGTGTCTGACTCAACTCCCCGCTTGGTATGTTAATGTATGCTGTGGTTTTTATGCCTATAAAATAAGTGACAAATCAAGTTTTCCCTAGTTTCTCCATCGCATTTATTCTCTTTTTCCCCCCTCTAGCTGATGAATCTGTTGTTTCTGAAGAGGAAGTCGAACTTACAAGAGTACAACGAATCTCTCAGTTTCATTATCTCAATACAAGCAAAATGTAGCAACACAAATCTTAATGAAAAAGGATTGGAATTATTAAGGAATAATTTTTCAGTTAGGTAAAATAAAAACTAAATCAAGAAGCAACAGAATAGCTACCTAACGTTAGAACTGGTCACTTTAAAGAGTGCTCCCCATGCCCAGTACAGAATTCTTGGAAGACAGAAAACTCTTTGAAGGATACAAATGGTTTGTTCATTATTTTTTAGCCAAAGGAGAAAGTATACTGAAATTTCATTGCTATCTTGTGATTTTGATCTATTGGAGTCAAGACCTTCTAGCACATTGTGGAAATGGAAGCAAGGATAAGGGTGAAGGCCCTTCTACCCCACAGCCTTGGGCAATATAGAGCTCCTCATTAGGACTGTTCATATATGCTCTGTTCATCAGAAAGCTTCCTTCCTCCCTCTTTGCACATCACTCCGCACATCAGGTCCATCAATATAAATGCCATTGATTCCACGTCATAAACATCCCAAGCTTTTCTGCATCTCTCCATTGGACTGACGCAGACTCTAAATACTGTCACAGTCTTCCAAGTGCTCTTCCTTACCTCATCCAGCCTCTTTTTGTTCACTGTGATGATGGTTGTACTTAGAAACTTTGTAAGTCTTAAACACACACACACACACACACACACACACAGAGAGAGAGAGAGAGAGAGAGAGAGAGAGAGAGAGAGACAAGAGACAGAGACAGAGACAGAGTCAGTGAGACAGAGAGTGTATTCACATACAAAACCCCATAGAAACCCATATATAGTGTAGTGAGAATTATACAAAACCTTACATCTTTTTGATTTTTAATGATTGATGATTGTTGCCATTAGGAAAAAAGTCCAGTCTGCTCTTTATCATAGTTCTAACATTTTTCATACTGTGATACATAAAAACTAAGTATATTGAGGAGACATGGGGAACTGACAGGTTGGAAGGGTTTAAGAAGTTTGCATTGCTTCTAGTTGCTAAAAAATCTCTCTCTCTCTCTCTCTCTCTCTCTCTCTCTTTCTCTCTGTGTGTGTTATAAAATAGCTAAAAGAGTAACATAACAAAACTTGTGATGTGAACAAAAAAAATAATTTAACTTGTCTAAACTTCTAAATAAAACCTTAAATTATTTTCATAGTAAGAAACATTAGTTTGCAAATGCTGATGCAAGTTTTACAGAATTTATGTGTGACAGGACTGCAAATTTCCAATGAAAGAATTTTAACAAATATGTTTTTGAAATCATGAAAGAAATGAGACAAGAAAGTTTCATCTCAGGGCTTGGTATTAGTGTATGGCTGAGGTATATTAATCATTCTGTATTTATTAAATATACTTTTTAAGTATTAATCTGATTTGGAACACTTAAAGTATGTAAATGTCCTTAGTGGACTCTTTATGGGTATTGATATATACTATGATTTTTATTGGTCAGAACCATCACAAAGTATATGATAATAATATCATATAAGTTTAGAATTCAATTAGATTTTTCCTGTGTGAATTCAAAGAAATGACAAAATGTTGTTCAAATGATGGCATGATATATCTCTACCAATCAACACTTGTCAGAATCCAGTCTCCAGACAAACAAAATGAATAACATGAGTGTATTTGTGTGTGAGAGAAGGACAGCGAGGAAGAGAGAGGGCATAAAGGGGGAGGGAAGCACTTTAAGGAACTGTAGAGGCTTTATAAGTCAAATTAGGAAGAAGAAGAGATGGTGTGCAGGCAGAGCTGTTGCTGAGTCCAAAGATACAGGGAGTACACTATAGAGCCAGGAGAGTCACTGTTGCTGACAATGGACAAAGGCAGCCTACTGAGAAATCCCAGTTGCTTGGGAGGAGTCTATCTCTTAATACGTTCATCCACTTGTATTTTAGCTGTGTAGTTGATGCCAGCCAAACTGTGGAAAGCAATCTACTTTTACCTAAAGTCTACTGATTTGATTTAATATTAGTCTCATCCAAAATCATCACAGAATAAATAAGCAGAAAAATGCTATCCTGGATTTTGGGTGCTGGGTCAAGACAAGTTGACACAAGAGTTAGTGGTTCTTAGAATTCATTCTAAGATGGTAGGAACACAATACATGAGTTTTATCTTTTCCAAAAGTATATTTTGTCCTGGATCTTAACATTTTTAGTGTATATTATTACAATATGTATATGGCCTTGAGACATTCTCACTGTATTGTTTAATCACTTAAAACCATAATTAATGAACCTGTTTCTCACCTAATAACTAGATTTTTAAAAAGATTTATTTATTTATTTTATGAAAATGAGTATGCTGTAGCTGTCTTCAGACACACCAGAAAAGGGCATCGATTCCATTACAGATGGTTGTGAGCCACCATGTGGTTGCTGGGAATTGAACTCAGGACCTCTGGAAGAGTAGTCAGTGCTCTTAACCACTGACCCATCTCTCCAGCCCCAACTTGATTTTTTTTAAAATGTTTGTTATTGTAGGAGGAAATAGGCTTCTACTACTTAATGCCCTATTTTTATCCCTATTTCGTACCTGTTTCAAACCAGAATAGACCTACTTTCAACCCTATCTGTTACAAGTCCTTAGTAGAATGAAGTGGCTTTCTCTCCTGTGACAATTTTTTAAAAATAAACGTTCAAAAATGTCCAAGCATTTGACATCGTTACCTGGCATGATCATCCTCAAAGGTTTGGGGCCATATCTGTAACTGTCCTGGAATGCATGTGGCTATGGGTTCCAGGTTAGCCAGGTCTAGTAGTCGTTTGCTTATGCAAATACTGAGCCTTGTTTTAGTAAGAAATGTGACTCATTTTGCTCAAATGTGTTAGCAGACACAGTAATTTTTGCTGACATTGTATGTCTAATAATTTACAATACAGCTTCAACTAATAATGATCTTAATGAGAGCTTATAGAGCAAAACCAAATGTTCATGGATATCAGATGAGTTTGCACAATATTTAAGCTAGAATTAAACAGAAATGGATGTCCCTTTTTTCCCTATATAGTCCATTTTCGCTACAGAAAACACCTAATTTTCTCTCTATTTTGTCCTTTGCTGCTTGTTCTCTTATTGTGTGTTTCCTAGTTTCTTTCCAGGTTATTATAAAATACTGGCACTATTTATTGAGTAGCAACTTCTTCTAAGACAATGCTTGCTAAGAGTAGGATGCTCTTAAAGGAGGTGAAGCATTCCTTTCTACAATGAAGCTCATTAAAGCTCAGGAGATAAACAACTCAAAGGCTTAAGGAAGTTCCTGAAATTAACCAGATTCCAGCACTCCCACCCCCAGCTACAAGGTAGAAACTCAAACAAACTGAGCTTCCAAGAAAAGCCTCAGGTCGGGTAAGTTGCCTGAAAAATATACTCTTAAACAACCAGCTACCTGTGAATTGTGTCCCAGGCTCCAAATTTGGGTGATGCAGCTGTCTTGGAGTTATTTCTGTTGCTGAAAGGACCCACTCAGTCATACTCCTGTAGTTACCCCAGTGAAACTTATTGGTTCACCAAACTGGATTTGGGTGGTATCTTATTTTGTTTTGTTATTAGTTTCCTAACTGGAGTGAATAGATTTGTTCATAGGGCCCCAGGAATAGTGTTATATAAGAAGCAATTGTTCATCAAACAAGCTGTTATAAAACCAATGCATGTTGGGCGTGGTGGCGTACACCTTTAATCCCAGCACTCGGGAGGCAGAGGTGGATTTCTTAATTCGAGGCCAGCCTGGTCTACAAAGTGAGTCCAGGACAGCCAGGGCTACACAGAGAAACCCTGTCTCAAAACAAAACAAAACAAAACAAAACAAAACAAAACAAAACAAAACCCTATATCAGTAAATTGTCTTTCTTCCTAGTCATTTTGACATTTTAATTATCTTTTACTTATTACTTAAGCACGACATATTTTGTTAGGTGTGTGTTTCTTTAAAACCCATGTCCCTTGTAGCCCAGGATAGTCTCTAATTCAAGAAGATGCCCCTGCCTCAGACTCCAGGTGCTCTGTTACAGATGTGAGTTATCATTTTATAAAATAAATTTTTTTTCTAAATGACTGTATTAGATCTTTGTTAATACTATTTTTGTCAATAAGGCAAACAAGCACAAGTTAACAATTTTTTGAGGTCATATAAATAGAAATTTGAGACACTTTTGTATTAAGGGGTAATATTTTCACAAAATGCAATTTAGCTATAAAAGCAATCTGGCTCCAGAGCTTTGATTTCAATTGGCATTCTGTGCCTCTCTTTGTTCCCAACATGCCTTTTTAAATGTATGTGCCAATCTTTTTACATTGAGAATAAAAGTAGAAATAATTAATGAAATAAAATTTCAAAATTCCTATTTTGGGGAAACAATATATATGTTATCTAAGTTTAGTGTGGGAACATTATATTCAAGACAACTATTAACTCTTACATTGTGAGCTTTTTGTTAATGTGTATCATTATAGTAATTGAGATAATGTTGAATTACATCAATTTCTACCTCTATTCATGCATTATCCCATGCACTTATCACAGAAAGCCTCTCTATACAGCAATCTATTCATTGTTCTTTCTACACATTTACAATCTAGTAGATTCAAGGGTTTTTTCTCATCTTTTCATTTTCTGCCCCTATTGAAATACTACTTATCAAATACTGGCTAAATCAAAATAACATTGTAATAAGGGTGGAGTGAATTAAAAACTAATTTAAAAAAAACAATGACAAAAAAACAACTTTGCAAATTGTTTTTTTTACTTTTGGTTTGATATCAAGTCACAAAAACTAAAAACAAAATCTCTCTAAAGATGATAGAAATTCTTTCTCCCCGACTCCACACATACCATACGCATTCACATCACACACACATAAAAACATAGACACACATGCACACATCATCTTCATCATTTTACATGACATATTTAGATTATTATTCTATAGAAGAAACATCTTAAGCAAAATGTTGATTTTGCCCATTTCTGACTAATAGAGTTAGGCAAAAATAACTATTGGACTGTTTTTATAAAACCCAAGTGTTCCATGAGCTCAGTCATAGATTTCACAAGTCATCCCCAGATGTTCCATCAATTATCCAGATGTTTCTGTCAAATTTGTGAGAAAAAACTGAATGATCAAACATGACTTGTGCTATTATCTTAATGTACCCTAAAACTGGACTGGGAAAAGTATTAAATAGAGCCCATCTACACTGCCTTACTGAAGAAAGAAACTTATTTATCCATTGTCATCAGTTCTTAGAGTATGCTTACATACTTTGATAAATTCAATCCTATGTAATAGGTTCAAGATATTCTACCCACAGAATCTAAAGATTGAGTACAAAAAGTAATTGTGAGGAAAATGGGGTTCTAGGTCCCACACAACTATTGTGTGAAGAAAAGCTTTATGGACTGAGAAACTGAAACAATAAGGGCTCAAGTCACAAGAGGGGCGAGATCGAATGAGAGGCTGGGGAGTGGAGAAGAGCTAGCGTAAGTCACCTTTAATGATGACAGCTTGAAACAAGCACGGACAGACTTTGCCCACCTTTTTCATCAAGGCCTCAGAGAAGTGAGACAGGGCTCCCAAACCAAAATGAGAATTTGTCAATGGTATTTATGACATATAATAGAAACTGAATAGATAATAAATGCAGGGTGCGTATGAGGAATATCTCTTGCCAAAGACAAGTATTGAACTGACCTCCTGTTCTCAGAAGTAGAACCAGTACAACCACTAAGCTGGTTAAACTGGGGTCATCACAAAGGGGTCAGGCAGAGAAAATACTAAAAGCTCTACAAACTACAACATGTAATTTCATAGTGTCAGTGAGAAGCCAAAGGTCCGTCAATCTGAAACCAACCAGGAAACCACAGACTAATAGGGAGGAACATTGAAGAGCCGTGTAATGCACTTGACGAACTCTACCAAGAAGTCTGCACCATACACACCACAGCTTCATATCATTTTCAAGCACACGAATAACAGCAATAAAATTTTGCCATGCACTAGACCACAGGGAAATGGTCAGCACATTCCATAAGTTGATAGTATGCAGGCTACATTGACTTACTCATCAACCATTATAAGAAATTCTGCCAGCGAAATAAATCTCATTTATTAAAAAAAAAATTAACTATGTATGTGCACGCACACTGCAAATGATTACAAAATTAAAGCAAAATATCAGTTGAGGCAGTTAATTATTTGGAGTTGAATACCAAACAAAAATGCTAGAAAGCAAAACTTTTGAGTTGAGAAAAAAACCCACATGGTCTTACAAGTATCTATCCAAAAACAAACGATCTATGCTTTTACTATATGGACCCACCAACACATAAAATAAAATGGACATAAAATGGAAGAGCAATTTGATATCAATAACAGCCTAAAGCAGCAAATTAGAAAGCAATTAAAAAAAAACCTCATGAATAAAACAAATAGAAAAAAATCACAGTGTTTTGAATAGCGAGTAGACTCTTCAAGTGCAATAAATAGCAAAGAACACAACTACTTATTACACATGAACTGTGAAACACCAAAAGTAGAGAGAAGCCTGGCAGACAGCAGGATAACCAAACTTTGAAGTAAATTGAGATTAAATTTCTAATTTCAAAATCCAAATTTTAAGTGTGTGCATGCTCTCTTGAAGTCTATAGTAGCTCAAAGGTTTAAAACTGTTTATACTAGTGTGTGTGTGTGTGTGTGTGTGTGTGTGTGTGTGTTTAGTAGAAAGGAAAAATCCACGTAAGACATCTCAAGTTAGAAATGCCAATGGCCCATATAATAGTTCCCTGTTAGGGTCTTTTAATGAAGTAATGCCCTATTCTATACAAGATAATGAGAGAGTGGCTTGACTCTGGGTCCCAACAAAATCAAGCTGGAGAAACATGGTAATAGAGAGAAGAGGTGATTGATACCAAGGAAAAGATGTGACAGTGATATTTATAATTATGCATCATTGCCTATACCTCTAAATTGAAAAGAAATTGTCATGTTCTGCAAAGTCTCCCAAAGCTAGGGTAGGCTGTCAGGGTTTTTGTTGGTAGTGGTGGTGTTTTGTATTGAGACAGTTTCTCTGTGTAATGGCTCTGGCTGTCCTAGAACTCACTCTGTAGACCAGACTCTTTCTGTAGACCTTGAACTCACAATGATCCACTTGTCTCTGCCTCCCAAGTGCTGGGATTAAAGGAGTAGGCTACCGCCACACAGCTGCAGTCAGGGTTTTTTATTTGACCAGAAGTTGTGGAATATTGGCATGAGTAAAAAGAATGCAATGTTTTTTGTTTGGTTCTGCTTTTCGTTTGTTTGTTTGTTTGTTTGTTTGTTTTTCCCAGTGTGTGCTCAGCAATAAAAATAATGTTAGTAATAGTTCCTATAACTTTGAGGGATATATATATATATATATATATATATATATATATATATATATATATATATGCTTTCTAAGATAATTAATTTTCCTTTCTTAACCTACACTGTACCCAACTTTAATGTTTTAGAAGTATTTATTATAACCTTAATATACCTGTTCGTATTTCAATTCAAAATACTCATATATTGAATTCAAATATTAGTACAATTAACTATTTTTTCCTCCTTGAATATGCATATCTCAGCAAAAAATGAAATGTTACTATATCCTATATGTTTATTGGGAAAAATTATTAAGTGAAGTTTCAAAATAAGAACAAAATTAATTTATCAATTGTAAGTAATGAGAGTTACTATTGAACCTTTGTATCCCTACTGTGCATAATAACAGATGTTTGCCTTTTTACATTGAATATTTTTATAGTGTAAACTCAATTTTATCATTAAAGATGTACAATAAACTAAAAAAAAACTTTTCCAAAAATGCTTTATACGATGATATAAATTTATCTATTTTTATCTAAACTTTATAAATAGCAAACAAGTCATTACTTCACTCGGGACTAAGGATGACAGGTCAGAGTGCTGGTGAACAGGGACATGAATGAGTAGATGCGGGTCGCTTAGCATTGTTGAGCCTGGAACTAATATTTTATGGCCTGCTCTTCCCCACTTTCTGATTTTCAGAATTTTTATCCTTTAAAAGGATTACAAATTAAAAATTAATTAATAACACAAATATTATGGAAATTATGTAAGAAGCTTCCCAAGTTAGACAACTCACTAAGTGTCCTGCAGCAGTTCAAAGGCTAAACTCTAGACCAACAGTTCTCAACACATGGGTCACAGCCTCCACAGAGGTCACATATCATAAATCCTTCATATTGGATATTTACATTGCCATTCATAACTATCAAAATTATAGTTATGAAGTAGCAGCAAAATATTTTTTATGGTTGGGGTCATGACAACAACCACTGATCTAGATTTAGGTATCAGACCCTTGGCTCCAGGGCACTGGACTTCTCTCTGTTCTTATCCCTCTGTGCCCAAACTTCCATGTTTTATCAGAGTACCTCGTACACAATTAGTGATTAGGTTTCACCCCAGTGTAACTTGTTCACCTCTTCAGTGATACTTATGGTAGCTATTCTTGGTTACCAACTTGATTATTTCCTAAAATTAACTATAATTTAGAAATGAAGAGCACACAAGTGAGAGATTTTATGCTTGGTTAGAATTGGGTACATCTACTAGTTCACACCCTTGAGGTAGGAAGATATACACATTTGATCCAGATCTTGAGGTGGGAATACATACATTTAATATGTCTCATGCCTTCTATTGGAAGTCTATATAAAAACATAAAAGAAGAAAGCTTTTGTTCTTTGCAAGCTTGGTCTCAACTCGCAAGCACATCTGTTACTTTACTGGCATTGTAGCCTATTTCTTCAGGATTCCTGCATATACAGAAGACAAGCTGAGACATACAGATGTGCAGGACTAAGCAACTCCGAGATTCTTGGGCTTTCTATTCACAAATAGCCATTAGCTGAATTAGAAGGTGAAACCTTGTAATTATTCTAATAAATCCTACATAATATTATATATCATAAATATTATATATGTATATATGTAATATATATATATATATATATATATATATATATATATATATATATATATATAGAGAGAGAGAGAGAGAGAGAGAGAGAGAGAGAGAGGCGGGGGGGGCAGAATTCATTCCATGAGTTCTGTGATTCTAGAAATCTCTGACTAATACTATGTGTTCTTTATATACAGTTATATTCTGAGGTACTTCTGGTTAGAAAGTCAATATATGAATTTAGGAAACACCATTAGGCCTCTAAAAGACTCTTGTAGACTTCAGAATGAAAAGATAAGGAATCAAACCATGTATCTGATAAAACAGTACGAGGCAATAATGATGATTTGAAAAGCATTCAAAATACACAAAAAATTACCTGGCTACTTATCAAGCAATTGGAACTAATCTATACACGCCCCTACCCTGACTTAAACCCAATAACACTTTATTGTTTCCCAGTCTGTGATATTTCTGAGTTGATAGTACAAAAAGCTTTTAGAAAGTATCTAGAGCTGTGCTCATCACTGCTATCTAAATTCCTACTCTTATTGTTCTGTAATCCTTGTGATTACCATATATGTTTATACCAAGACAGTAGATACGTGCACCTTTCTGTCCATACTTGGGCTCTGCACGGACCTCGCTCCAGTGTCTAGGTAACAGGATACACTGCACACTGCTTGACACCAAGAATGTGCTAAACCAATATGAAATAGTCTAGGACAATACAAACAAGATGAGGGTTTGGCACTTTAAATGTGTAAATGAAATGGATTTTCTTTGGAAACAAATAAGAGAAGAGTCATGTAGTGAGGTATTTTAGAGGCTCGTGAGAAAAACACGAAGAAGTTCATTTTAGAGCATCGTGGAAATGAGCTTTGTAAAATGCTTTGAAGATGTAGAGTGATGTGTGTACACTGAAAAAAAAACTTGGCAGAGAGGAAAAGACACGGAGTACACAAAACCAGATGGAGTGTGAAAAACATGAAAAGAAGGGGGGGCTGGGACCCTCTGCCCACAAACAATGGATATGTTCCCGTTCGTTGTTTAAAATGACCAAAGTTATAAACTTAATACCAGAAATTAAACAAACAAACAAACAAACTTATGTCCAATTTATAAGTGTGTTTTTTTATTTAGAAGGAAGCTAATTAAAATAATAATAATAGTTTTATCATTCCCCTTGCCTCTGGAAAGCTGAACAACAGGGTTGTCTTTGTAAATGTGGACAGCCCTGAAAGTCCCTGTAGAATCTGTAATTTTGTGAGGCCAGAAGCCCATGGAAGTAGATTCTTTGTGTGATATTACTCTTGATGTCAGTATGTTCCATTTCTGTCCTGCCTCGTGAAGCTATTGCAGAATGCCTATATTTATCTGCACAAGTTCATGGTCACTTGGGCATGGATGCTCTCTCATTTCAGAGTCTCCTTTTGAAGTGGTTCAAATGCAGAAACACTTTAGGAGAATGGTGTGTTTTAACTTAAACCTAGCTGGTATTTACAATGTTCTGTTCTGTTCTTCTCTGCATTAGCTGTAAGATAAAGGGTGAGTAACATATTTCTTTACTCCACTACTATGTCAAAATATAAAAATAGATATTAGCCAGCTTTCAACCTAATGTTGTCATGGGGATCAGAATGGAAAGTATACGAGTCGCTTACCTTATTATTTATGTAACAAAACCCACAATTGACTTTCCTGAGACTTGCAGCTATCCTTCAGATCAAACCATTGACAGGGGGATACCTGCCTTCTGAAACACTGCTCAGAGAAACTGGAGCAAATATCCTATTCTTGAGATTTAGTTGTTTATGAGAAGAAAATCAAAATTTAAAATTAGGAAACACTCAGTAGATTCTGTAACTTCCTTCATTAATATGTGGATGATGAAAAAGAAGGGGAGTGATTTGCTTAAAATTGGTATTCTGAAATTTAATGCAATACTTATGAAGTCTTTTATACACTGCCATTGGAATGAGTCACTGGACTGTATTCACCTATAGTTCAGGTATGGTCAACATTTTAGATGAAAAGATCAACAAACTATGTAGATTTGACCCAGATAACAGATGCAGTCTGGTACCCATTTGTGTCTTTTTTTTTTTTTTTTTTGGTTTTTCAAGACAGGGTTTCTCTGAATAGCCCTGGCTGTCCTGAAACTTTTATGAGGCCAAACCTAACTTTGTGGTTTCATACATGACTGGCTTGAGTTTGCAGCAGAGGTCTTGAGGCTCAGGAGCCTGAAACGTTTACTACGCAGCTCTGAGTCTTCTTCAAGATGATCCTTGCGAATACCTTTCCGTGTTGTCCTTAAAGCAAGCTATTGTCATCCATTGCTAGCATTCGGATTCTCAAGACAAGTATGTCATGAGAAATGAACCTACCAGGACTACCTGTTTTCTTACCACACTCATTTCTCCTCACCACGTCTGCCTGCTAACGGTGAGGTAATGTGAGTTAGCACGTTTGGCTTGTTTTTCTGAGAGCAGCTCACCTAGTCCACTTCTAGTTCCTGAGTGGTGAATTAATCTGAGTTCCCGTGGAAAATAACCTTTGTGTTGTGCTCCTTTTTAACGAGGCAGGGGAGTCTGTGGAATGCAGGGCATGGTGTGAGAGCGCTTGTGTGTTCTTACTGCGGTGTGTGTCTACCGAGCAACCATGTGACCCAGGCTGAAGATAGTGTGAGTCTGTGGAAGTGATAGTAACTTGGAACTGCATTTTGGCTGTCATCAAGGGTCCTGTCACCACTTTGTCACCTGACTCCTACATTTTGTCAGCTGCAGCTGGGTGTCTAAGATCCCTTCCATCCCTGTGGAATGTGCACAGGGCTTGCATGAGGCCAGCCTCTGAGGCTCCCACATAGGTTATGTTCCTGGTAGGATGTTTATTTGTATCCCCGGTATTTTAAGATTGATGTAAGACTATGAGGGGGGAATTCCAGTATCAACAGAGGAAGCATCCACTCTAGATATTTCATTATAAAGTTGATGTTACAACATAAACTATGCCCATAACACATTTTTGTTTATTTTTTCTCTCTCTTACTGAAAAAGAAGGTGATGCCAGACCCCAGTTTTCACTTCCTTGGCACATTTATACTTCAAAGAGTGACAGAGTGTGTGAGAGAATTTGGCAGAATTCAGAAGCAAGGAGCACCCACATTCCCAAGTGGTTCTCCTTCATTTCCTTCAAACAGCTTCTCTCCATGTGTGCACAAGTTTGCGCTTGTACTTTAGGTCAGAATTAGAGCTGAAATGGTTCAGTTCTTCAGCAGCCTTCATGACTCTTTTGTGCCCGTGGCAATTGTCCTGGGTGTGGGAGAAACAACATTTAGGCTCATCGAAGAAGTGTTTGCATTTGTTTTAATGCTGTAGCTTTCAAAACTGAGAAACATTTATTTTGTATAGAGACTATTAGTGGTATCAGAAAATGTAACAGAGCAAAGGAATATGAAGAAAGAGGCCAAGAAGATGGCTCATTGGGCAAAGGCACTTGCTGGTACCTTGGCTTTCATCCCTGGCCCCCACAAGGTACAAGGAAAGAACTTACCTTCCTGTCTTTTGACCTCCACATGCCTAAAATGGCACACATGTGCCATCGTACCCACAAATGAAATGAATAAATGTGGATAAAGAAAATATAAAAAGGTGTGCAAAAAGAAATTGAGAGTTCTGAGTAAGGACCAGCAAAAATAGAATTTAAAAAAATGAATGAGCATAGTAGTATCTTACGGTTTTCGTTTTCTGTATATAAGAACATACCAGTAAGCATGCGAGCCTTAACAATATTCTTCTGGGCTTCTTGCTTAGCTCTCTTTAACTACATGAAAGCTAGTCTCTAAGACCCCACTGGGAGAAGGAAAACATTCCCTGAGCTGGCAGGTGGTCCTCTTGTAAGCACTTTCCAATTGAAAACAGATGTTCCTGGGTGTGAGGAGGTTCCTGGTCAGTTACTGAGTAGCTTAAGCTAGGAAATAATCAAGTTATGTAGGCAAATGGAAGGTAAACATGCTTCAAGGAGAGGCTTTGGGTTTCATGAACACACTCGGTCCCCTATATGTTTTTACCTCCAGCTCCAAGGACTTCCTCAACCCTGACACTTCTAGCCCTGAGGCACACTTCAACACTGACAGTCTTATTATCATCAATGCTAACTTAAGACCCTTTATTTCTTGTCTCTTATGTGAGTATTTTCTGTCAATAAGGACAAGGCTGCTAATAACATAGAAATGATCTTGGGCTTTAAAATCATTTATTGAGTTAATTAAAGAATGGAAACTTACCAAAGCAAATGGCTTTTTCAATTAAAAATCAAAAGATGATCTTGCTCCCCCATCCAAAGAGAAGACAAAAATATTCTCTTGGCAACGATATCTATAAAATGACATCTTTGGACCAGGAAGAGTAATATATAAATGATCACTGGAAATGAATTCTGTTAGGAAAGTGTAAGAAAATAATTACATGAAAAAATAACCAAATACAAAAAAGTAGATTTTACTGGTACATCTTTTCCTGAATTCACATGTCTATTAAGTACCTTTACCCATCTGAACAAAATCTTAATGAAGCCCTACGGTGGCTGCTACTCTATCAGTGTTCTATGACATTGCCTGGGAAGAATAGTGAATTTGCTTTGTGCAAAGTAAAATTTAATTGAATTTTTAAAGTACAAAGGCCATAAAGACATGTCTTCCAATATCTCAAGTCTTAAAAAGCAATGGAAGACTGGACCAAGTCAGTAAATAATTGTCTGTTAAAAGGAAGAAAGTATTACTCTAAGCCCCAAACTCTTTCAAGAACGAAACTATACATCACGAATACTAATGAAAAGAAAGGTCAGCTTAATCTTTGTTGAAGCCACTGGTCACTGAATTTAAATTTGCTGCAGAGATTCCTAATTGCTTCCCAACTCACAGCAGTGCATGGTAGAATATATTTAGTTTGAAATAGCAAAGAGTTCTGCTGTCTTCTTGTATATTTGTTTACATAGCTTGGTGAAAGCTGGCATCAAAACCAACAGGGTTTTGAGTATTTCTGAAAATGCATATAACCATATCAAAAACACTGCCATATCTCTTAGCTTGGAAAATCCTAACAACAAAGAACATTTCTTCTCTGTCTCTCTGTGTGTGTGTGTGTGTGTGTAGGTGTGTGTGTGTGTGCGTGCACGCGCATGCGAGCCTTTCTGTCTATCTCCCTGTCTCTAACAGAAATATCTCTTGCCATCCATGTATTCCATGGATGTATTCAATGAGACTTTTCATAAAGCAGCTTACACATATGGAGTGTTAGATATTCACAGTTAGCATTCCAAGCATCTGCGTAAATACCCCCCCCCAAGAGAGAACAAAAACATTATGTGGCTATTAGGCAGTTATTACAAACTTCTTAGAAACTGGGAATCAAGCTAATCCCAACAAGAAAACAAATCATAATTATACTTTGTTCTTGTATCGTGTGTTTCATACATGACTTCATTATTTATCAGAGCATTCTTCTGAGCATAGGTAGCAAGGGTTTTCTTCAGTTTATAGAAGCATAAACTCAGACATAAAAATACTAATTGGTTTCTGCTGGACACAGAAAATTCAGGCTAAAATAAAGGAAAAGAAGCATTCCACATAGAATTTCAGAGCCTGTGCTTTCTTTGTACTATGGAAAACACAGTATCATTAACCTTTGTAATACATTGTTACCATAACACCAACATTGATCATCTTATGCCGCCAATTTAAAATTTTTGGATTTTGTCTGTTTGTTGTTATATGCTTATAAACTATACTCATAAAATATGTTCATTGATTTGGTAATGCATGTTGTTAATATGATTGCAAAGCAAAAATGAGAATTGGTGTAGATGATTTAACTCAAAAGAACAAGACTAATAGAGCTAAGAATTGTCATTGCAGAAGGTTGCATAAACTTCAGGAATGCATTGTTTCAAGGAAAATGGTGGCCATACTTATACTTCACCAATAAAATTATATAAGGTTGTACTGATAAACTCCAGGAGCCATAATTATACTACACCAATAAAAATTATGTAGGAAATTGCTATGAGCGCCCTTCTTCTAAATGTATCTTCTCACTGTCTTCCATAGTCTCTCCTCAATCCACTGCCCAGTGACAACATGTTGTCTAGAAACTTCTGGAGACATTGGGGAATGTGGTGGTAACATGGGCAAGGTCCTCAATGTCAAGGAATTTGTAAATAACAAAGATTAATCCCCACAGTAACCAAACAGGTATAATGAGAAGGAGGAGGAGGGCGAGGAGGAGGAGGAAGTTCTATCCTGGAGACAACCTGAAATGGAAGCTCTCCTTTTAAGTAGACTATGTTGGGATGGGATGTGGATCCCAGTGCAGACAAACTGAACTAAAACACGGTTTCAGTTATGAATTAAGGAGAATTTCTTCTTAAGTCCTTCTTGTGGGAGTCTGGTTTTTGTTATTGCCTTCTTAATTATGAAATTACTTAAAATTCAAGGGAAAAACCCTGCTTATTGAAATACATGTGCAAAATTTTCTTTCCCAGACACAAAGAAGGTAAGGACAGTTTCTGACCTCAAATCAGATTTTACCATTTTAGGGATGTAACCTTGAATGGATGGTGGTGTTTTAGTTTCTTCCACTGTAAGTTACCTATTTTGCTGGCTTTTTGAACATCAGTGGGTATATGTGTCTGATAGTCATAATGCTTAGTAGTATTATCAGGTATGAGAAGGACAACAGTTACGGAAGACACTATATAATCCACTCATAGGAAATACAGAGGGCTGCCAAAGGCAAAGTGAGAGCATCAACTTTGTTCTAGCCTGTCAGTAGCCTAGAAGGCCTTAATATAAATGTCAGAGGGACGTTCTCTCAATAATTCAGGATGGTGCTCCAACAGTCCACAAAGGGAGAAATGGCATGAGTTAAGGATGAAAGCATGCTGATGGACAGGTGCAAATGACATTTCAAGACATTTAAGGACTTTGCTTTAAGAACAATCGTAACTCACTAATACAGCAAACCTCATATGTTGCATTTTTGAAACTTCAGTTTGGCTGTCAGGTAGAAAACATGAAATTCAAGTAGATAAAAAACATGTGGTCCATTAGAAGGTTTTGATGTTTAAAAAGTCATCAAATAGGTAAGTGCTTGTGATGATGAAAGTGAGTTGTGAGACATGCATGGGTTTTTCTGGGGAGCAAAATGATATTTAAATGTTTTCCAAAGCTAAAGAGAAGGAATTCATGACTCTTCTCTTGGTTTCTATTTTCCAGTTGGTGTTCTTTATATAAAGTGGGTATTCTTGCTGTTTAATGAGGCAAGGATTCTCACGGGGCCACAATTTCACCTGGGGGAGATAGAGTGCCATCCTATCATGGTTTGAGAAGCTTAGGGGATGTGCATAGACACCCAGGCACCTGGATGTAGGGCACCAGGGTGGAGCTTCAGGGTTTAATCTTCCGTGAAATTGTCTGTGATGCATCAGAGGGAAGCCACGTCTAAACACCAGAAGATGTTCCATAGCCAGCACTCGGAGAACTTATGACACGTAGTCTTGATTTATACCTTACATCTGAGTTACTTACACAGCACAGCATGATTCCTAAAGGTTAAAAGCAATGGCTATTTATTATTTTATTTATTTATTTAGGAGACATGGTTCTTAATTTCACTTCAGTCATAGAGTGTGTCCATTCACTTAGACTCAGCACTTCTCTGGTGTTATAAAAGAAGATGTTGTTTTTACTAAACAACAAGTATCTGTCGGAAAGACTTCTTGGATGTTATTCCAGAAGTTAAAGTGATTATTCAGTATTCAGCTCACAGTATTCAGATATGAATCTATAATCTGTTCTGTATCCACTCTGTAGGCAGTAAGAGGTACAGGGTTGGCCACAAAACTCAGGTCAATCCTTGTTTCCTCATAGGCAGCGGTCAATGAAAAAGACAGACAACAAAGGAAATGTTTGTAAAGCGTAGAGCATATGAGATAACAAAAGTGATTTGGAGAAAATTCACACTAAGAAGTTGGAAGGGGTATTTGTGGTTTTCAGTGGGGTTGTCCAAGAAGGCTGTGCTATGACATTTGAAAACTGATATAATAAGGATGAAGATGGAAGTCGAGTAAATTTTGGGGGTCCAAATCTGGCAAACAGACAGTGATGGCTTTCAGTAACCCAAGAATAGTGGAACAAGAGACAAAGTTATAGTAGATGAAATTGGCTAAAGGAGAAAGCATGACTACTGGTTTTCGGGGCTTTTTAGACAACCAACGATAGGAAGGAAGCCAGAATTTCCAGTACTAACATGTTGTGTTCCAGCTTCCTTTATGAATGATCACTATAGTTGTTATGGAAAGAGAAAGAACAATTTGGAAGTGAGAATGGTAGCGGAGAGGACTGCAGTAATTAGGGAAACAAGAACTTATGGACACACTCCATTCCAATAGGTCTGGAGTCTGCCTGCACTGCTCTGTCCCAACAGCACATGCATGACAGAGCATTGATCCCAAGACTAGGCTTGAACTAGATAACCATGTGTCCACAGAACCACCAACCCAGGGCAAATTTCCTGTTGTTGTTGTTGTTGTTTTCCATTTTGTCAATTATCATCTTATTTACTTATAATGGTGAACTTGCTGATTCCTTCTTGTCCGCATAGAAGCTTTTCAGGGCTCTGACATTCTTAGTATAAAGAATGTCTGTGTGGCAAGTAAAATAAAATACCCTGCAAAGGTCCATTCTGGACAACTTTGTTCTAAGGTGAAGTTAGGACAGTCAGGGATTTCTCTCAACTTCTGCACCTTGGGGAATTGAAAGTGTTAGGAAAATGGCTTAAGTTTAGTCTATATCACACCCATTTACTCCACAAAAAGAAAGAAAATGAATACAGGTAAGACTTATTATGAGAGCAGATAAAAGCAGAAAGAGGGAAATGAAGGTTTGAACAGGGGAAGTCATGAACAGAGAATCTTCCCATAACCCGTGGTGTCAGCGAAAAAGGGAAATTCTTGTGCTTGAAAACTTCTTTAGAGAAATGATGTCCTTTTCTCATACTAACCATTGAATTGTAGATCACACAACAGAAAGCTTAAAAGTCCACATCAGTATAGGATTTACTGCTGTTATGGGTTGTTTATACCAACTCTCCCACTTTTAACTCTAAGTTACTTTCTCTCCAAAGTGATAATTCCTTTCAATGGCAAAGTAACAGTTAACCCTCTAAGCTACAAGACCATGATATCAGAAGCTAAAGTCAATGGGAGTGTGAAGATTGGCCTAGCATGTGTTTGCAATATCTTCTTTGAGCAAAGTATGGTTTACCACTGTACTAGATCCAATATTAACCCTAGAATTATGTAAGTATTTACATGAGCCCTGGGAAAGACTATCTCATTGAAACGAACGAAACCTGTAATTAATGTCTCCATGGCCTTGAGTATTTGTGCAGTTTAGTGTTTACATTTTATCTGGAAGCCCTCTGCCGAAAACATAAGGTGGCTTTTACTTGCTTGAAAATCAAGAGACTTTAGAAACTATTATTTCCGCATAGTAGGTTTTAAACAAATTTTGCTCAATGGATGAGTACATACATGTGTAAACAAGCAAGGAGGTGAGATCCTTATAAATGGCTTCGGAATCCACACACAAATTCATTGTAGCGTATAAAATACATCAACGTTTTACGATGAGAGAAACAAGGGAAAGGGAGGGAGGGAGAGAAGAGGGAGAGAAGAGAGGAGAGAGAGAATGAATGCCCATGATTAACTCGTTATGGTTCCCTTTATTTATTAATAGGGGCAACTTCAGAAGATTCAGAGTGAGTTTTGATGGAAAAGAGACTCTTCATGAACTATTCTAGGAGAAACAATGGAAAGGGACCACAGGAAAGAATGAAGGGCATGGTTCATATCTGATTCAGGTGATTTCTACACACAGTTCCAGGAGCTTTCTCCATTCTCCCAGTTGAGACTGTCACTATGTTTAGAGAAGAAAAAGCTTCTCAAGAGAAAACTAGTAACTCTTGAGGTAGAATTGCCTCACCTGAAGAAGGAGGAGGTATTTTTCCTTTTCTCTGAGTCAAGAACTCATGATCACCACCACCCAACCCTGCTCACACACACCCTGTCCACCACAGGTCTCTAGGCACTTTAAATTCTGTGATTTATATGAACTCTTACAATGATGCAGCTGTTCTCCTGGGCATATTCAGAACACATTTCTCCACCCACTCACCTCTCAAGGTGGGTCCTTAAGCAGGTAGCAAAATGAGGTGTGGGCACTGACACAAAGATCAAAGAGGCATTTTAAGAGAAGTTAAATTCAGGATGTTTTAGAAAAGCAAACAAAAATAAATTTCAAGAAATCTGTTTGCATGGGAAGATAAAACAATAATTGAATAGGAAAAAGAGAGAGAGAGAGAGAATGAAAAACACTCCCAACTTATTTCTTTTTACTTTGAGGCTATTCAATCTTTTTATTCTTTCTCATTTCTGAGTTTAGTGGTAAATATGAACCAATTCTCACAAGTCTGTATTATAAAAAAAAAATAATTCAATTTGGTGGCTTCTCAGAAAACTGAGAATATAGTTCTACCTCAAGATCCAGCTCTACCACTCGGGCATATATCTAAAATATGCTCAACTATCCCACAAAGACACTTGCTCAACTATGCCCATAGCAGCCTTATTCATAATAGCCAGAAACTGACTATAATAGCCTAGATGTCTCTCAACTGACAAATGGATAAAAAAAAAAAAAGTGGTACATCTACACAATGAAATACTATTAAGCTATTAAAAATAAAGACATCAAGGGGTTTTCAGGCAAATGTATGGAACTTGAGAATATCATCATGAGTGAGGTAAGCCAATCCCAAAAGGACACGCAAGGTATGTACTCACTTATAAGTAGATATTAGCCATAAAATGCACAATACCCATGCTAAACTTCATAGACCCAAAGATGCTAAAGAAGCAGGAAGGCACAAGTCAGGATGCTTGAGTCTCACTTAGAAGGGGGAATAAAATAGTCATAAGAGGCAGATGATGAGAGGGAACTTCGAAGGAGAGGAGGTGGGGAGGGGAATGATGAAGGATTCAGGATCAGGTGTGCGGAGGGACAAGGGAGATGGCCAGTTTGCCATGAGAATGAATGGAAATCTGCAGCTGACAGAAGTGGGAAGGTGGCGGGCATCTCCAGGACAAGACAGAAACCTGGGATAAAGGAGGTACCCAGGAATCAATGGGGGTGACCTTAGCTGTGTCTTACTCCACTGAGGATTTCGAACCTGAAGAGGCCACCTCCTGTAGCCAGAAAGAAACCCCAGTGGAGCGATAGAGACACCAAACCACTCACAAATTTTTCAACCCAGGGTTTATTCTGTGCACAAGTAATGCAGGCAAGGTGGAGGGAGCAGAGACTGAGGAAACAGCCAAACAATAACTGGCTCAACTTGAGACTTATCCCGTGGGCAAGCATCAATCCTTAACACTATTAATGATACTCTGTTATGCTTGCAGACAGGAACATGCTGTCCTCTGAAAGGTTCCATTCAGCAGCTGACTCAGATGCAGATGCCCACAGCTAAACAGTGGATGGAGCTTGGGGACTCGTACTGAAGAATAGGAGGAAGGATGGGCCCAGAAGGGGATAGGAACTCGACAGGAAGACCAGAGTCAAGTAACCTGGACTACTAGGGCTTTCAAAGACTAACTTACCAATGAAAGAACATATATGGCCTGGACCTATGCTCCCCTGCACCTACGTAGCAGATGAGCAGCTTGGTCTTCTTGTGGGTCCCGAAGCAACTGGAGCAGGGGCTATCCCAAAAGCTGTTGCGTGTACATGGGATATGTTCTACCAGCTGGGCTGCCTTGTCTGTTCGCAGTAAGAGGGTAAGCACATAACCTTGCAGAGACTTGAAGTGCTGGGCTTGGGTGTGTGTGTGATACCCAGGAGTCCCCCCACCAGCTCAGAGGAAAATGGGGGAATGGAGGAAGGGTTGTGAGAGAGGGTGACTGGAAGGAGGGTAGTAAGCAGGATGTAAAGTGAATAAGAAAAAAGAATAATTCAATTAAAATAAACAAACAAAAAACCAAAGAATTCCTCTCACAACACAATTGGGGAGAAATTAATCAAAGAACCCAGTTCTTGTAGCCAAGCTGTCACACCGCCCACTAAGCCTTCAAGTGGGAATTTCCATTCAAATAGTTGCAAAACAGTCCTTAATACTTCATATTGTCTATTAATGGTCAGCTTGTCTCTGCAGTCAAACAGAACAATCTTGTTTTCTCTAATGAAAAGAAAATTAAGTTAAATCTTAAAAGAAGGGGATTTATTGTTTGTCTTTAGACAATGGACACTAGACACCACAGAGTAATGAAATAAAGACAAGCAGGGAAGACAGAGAATTTCTCAAGCTTTTCTCACACAGCCATGCTTCAGCTGGATGCTCCCCCACAGGCCTGTCCCTTGGCAGAAGAGTGGTCTTTAGCCTTCCATATGCTGTACTCTCTAAGAGATGTACAATGCCCGTTAAAATAGTAAAGGTCCCAGAATGCCGAAGTCAAGAAATCCATTTAATGGCCTTTCCAGGCTTTATAAGGCTACAAAGTTTTTCAAGTGTAGTCTCTACTGTAACCCTGCAGAGTTGGTGAGAGGGAATATGCCTGGGGTACTCCTATACAAACACTACAAGCGTGTCTAAGTGCACTAGATGTCAAACCCCAGGAAAATGGAATCACTTAGAGGCAATCAAAGCTTTTGGTAGAAAAATATGACTTTCAATGCTAAGAACACGGAAGAAAGAAATTATATAGGCTGGGAACCATGTACTACAGCATTTAGGGAGAGTGGGGATTAGAAAGAATGGGAAAGAAATCACGAAATGGGAAGCAAAGTCTAATAATTAAATCCACTAGGCCATATTTTAACATAATGTTTCTGATGGAAGTATACAGAACTTTATTGGCTAAAGAGTATTAAGATGATGATACTTTTTACTAAATCAGTACCTTGTCACACTGCTGCCCATCTGGTTTTGAAAATCTCCACTTCTCTGGGATTCTAGAGGAGAGAGTAGGCAAGCTCACAAGGCTTCTCGGACATTGAATTTCTCTCACAAAACAATAGTTTGTTGAATTCTATGCCAACTAAGCAGATGGATTACATTTCTCTCTCAATGTGCACAAATTAAAAAACTAAAGAGAAAAAGTATTTGGTAAAAACCAGCTTTCTATTTTGCTGGATCAGAAGCATTTACGGAAATGGTTTGAAATGTTTGGCTGAAACCCAGTGCCACCAGGCGTGCCTGGCTCCAGACACCAATCCCATTGACTGAAAATTTCTATTAAGCAAACAGATGGGTGCATGTTTTGTAGCTGACCTCCCCACAAGTGTGGAACATGAAATGCAATATTCCTGGAAGGAAAAACACTGTGTACCTCATAATTTTACGAAGAGGGGTAGAGATGCATTGCCAGGACATTTTAGAAATAGTATTAGCTGCAAAATAAGTTTCTAAAGAGATTAACTTTATCAGTTACTAGATAAATTGAGAATGAAGTTCATAGAAAAAGCAAAAATGCTAGAAAAATGGAAAAGTAAGGGGTGAATTGCCTAAAGTTCTACAACTGTGAATAAAATTATTGAGATGCGTTCTGAAATAACATGATAATTTCACAAATTGTTCATTAACAAAACCCAAGGTTTGTTTGTGTGCCCTTTTTTAAATGAATAAAATTTACTTTAATAGCAGTTTTAATGTTGGAGCAATACTGAAAAGAATACTCTCCCACAAGGTGTTCTGTTAGTATTTCTCAGTAGCTGGTAACCCATACATAACATTAACCAAATATCAGAGCTCACATTAAAGGCTACTCTGTACATATTTTTAATAAAAAAAAAATAACAAGGTTGTGGATTATTGATCTTATTAATGACCTACAACACTGCTAAAAAGCACATTACTTTTGGATATCTGAAGAAGACAGACACTGCAGCTAACAGTTTTGAAAAAAATAACATATGATTTCACAGTCTATTGAACTTCAAAAAAAAAAACCTAAATTACTCGAAAGTGTAAGTTTTATAGACTTAATTCTGGTATTGTTCCAATAAGCAAATCTTATGTATTATCAAATACTATTTGTAATGTGAAATGTGGAACTAATATTATTTCACGGCTGTAACACACTCTTTCATGAGACAGCTATAGTTGCTAAAGGCTTACAAAGGAAAATAAACCCTCTGGTAAGTACTTTACACAGAAAATGATTGATGTGACAAAGTAAAACTCATGTTCATTTCCAGCTTTCTTTTTAAAATTTGTGTGTGTGTGTGTGTGTGTGTGTGTGTGTGTGTGTGTATCCACAGAAGTCAGATCCCATAAAGTTGGAATTGCAGGTCATTGTGCTAGCAACCAAATGTGGGTCCTCTGTAAGAATGGCAAATATTTTTTTATTGTTGAACCATCTCCTCAGCTTTCATTTTTTTCTTTTTATAAGAATTTCCATCCAGATGTCAAGTTGGAATCTTGGGTGTGTCAGTCATGTGTCTCCTATCCAAAAGTATTCTGAGATGTATCCATGATTTTGATAATGAGATTCCAAAGACTGAATGAAGTTCACTAGAGCTCTGTATCTTGATCTATTCAGTGGACAGATGAAAAGTGCTAAGAAAGATTATAAAATCTAATGATCAATTCAGAGTGAGTCAATCTATAATACCCAGTGTATGCACTGCTGGTGTTAACCTATTTCAGATACATCTCTCAAGATGGTGACTGCTTTATGTTCTATTCTATTCTGAGCCTCTGCTTCACTGGGGAGTATTTGGCAATGCTGAGTATACAATATTTGCAACCACCTGAGAAAACTAGGCCCTGACACAGGCAAGTTATCTAGAACCAAAGCTTTCTGTATATGATAGTTCTTTTGATTCTCTTACTAATCTAATTATTATTTTTGTGCTTCATAGAAAGAGTAACTGAGAATGCTTCATTTTTCTTAAATCAGAGAATATAACTTTTTAAAAAAAAATTGTGATATTTCATTGCAGTCCATGAATACTTTTACTCCCCTTCCCATCCCTCCCCCAACTTCATGGTTAGCTCTCCAAATTCTTTTCTTTATCCTAGAAGTAGTCCTCTTCTTCCAGCTTTGGTTCATATAGCTACATTTTCCTATTTTGGTCCTAGACTACATCATTTTGCAAAAGGATAGCTAATCAAGTCCCTGGGACTGCCTACGTGTGTTTCACTCTCCTGTCCACAAAAATATGGGAAGATTGTATTTTCAATTACATAAACCAACACATACTGTGAATTTTATTCATAATAAGATTCTAGTTATAGAAAATTCTAGTGTTTTATTTTTACTAAACAAGTCATCTTTATAAAAGACTGAACAGGGACTAGGTGCTTTTGTTTGTTTTTATTCTTTATCATAAAGACAAAATGTTGTCAAACAATAGTTATTTAGCTGGGTAAAATAAAGAGAAAAGAGACTAGAAAATGACTGTACACCCTTCTTCTCAGGCTGTGCCACCAATGCTCTCACTGATCCATGAGATGTGAGGTAAAGGAACTGAGAGATATGTCTGAAAGTTCTCTAAGTTACTTGGACTCACAGTGGAAAGACAGAATCTACTCCTGAGAATTGTCTTCTGATCTCCACATTGCATGTACACACATGTGCACACACACACACACACACACACACACACACACACACACAAAGAGAGAGAGAGAGTGAGAGAGAGAGAAACACAATATTGAAATTAAAAAAGGAAAAGTGAACATTATGTCTTTCTAATTATTTTAATTCTAACTACACTATAAATGCTATAATTAATGTGATTATAATAATTTTCTCAGTTCTGTGATAATTAATGAGTTTTAAGAATGTATACTACATAAAGTTTTTAAAAGAACATATTTGGTACAACCAAAATAAGCATTCATTGTAACCTGCATAGAATACTATTTTGTGTGTATTTTCCTAAGATTGTTTTATTTTTAAAGGTTAATTTTTATTTATAACCATTGAGTTATATATGGGGAAGATAGAGTTTAAGAGTCAAATCTTTCATTTTTTTCTTTATGATCCTGTCCTTTATAGCTATGCTTATAATTCTTAGTGTAATATAAAAACTGAGCTCTTTTTTTTTCCACTGATTTTATGCCAATATTTCTAGCAAATAAAAAAAAATTCCCCGCATTGGTGTATTCTACACTTTGGATTTTTGAATGTTTGCCAAAGTTCATGGGTTAAAAATCTGGCCCTTTGAGAGATGTTTTTTCCTGTGGTGGAGTCGCAGGGCCTTGAATGAGAGCTGCAGGCCATTAGGAGTTTGTGTGAGGAAAGGATGGTGGGAACTCAGTCTCTTCTTTGTACCCTTCCAATGAAGGAAGTGACTTTGCTCTGTTACTTGTTACTGCTAGTTACTGCTATAGTGTTGCCTCAACACAGAGCTAAAATAACAGTGATTACACCACTGAGCCTTCAAAGCAATAAGCCAAAACAAATTTTATCTCTTGATGTGTTGATCACCTTAGATATTTTATTATAGCAACGGGAAGTTGACTAACAACATACACACATACACATTGGATATTCTCAGCATCTATATCATACAACCTTCACAGCAAGTCTTCCAGTTACTTTTTCACAGCCGTGCTCTATAGTCCTCAGAAAACTGCTTAAGGGGAAAAAGGTTTCCAGTCTTGGAGTCCACTGGTTCCCATTCCATTATGTGGCAGACATCACGGTAGTGGGGGAAGAGTGCTGGAAGAGGCTGTTCACTTCCTGACACAGAGGAAGCAATGAGAAAAGGGAGGGACGAGGGACCAAGTATAACCTCCAAAAGCCTCATCAAATGAATCACATCTCACGGACAGACTGTGTCTCCTAAACATTTAGAATGTCCCAAAAATAGCACCAAGCTGGAGAACAAATTAACCTGGAGGTGGCATTCCAAATTCAAACCATTGCAGTCCATTATGGAACAGTGTACAGTTTTAATAGTTGAACCAATATTATTTTTTTGTTATGTTTATATGTGTAATGTGTGTGTTCATTATTGTACGTGAGAGTAGACACACGCTGACGTGCCTCTGGAGGTCAGAGAATAACTTTCAGACAATCTCAGGTGTGGGTCCATGCTTCTCACCTAATTTGAAACCAGCGTCTTTCTCTTCTGTGTATAGCAGGGCTAGCTGCCCTCAGGCTTCTGGGGATTCTCCAGTCTCCACCTCCTATCACTACAAGAACACTGAAATTACAGGGGTACATTGTTTTACCTGATTTTTATGAGACTTCTGGTAATCTGCAGGTCCTTATACTTGTTGAGAAAGCATTTTGTCCCGCTTGAGCCACACCATCAGCCCAAATTCTTCATTTTCCTCTTGTATCATCAGCATCATGGACTGAACTCTTGGTCTCACACTTGCAGCAAAGCAATACATCCCTGAGATAAATTGTCCATCCTCCCTCATCAATACTCTTCTCTCTAATTATGTCCAACTTTTAAAGGAGAGTGTGAAACCATATATTTATTCCTATATTCATGCACCATACTTTCATCGGTCATACCTTTTTTTCTGAGCTAATTTTCTTATAATTTTCCTAGGTTTTCTCACTGTCATATATCATTTGTGTAAGACTCACAGGTTTCATCTAATAAATCAAATGCCTTCTTGATGTTAATAAAATGCAGAAATAATGGTCTCTTTTCCCCCATATAGAAATAATCATCACTTAGCAGTGAGCAATCAAATGCCATTTTCAAAGTAGCATGGGCACTCTTAAACATAAAATGTGTGTGAATGGGGTTCAAAATTGTTGAGGGAGATTAGGGAAACTATTCCTTGAAGGCACAGGTCAAATGAGGTTAATTATACAAAGGTTTATAAAAACTTGAGTTTAGGTTGGATTCAGAGACTAGTAAGAACAGGAAGGATGGATTGTTCAAAGAAGATGGTAGAAGCATGATTTTTTTATCTTTCTGAAACAGAATGCAAAAGAAATGGGTCCCAAATTTAAATATATGGTTAGCATTGTCACAAAATAAACCTAGTTTATAATTTATCCCTGTTAATAGAAGACAAACTTCTGGGGACAAATTCCCTATTAATACAATCTGGATTGTATCAGCTCCAGTATGAGAAGAAGAAGAAAAAGTGTATACAACACTTGGTGGCTTAGAGACTCCTCAAATAGCTACTAGTATTAATTTTAAAGCACAAAAGGCTAATTTGAGAATAACTAATTAGTAGCTTAATATAATAGATTGGTATATTTTCTTTAAAAACAAATTACAGTATTTTAGTTATCTTATGTGGGATTAGTGGGTAGAAATATGGGTGTTCTTTGAGGTGAGTTCCTTCTTACTGCCCTAAGTATTGAGATTCAAGTTTAGGTCATCAGATTTGATGTCAAGTGCCTTTACCCACTGAGCACCTTGCTTCCTTCTATTCTATACAAATCTACATTGCTATTATAATTTATCCCTAACTTACTGTGTTTCAATACAAATAAATTATTTCACAAATGTGTAGGTCACAAGTCCTATGGGCTTAGATAAATTCTATGTTCCAAGTCTAGGAGACCCAAATCAAGGTGTCCCTGGAGATGAAATCTTTAGAAACTTTTAAGGTGAGTGTGACTCCAATCTTATCCAATTTATTGGCAGAATTTCAGGAAGTTGTTGAAATAAAGTCCCTACTTCCTCATTGGCTGCTGGCCAGGGCTCATTCTCACCTTCTGACACTTCTCATATCTTTGGCTACTATCCCTTTCCTCCACCTTCAAAGGGAGTTGGAGCAGGCCAGTCTTCTCTTAATTCAAATATATCTGAGGCACTCTGTTTTGAAATTCAACTCTGGCTTAACTTTGAGAAATGTCTATACAGAAAAGCTTTATGATTAGATTTCAGTGCACATTGATAAGTCAAAATAATCTGCATAAACTTGAATTTAATTAATTATAACTCTCATCACATCTGTAAAGTCTTTGCATACGTGGGCTCACATTACTGTCCCAGTGAATACATAGGGAACAGAAATCTTGTGGGGCTACTTTAGAATTCTGCTTATTTCAAGTAGCTCAGTTGTTTCTGAGAGCAATCTAGGGCACATGAACTTGTGAATCTAAATCAGCTAATGTTCTTTCCAGGAAGCCCCACAATGAGAAACCTATGAATAGAAATAAAACTCAAATGGATGCTCCCGAAAATAGAAAAAGAATCAGTTAAATATAAAGAAACAAATTAAAATGCATAATTAAAAACAAGACTCTAGAAAAAACAGGGATGATAAGGAAATACTGCATATTAGAAAGCAAGTCATAATATGCTTGTGCTTTTGACAAAAATTCCAGTGGGGCTGAAGCAAACAGTTAACTTCTAGTGAAACAATGAACAATAGAAAGATGTTTAAATGAAATACTATTCATATTGTCAAACAATATGTGATACTATATGATAAGGAACAACAGCCCTACAGAATAAGAAATCCTTGTGGAAACAATGTGCCCAGAATTACTAATGAGTTAACTGCTCAGTGTTAAAGCAAGCCATATAACACAATAGAGCCATGTTAATTGGGTTAGAATTATAGAAATGAGGTAACAGAATTCAGAAGTGAATGTAAACAGGAACAAAAATATTTCACACACACAAAAATAGAAAACTAATGGAAGCATACAAGTAACAAAATAGCATCATAATTGAAAGAAAAGCGAAAAGTAGAGACATTACTTAAATATAGAAAGGAATAAAGATAAATGTAAATAAAGAAAATATCTAATAAAAAAATTGAGATGAACTCAGCCGAGGGTTCTAAGGTCCCCAGTGGACTTTCCACGGTGCAGGTGCCCCCACACACCCAGGATCTTGAGATCATTTGTGAGTGGAATGCACCATTTGTTCCAGAAAACTTGGAGGGTCTTGTGCCAGCAGAACCAGAGACAAAGGAAACCTGCCCAACCAGTGGCTGGGGTTCATTCTGATCAGCAGTGCCAGCCCCATGCCATCTTGGGCATGAACTCTGTGGAGGATCCCAGGGTCCCCAGAGGATTCTCCATGCCCCTATGAGCCCTAGCACACCCAGGATCTTGAGATCACTGGTAGGTGGAATGCAACATCTGTTCTAAAAATTTGGAGGGTCTTGTGCCAGGAACAGGAACAAAGGAAACCCACACAACCAGTGGCTGGGATTCCTTCTGGTGGCTCCAGCACCACACCATCTTGGGGCCGAATTTGGCAGGCCCTAGCACACCCAGGATCTTGGAATCACTGAGACCAGTCTACACAGGAGAGCACGTGAGCAGCAGAAGCAACAGAGCTTCTTGGACAGGGTCTCTTCAGGCCTTCATCCTCAGCCAGGATGCAGAGCTGAGACCCAGACCCCTGGGCACCTTCCTCAACAAAAGAGAGTCTGCCTCCAGGGAGGGCTCTGACCCTGGGACTCAGGAGGTAGATCTGAGCTCCAGAATTCTGGGCACCTTCCCTGTAAGTGGAGAGCTTGCCTGCAGAGAGTGCTCTGACCACTGCACTCAGGAAAGCATTGGACTCCCAGGAGTGCTGACAGAGGCTAACAGAACAACAGGAGGAACAAGCTCCAGCCAGAGACAGCTAGAACATCTAACACCAGAGATTACCAGATAGTGAAATGCAAACCTAAGAATCTTACTAACAGAAACCAAGGCCACTCAATAACATCAGAACCCAGTTCGCCCACCACAGCGAGTCCTGGATACCCCAAAACACCTGAAAAGCAAGACTCAGATTTAAAATCACATCTCATGATGCTGGTAGAGGATTTTTAAGAAGGGCATTAATAACTCACTTAAAGAAATACAGGAGAATACTGCTAAACAGGTAGAAGTCTTTAAAGAATTACAGGAAAACACTGCTAAACACATAGAAGTCCTTAAAGAGGAAACACAAAAATCCCTTAAAGAATTATAGAAAAACATAAAAAACAGGTGATGGAATTAAACAAAACCATCCAAGATCTAAAAAGGGAAGAAGAAACAATAAAGAAAACCCAAAGGGAGACAACTCTGGAGATAGCAATCCTAGGAAAGAAATCAGGAACTATAGATTCGAGCATCAGTAACAGAATACAAGAGATGGAAGAGAGAATCACAGATGCGGAAGATTCCATAGAAAACATGGACACAAAAAATCAAAGAAAATGCAAAATGCAAAAAGATCCTAACTCAAAACATTCAGGAAATCCAGGACACAATGAGAAGACCAAACCTACAGATAATAAGAGTAGATGAGAATGAAGATTTTCAACTTAAAAGGCCAGCAAATATCTTCAACAAAATTATAGAAGAAAACTTTCCTAACCTAAAGAAAGGGATGCCCAGAACATACAAGAAGCCTACAGAACTCCAAATAAACTAGACAAGAAAAGAAATTCCTCCCGACACATAATAATCAGAACAACAAATGCACTAAATAAAGATAGAATATTAAAAGCTGTAAGGGAAAAAGATCAAGTAACATATAAAGGCAGACCTAATAGAATTACACGAGACTTCACACCAGAGACTATGAAAGCCAGAAGATCCTGGTGATGTTATACAGACCCTAAGAGAACACAAATGCCAGCCCAGGCTACTATAATTACCATAGATAGAGAAACCAAGGTATTCCATGACAAACCAAATTCACACAATATATTTCCACGAATCCAGCCCTTCAAAGGATAATAACGGGAAAACTCCAACACAAGGACAGAAATTATGCCGTAGAAAAATCAAGAAAGTAATCCTTCAACAAACCTAAAAGAAGACAGCCACAAGAACAGAATGCCAACTCTAACAACAAAAATGTCAGGGTGCAACAATTACTTTTCCTTAATATGTCTTAATAGCAATGGACTCAATTCCCCAATAAAAAGACATGGACTAACAGACAGGCTATGTAAACAAGACCCAACATTTTGCTGCATAAAGGAAACCCACCTCAGGAACAAAGACAGACACTACTTCAGAGTAAAAGGCTTGAAAACAATTTTCCAAGAAAACAGTCCAAAGAAACAAGCTGGAGTTGCCATTCTAATATCGAATAAAATCAACTTCCAACCCAAAGTTATCAAAAAAGACAAGGAAGGGCACTTCATACTCATCAAAGGTAAAATCTTCCAAGATAAACTCTCAGTTCAGAATATCTATGCTCCAAATTGAAGAGCATCCACATTCATTAAGGAAACTTTAGCAAAGCTCAATGCACACATTGCACATCACACAATAATAGTGGGAGATTTCAACACCCCACTCTCATCATTGGACAGATCTTAGAAACAGAAACTAAACAGAGACACAGTGAAGCTAACAGAAGTTATGAAACAAATGGATTTAACAGATATCTACAGAGCATTTTATCCTGAAACAAAAGGATATACCTTCTCAGCACCTCATGGTACCTTCTCCAAAAATGACCATATAATTTGTTATAACACAGGCCACAAATGATACAAAACTATTAAAATTATCCCATGCATCCTATCAGATCACCACAGACTACGGCTGATCTTCAATAACAACATAAATAATAGAAAACCAACATTCACATGGAAACTGAAGAACACTCTATTCAATGATGCCTTGGTGAAGGAAGAAATAAAGAAAGAGAGTAAAAAATTTTTAGAGTTTAATAAAAATGAAGCCACAACATACCCAAACTTATGGGACACAATGAAAGCGTTCCTAAGAGGAGAACTCATAGCTCTGAGTGCTGCCAAAAAGAAAGAGAGAGCACACACTAGCAGCCTGACAGCATACTTAAAGCTCTAGAACAAAAGAAAGGAAATTCACTGAAGAGGAGTAGATGGCAGGAAATAATCAAACTCTGGTCTGAAATCAACCAAGTGGAAACAAAAAAACAAAAAAACAAACAAAAACAAAACAAAAAAAAAAAAAACTATACAAAAAATCAACCAAACCTGGAGCTGGTTCTTTAAGAAAATCAACAAGATAAATAAACCTTTGGCCAGACTAATTAGAGGGCACAGGGAAAGCAATCTAATTAACAAAATCAAAAATGAAAATGGAGACACAACAACAGAATGTGAGGAAATCCAAACATCATCAGATCTTACTATAAAAGGAAACTACTCAACAAAACTGAAAAACCTGAATGAAATGGACAATTTCCTAGACAGATACAGGTACCAAGGTTAAATCCAGATCAGATTAACAATCTAAACAGTCCCATTTCCCCTAAAGAAATTGAAGCAGTCATTAATAGTCTCCCAACCTAAAAAAGCCCAGGACCAGAGAGGTTTAGTGCAGAGTTGAATCAAACCTTCAAAGAAGACCTAATTCCAATTTGCCTCAAACTATTCCAAAAAATGGAAACAAAAGGTACTCTACCCAATTCATTCTATGAAGCCACAATTACTCTGATACCTAAACCACATAAAGACACAACAAAGAAAGAGAACTTCAGACCAATTTCCCTTATGAATATCGATGCAAAAATACTCAATAAAATCCTCGCAAACCGAATCCAATAACACATCAAAATGATCATAAATCATGATTAAGTTGGCTTCATCCCAGAGATGCAGGGATGGTTTAATATATGGAAATCCATCAATGTAATCTACTTTATTAACAAACTCAAAGACAAAAACCACATGATCATCACATTAGATGCTGAGAAATCAATTGACAAAAATCCAACACCCATTCATGATAAAAGTCTTGGAAAGATCAGGAATTCAAGGCCCATGCCTAAACATAATAAAAGCAATATATAGCAAACCAGTACCCAACATCAAACTAAATGGAGAGAAACTTGAAGCAATCTCACTAAAATCAGGGACTAGACAAGGTTTCTCCCTACCTGTTCAATATAGTACTTGAAGTCTTAGCCAGAGCAATTAGACAACTAAAGGAGTTCAAGGGGATACAAATTGGAAAGGAAGAAGTCAAAATACTACTGTTTGCAGATTATATGAGAGTATACATAAGTGATCCCAAAAATCCCACCAGAGAACTCCTAAACCTGATAAGGAGCTTCAGTGCAGCAGCTGGATATGAAATTAACTCAAACAAACCAATAGTCTTTCTCTACACAAAGGATAAGAGGGCTGAGAAAGAAATTAGGGAAACAACACCCTTCACAATAGTCACAAATACTATAAAATACCTTGGTGTGACTCTAACTAAGGAAGTGAAAGACCTGTATGATAAGAATTTCAAGTCTCTGAAGAAAGAAATAAAAGAAGATCTCAGAAGATGGAAAGATCTCCCATGCTCATGGATTGGCAGGATTAATATAGTAGAAATGGCTAACTTGCCAAAAGCAATCTACAGATTCAATGCAATCCCCATCAAAATTCCAACTCAATTCTTCACCTAGTCAGAAAGGGAAATTTGTAAATTCATCTGGTATAATAAAAAACCTAGGATAGCAAAAACTCTTCTCAAAAATAAAAGAACATCTGGTGAAATCACCATTCCTGAACTCAAGCTGTACCACTGAGCAATTGTCATAAAAACTTCATGGTACTGGTACACTGACAGACAGATAGATCAATGGAATAGAATTGCAGAGCCAGAAATGAACCCACACACCTATGGTCACTTGATCTTTGACAAAGGAGTTAAAATCATCTAGTGGGAAAAAAGATAGCATTTTCAACAAATGATGCTGGCTCAACTGGCAGTTATCATGTAGAAGAATGTGAATGATCCATTCTTTTCTCTTTGTACAAAGCTCAAGTCTAAGTGGATCAAGGAACTCCACATAAAACTAAATACACTAAAACTTATAGAGGAGAGAGTGGGGAAAAGCCTCGAAGATATGGGCACATGGGAAAAATTCCTGAACTGAACACCAATGACGTGCTGTAAGATAGAGAATTGACAAATGGGACTTCAGAAAATTGCAAAGCTTCTGTAAAATAAAAGACACTGTCAATAGACAAAAAGGCCACAAAAAGACTGGGAAAGGTTCTTTACCAATCCTAAATCAGATAGGGGACTAATATCTAATATATAAAAAGAACTCAAGAAGGTGGACTCCAGAAAATCAAATAACCCCATTAAAAAATGGGGCACCGAGCTAAACAAAGAATTCTCAACTGAAGAATACCGAATGGCTGAGAAGCACCTGAAAAAATGTTCAACATCCTTTTATTCCCCATTTTTATTATATATTTTCTTTTTTTCAATTTTTATTAGATATTTTCTTCATTTACATTTCAAATGTTATCCCCAAAGTTCCCTAAATGCTCCCCCATCCCCCACCCTGCTCCCCTACCCACCCACTCCCACATCTTGGCCCTGGCGTTCCCCTGTACTGGGGCATATAAAGTTTGCATGAACAAGCGGCCTCTCTTCCCAATGATGGCCAACTAGGCCATCTTCTGCTATATATTCAGCTAGAGACATGAACTCTGGGGGTACTAGTTATCTCATATTGTTCTTCCACCTATAAGGATGGAGACCCCTTCAGCTCCTTGGGTACTTTCTCTAGCTCCTTCCTTGGGAACCCTGTGTTCCATCTAATAGCTGACTGTGAGCATCCACTTCTGTGTTTGTCAGGCACTGGTATAGCCTCACACGAGACAGCTATATCAGGGCCCTTTCAGCAATATCTTGCTGGCATATGCAATAGTGTCTTTGTTTGGTGGCTGATTATGGGATGGATCCCCGGCTGCAGCAGTCACTGGTTGGTCCATCCTTTTGTTTCAGCTCCACACTTGATCTCTGTATCTCCTTCAATGTGTGCTTTGTTCTTAATTCTAGGAAGGGGCAAAGTGTCCACCCTTTGATCTTCATTCTTCTTGAGTTTCATGTGTTTAGTAAATTGTATCTTGGGTAGTCTAGGTTTCTGGGCTAATATCCGCTTATCAGTGAGTACATGTTATGTGAGTTCTTTTGTGATTGGGTTACCTCACTCAGGATGATACATCCTTAATCATCAGGGAAATGCAAATCAAAACAACCTTGAGATTCCATGTCACACCAGTCAAAAATTCAGGTGACAACAGATGCTGGCTAGGATATGGAGAAAGAAGAACACTCCTTCATTGCTGGAAGGATTGCAAGCTTGTACAACCACTCTGGAAGTCAGTCTGGTGGTTCCTCAGAAAATTGGACATAGTACTATTGGAAGATTTAGGAATACCTCTCCTGGACATATACCCCAAAGAAGTTCCAACTGGTAATAAGGACACATGCTCCACTATGTTCATAGAAGCCCTATTTATAACAGCCAGAAGCTGTAAAGAACCCAGATGTCCCTCAACAGAGGGATGGATACAGAAAATGTGGTACATTTATACAATGGAGTGCTACTCAGCTATTAAAATCAATGAATTTATGAAATTCTTAGGCAAATGAATGTATCTGGAGGATATCATCCTGAGTGAGGTAACCCAATCACAATAGAACTCACATGATATGCACTCACTGATAAGTGGATATTTGCCCAGAAACTTAGAATACCCAAGATACAATTTGCAAAACACATGAAACTCAAGAAAAAAGAAGACCAAAATGTAGATACTACTTTCCTCCTTAGAATGGAGAACAAAACATCCATGGAAGGAGTTACAGAGACAAAATTTGGAGCTGAGATGGAAGGAAGGACCACCCAGAGACTGTCCGACCTGGGGATCCAACCCATAATCAACTACCAAATGCAGATACTATTGCATATGCCAGCAAGATTTTGCTGACAGGACCCTGATATAGCTGTCTCTTGTGAGGCTATGCCAGTGCCTGGCAAAAACAGCAGTGGACTCTCACAGTCATCTATTGGATGGAACACAGGACCCACAATGGAGGAGCTAGAGAAAGTACCCAAGGATCTGAAGTGGTCTGCAACCCTATAGGTGGAAGAACAATATGAACTAACCTGTACCCTCCAGAGTTTGTGTCTCTAGCTGCATATGTAGCAGAAGATGGCCTAGATGGCCATCTTTGGGAGGAGAGGTCTTGGACTTGCAAAGATTATATGTCCCAGTACAGGGGAATGTCAGGGCCAGGAAGTGGGATTGGGTGGGTTGGGGAGTATGGCAGGGGGAGGGTATTGGGGACTTTCAGGATAGTGTCTGAAATGTAAATGAAAAAAATATCTAATAAAAATTTGTTTAAAATTTAAAAAATAAAAAGTAAAATATTAAAATAACAATAATAATAATAATTGAGACAATAAGAAGGGTTGCACATAAGCAGTGAAGGCAGAACATATTGATGAACCCGGGCCTTTACATGGTCTTATGAAAGGGAACTCAACCCCCACCCAGAACAGAATCACTTAAGGGTATAGTACATTCAAAGGTCATGCTGCTCTTTTGTCCTGGATTGCCTGAGAACATTCACTCAGAACAGACCATATTAATGCATATTAGAGGAAATACTGGATTGTAAATGGAAGAAAAATAAACAGAAAAAGACAACAGTGATCAGTCATAGGGAAATATAAACTTGTTTTCGACAACAGTGATTTATGCAACAGCAATATAGAGTAATAGTTTACTCATTGAACTAAAATAAAACAGTAATTCAAGGTGAAACAATCTTTGTAATACCACATTTCCAAAACTTTAGGACATGCTTAAGAAGGTGATAGGGAAATCACTCCACTGTAGCAGTCCTATGGAGGATGCTGCGTGTACAGTGTGAAATAAAACAGTTGATGTATGATGGAATATCTTAATTCTATCATCCCCTTGTGGCCTTAGGAAGAGATACTTAAGTTAGATAAAGAGTTGAGTACAGAATGCCTCAGAAGAAATTAGGGGCTGATTCAATGATTTGTGCAGAGGATATCATGAAATCTCTATACACATAGCATCCGAATAAGCATACACATGTACATTTCTCTCTCTCTCCTGCCAACCAAAAGGCATAAGTTTTAAGAAAGAATCATGACCTCTTTACAGACCATATAAGGTTTTGAAATCATTTTTAACTTAGGTCAGAACTTCAAAGAGATTAATACTTTTCCAGTTCTAAAAGAGGGGATCGATGAACATAAAACTTAAGTATCAGAAGACTTGTGGGTCATGTGAGAAAAATGTAGAAAAAAATTAGCCAAATTTCCATAAAATTACTTGAGTTTCAAAAGAATGGTAGTGGTACAGGAGTTGTAGCTCAGGAGGAAAGTGCTTGCCAAGGAAGCATCAAGCATTGTTCAGTCTCCAGAACCACAATAATACCAATATTAATTATACCTCCAGTTCCTCACTTTGGAAACTGATGCATAGAAAAGAAGTATAATCAGACAAACATATTGACTTATCTATGTAAACAACAACATCAAACAAATAAACAAGCAAACCAAAAAGCATATGAGAATATCTCTTTAGAGAATATTTTTTGCAGAATAGAGGGGAAATTTTAATATTAATGTTTTATAATTTCTTCTAAACTAAAACAATCCAAGAATTGAACATCAGTGACTTACAACATATAGGAAGGACTCTCAGACATGGATGAGAAAAGATCCCACAAGTTATGATAGTGTGTGTGTGTGTGTGTGTGTGTGTGTAGGTGCTATATATGTGCAGGTACACATATGTATAAATTAGAGAGTGAACTATGCTTATTCCACAGCTGTCTCTCACCCCATTTTATTTATTTCCAGATAGTATACCATTGGCCAGGAACTCACCAAGTAAGCCAAGCTGGGTGGACAAGGAGACCCAGAGGTTCTCCTATCTCCACTTCTCCAGAACCAAGAGTTGCTATGCTAAGCGTTTTTCATGTTTTGACACTTGCAAGGCAAGCACCTTTCAGACTAAGCCATCTCCCCAGTCTCTGAAGTGTAATCTAGCCACAACATTCATAAACATTCTGTTCAAATATGTGGATTCAGCTATATATTAGTTAGCAAGAAACACAGTGGGAAAATTGCAATGACTCCTGAGACTGGGTTAGCAAATGTGGGCTCTTTGAAATTCCCAGTATTTTTAGTGTTAAAAATGGAAGAAGTTATCTAATAAATATTGGGAAAAAATGGAAGAATTGGAAAGAAATGAAGGAGGCACTGGTAGATTGGTAGAGACAGGTTTCTGAAACAGTGCTGTAGTACTGGAGACTAAAAGAGAACTGGCTTTTTTAACCAGTGAGACACGGTTGATACACACTTGGATGATAAAGCTATGAAACAAAGTAATTGAGTAATTGATATGCAATCATAGTAGCTGCCTTTGGTAACTGCTGCAATTTGTGCCACTGGAGTTAAGCAGGGTTACTTCTGAGACACCAGGCAGTGTTCCATCCCATGATCTGGGCAGTATTCATAAATTTACTTTATCATAAAGCAATGATTTAGATACCCTCATATCAGCAGGGTAGTGTTGATGACATTTGTTCTCTCTCTCTCTCTCTCTCTCTCTCTCTCTCTCTCTCTCTCTCTCTCTCTCTGTGTGTGTGTGTGTGTGTGTGTGTATACAAACTTTGCATCCCATTCCATGGTCCATTATAGACCACAAATTGCTTTTATATTCTTACATGATTTTCAGAATTTAATGGCATTTAAAAAGGAATCACTATTTTCCCCTGTGAAATATAAAGAAATCACACCTAAAATCTGAAGTTACAGATCAAGTGACATTGGATGCTGAGGACTCCTCTGGGCTTCCTAAATCCTAGGGAGTTTGTCTGTACACCCTGCCTACACAAACATCACTCTAGTTTACTACCAGATAGGTAAAACTTGATACTTATGAGCAAATTCTGTAATGTAGATTCTGTAACTGTGCCTGTTTCAAGCATTTGTTCCAGTTACTGTTTTCACAGCACAAATATAGCACCTGAATCACTTCCCACTTTACAAACCTCAGAAGGTATCCTACGTGTGTGAGCATGGAGCTTTCCACAGGATGCTTGCGTAGCACCTTTTGTGATATCCATTGTGTGCGTGGTAGTTATTACTGTACATCAGTGTTAACAAACCAACCTCATTTCAACAGAGAAAATGACAAAAATAATTATTTAACCTCTACTTTTTAAGTACTGTTTTGTGCATGAGGAAACTGACCAAGAAATCTTTTGAAACTTGTAGCAAAATACTTCAAAGTAGAATTTTTTCTCCAGAGTTTTGTCATAATAAATATTAATCTCATCATGTTAACTTTGCTAGGGCCTAGTACATGGTAGATCATGGAAGAGAGAAGATATTGCTCTTAATACTATGAAGGTAAAAATGCTCTAGTTATCTTTGCACACAGGTGATGGTGATTTAAAAAAATAGAATTCCAGGAATAAAAGAAGCATCTAATGAATTAGTGTGAATTATTTTCCAGGAATCCCAAGTTTAGTTCTTATATGAAGCTTGACTCTGCTTGTTTATCCAGTTAGTAAGTGTGGGAGGATTCCCAGAACTCTGCAGAGTCACGTAGCGCTCCTTGACCAGCTGGTTTTGGCAAGCTTAAACAAGGTCTGTACAATACATTGCTAAACCAAGGAGTGAAGAAAACCTCCTTATATGCCTCCAGAAGTGGAGACCATGATGACAGCATTGTTAAAACTCACCATAAGCCTGCAGACATGTGACCTAGACTGAGATGTATTGCAACACATAGTCTAACATTAATAGAAATTATTTTTCCAGAGGAGTTAATGACTCACAATACACAAGCAGTTATGATGTCATTTGTTGATTTAGGATGCCTTTCTTTCTTCTCCACAATAACTTCTGCCATAATCATTTCAAAGAAAATGTTAGATTGAACCTGAAAATATTTTATGCATTGTCAAGTATCAAAGATTTTTTTCAATCTAGTTTGAATGATGTGCCATCTTATTTTTTACATTATTGATCAAACCTTTAATATTCTACTTATTTTTTTTAAAGGTGAAACACTGAAACTAGGTTTATAAGATGACATAGTTTACTGCTGGCAATGCCCATGACAAATTCTTTCTCAGTAAGACTATATTTACATGAGGCAAGTGATTTTAACCACAGTGTATTATTTGGCCCCAAATATCCTTTCTTCACTCCATTTTGACTTGGCTTGGCCAATGAGGAAAACCACATTGGCCAAGTAGTATACCACAATACTGGGAAAAGTCAAAAAATTACTAAGAGTTATGCAGAACAATGGTCCTGATTTTAGTAATTCACCTTGAGTTCTGGCAATGGTATAGATGTCAATCCTCCTTATATTTATTTCCTGAAGCCCCAAATAAAGTGTTTAATTTAAACTGTCTAGATCATATAATTAACAAATTTTTATTGAACAAATGATATTTTGATTTGTAGATAGGTTTAAATGCACATATAGTCATATAAAGAGTCACACATGATCATAAAAGAAAGTGAATTGCATAGGACAGGGTAGAAAAGATCTAGGTGAGAACCTGTGATTTGGAGGCCACTCAGGTCAACATAGTGAGTGAGATACCGTTAGGTGGGTCTACACATTGAGACTCTGGTAGTGGAGAGAGAGAGAGACAGAGACAGAGACAGAGACAGAGACAGAGACAGAGAGAGATCTAGATCTGGTCTGCTAGAAAAGAGTAAATTTCACAACTCGTTATGTTTGAAAGCATCCTTTTGATATTTGAGAGAATATTTAATAGAATATTTCATATTCTATTAAAATACAATTTCCTATATAATAAAAATGCTGTCTGTGATTATAAAGCTAAAATTGTCACCTATATCCTGAATCCCTTATGTGTCTTAAAAAGAAATTGAACATAAAACAAACAAAGCAATAAAATTAGATTAGTATTGTGTATTCCCAATCCTATAAGAGAGTCCGATTAAACCCCACCTCCACCATACATTCCCTGCCCTCACTTTAAAAAAAAAAAAAGGAAATATCATTCTGGAGAGATGGTGCAAAGTCTAAGAGAACATGTGCAACGATGAAGATCTGAATTCAAAGCCCTGACATCCACATAAAAAGCCAGACATGACTGTGTCCTTGTAAGCCCAGCACTGAAGGATGTAACAGATCTCACTGACTAGCTAGCCTAGCCAATATAAAGGGAACTTTCAGTTTTGTGAAGACATTATCTCAAAGAAATAAGATGGAGGATGATGCAAAAAGACACCCAGCATCCTTCCCTGGCCTCAGCATATGTGTGTACTTATATGTGCACACTCAAACATACAGAACATACAACACACACTCAAAAAATAGACAAACAGGCATGGGATATACATGCCATCAATTAGAAAGAGTAAAGGATCATCTGAAAAGAGTAAAAGCTTTTATATTAAGTTTTAATTAAGACTAAGGCCTTGTCAACTGAGATACAAATAAAAGCATCCCTTACATTGACCTCCATGTTGATGGCAGCACATGACACTAGATTATGACAGGTTGGGCTTCTTGGCATACTCAGTAGGCAGAGAAGGAAGTCACTTTGCTTTCCTTTTTGTAATTGAATATAGATTTTTCTTGCCACACAATATATTCTGAGCCTGATTTCTCTTCCCTTATCTCCACCCAGATTCTACCAACCTCTCACCTATCCACTACATGCCTTTTCCATTTCTCCAAAAATCAGACAAATATAAAGAAAAGGCAAGAATAAAACAAAAGAAACTTTAGAAAACAGAGGAAACACAAAGCAAAGCAAAGCAAACAAACAAACAAAAAACCGAGTATATGCTAATGAAGACATACACACATTTGGGGGAGAGGAGGAAAAGAACTAAAAAAAAAAAAAAATCAGAAATCAGAACCATAATGTATAATCAAAAGACCAGTAAGGTGTAAAAAAAAAATCACATACATAGTATTCAGACCCAAAAATTCTCCAAATATGCCAATCAGATCGTTTTATGTTGTCAATCTGCAGCTGGACATGGAGTACCTCCATTTGTGGGTTAGGGAAATTTTCTTCTATGATTTTGTTGAAATATTTTCTGTGCCTTTGACCTCCCTCGATTCCTATTACCCATAGATTTGGCTCTTTCACAGTCTCCCAGATTTCCTTGATGTTTTGTGACTGGATTTGTCCTTTTAACATTGAGCATTTTCTTTGACCAATTATCTATGTCTTCTACCTTTTCTTCAATGTTTGAGACTCTCTCTTCCATCTCTTGTACTCTGTTGGTGACATTTACCTCTGAGAATCTGTTTGACTTTCTAAATTTTTATTTGCAGTTCTATCTCACTTTGGGGTTTGTATAGTAATTCTATTTCTACTATCATTTCTTGAACTCTTCATTATTTCATTACAACACTTGTTTGTATTTTAACAGACTTTATTACAAAAATTACTCATATCCTCTCAAAGTGACAGACCAACAAGGGAAAACTTATAGTTACTTGAAGTTAGTAATTTAACATTGCTATTAGTGGCAATCACGACCTGTCATAAAACATCAGTCAGAGGAAGCTCAGTGAGGAAACTCACTACTGGTTTTGTTATTTTTTATGTAAATACATGAAATCCAAAACACTTTCATCCTATGAAATAAACCTGAATTTATTAATATTTTAATGTTTCCAAACACAGAGATTGCTGCCTGCACTCTGTGGTATACTCATACACATACCTCAACCAGTAGCTGATGTACTCCCAAACACCAAAGGTCAAGAGTTCTTATAGGAAAAACTTGCAGGAAGTTATTCATTCCAGGTCATACAAATGTTTTAGTATATCCTGGTTATTTATAGCACCTTTCCTTAGAATTTGCTCAAGTAGAAATCCCTGGGTGGGTCATCTATTCTTTACATGCCTCTAACAAGATGCAACCCCACATTTCAGGCAGATGACTGGGATTAGCCTTAGCCCATATATCCATGTACCTTGAAAGAAATCCAAATATTTTGGCTTAACATATTTAACCTGGTTTTCTCAAAATTATTTGGAGAAACCCACTATATCAGTTAGTATGAAGCAAAGGAGATAATTCTATGTTCACTGACATTTTCCTAAATGATTTATTGCACAGTAGTATGGGACTAAATGTCAAGTGCACTAGATTAGCCATTCTCAGAGCTGGAGAAACTCGAGGTGTTTTAGATGCTGACATTTACAGTTTGGAAGTGAATGACTCCAGAAGGGAGAGACCAAGCAGTAGAGATAACAGCCCTATTCACACAGATTTGTCAAATGTGTATGTTGGCTAATAACTCTCAGATGTTTCACTTAGAACAAACTGCAAAGGACCCTTCTTTGACTAGTATCAATGACAAGGAGTAACATAAAAATCAAAGAAAGAAAATCTCTGCTATCTTGATAGTCTTCTGGGTAAAAAATAGTAGAAAGGTGAAGGGTTGTCTAACCATTCTAGATTCTGTTATTTTGAGTGCTCACATGGACAGCCTGAATAATTATTGCAAAAAGGCACACTGATTATTTTATTTATTATATAGTGCTTTCAGTGGGAACAAATTCTAACATCAAGCCATTGAAATACTAGGCAAAGACGGTTATTTGAGTAAGCTTAGTACTTTAACTATGATGAAATTCTCTAAAACCATTTTAGATATTAATTTTTTATTAAATTATTGGTCCATCAACTTTGTTCATTTTAAAATGGTCTTAACTGAAGAAAGAGTTTTATCTTTCCAAAGCTACATATTGAGACAGAGAAGGAAATTGTGGGGGACTTATGTGATTTCTATTTTTAACATAAAGCAAAGATCATTAGTACCACATAACAGCAGCTTAAGAATACAAATCTATATAACAATAAAACTGTCGAGAAACTCATTCACTTATCGCAATATGATAGGATCATTCAGTGGAGAGAGAACAATTCTTAGCCCAAATGATGCTGCACAAAAGAATAGGTATTATTTTAAGGGGTGGGGGAGGGGCGATACACTTGCATGCTTACTTTATACCATTTAAGATTGGCTCTTAGATTGAATATCAAACTTAAAGATAAAAATTTGTAGGAGAAACAGAGGTTAAGCTATTTTCTTAAATAGAGAGGTCTTAGACATGAATCCAAAGGTCTTACCCAGAACTATGAAAGAACGATAAACTTGACTTCACCCTAATTAACACATGATTTTTCAAAAGAGAGCATAAAAGAAATGTAGAGAGAACAATGGTAAATTTGCAAAGCTAGTATTGTAAAGGTGTAGATCCAGGATGCATTAGTTATCTATTCTGCATGTTGAACTATTCCAATACTTAGCATCTTAAATCGAGAAACCATGAGTTTCTAAAGGTCAATGATCTGCAAGTGATATGTGCCTCTGGCTAAAGGCTACAAGAAAGCTGTTGCCTAGACTGCAGCAATCCAAAACTAGCATGTGCTACCATGCTCATCCATTTAATTGTTGGCAGTCCCATGATCCTCTCCATGGGCCATCTAATTGTCCTTATAAAATGAGTTTTCCTTAGAAAGTAATGGGAAGTCATAAAGAAAGGAGAGAGAGAGAGAGAGAGAAAGAGAGAGAGAGAGATAGAGAGAATAAAATAAAAGGCATTATCTTGAGAAGGCACTACAAGTGAGTGAATACCAGAAGATTGGGCTGACTTTTATACATTGCATCAAAATGACTCATTAGGTTCAATAATAACAGAAATGGCACAATAAGCAAAAGGCCAAAATAGTCCAATACACCCCTCAATAGAAAATGGTAAGTAAATAGATTTTAAAAGTACCTGATAACATACAGAACATTACTTTCATAATGATGAAAATCAAAGTGGTTATGAAATATCATTTATATTAACACTAGAATGACTATATTCAAAGATGGAGCATACAAATTGGCAAATATTTGGGAAACCTGGGGCCTTCATTCCTTGCTGATGGAATGTAAAATGGCACAACCCCTCTGCAGAATAGCTGGGTAACTTCTAAAAGCTGAACATCTACTTGCCTTGTGACTCAGCAGTTCTAATCCAGGCTGGCTATACAAAGAAATGAAAGAATGCAGTCCATCAGAGACATGTACCTTAGTGTTTTCATTCATGTATCATCTGGTTAGAAATTGGTCAGTGATTAGATAGAGAAGCACAAATTTGCATGGATACAATATAGTAATAGCCAACAAAAGAATCCATCTAGCATGGTGATTGTGTGTCCAAGACCCCTGGTGCGTATATATGAGAGGTCTGCCTGATCTGGCCTAAGTGTGAGAAGATGCATTCAATCCTGGTGAAAATTGAGGCACCAGGAAATGGGGATGCCTGATGGAGGAGAGCACCCTCTCTGAGACAAGGGGGAGGAGGAATGGGATGGGAACTGGGAGGGGGAACTGAGAGGAGGTTAATGACTAGAGTGTAAATAAATAAAATTTTGAAATAAAAATTGAAGAAGAAAAAAGCTATTTCCCAAAGTTTGGCTTATCTTAATAATTGCCACATATTTAATGCTTAAATCAGAAAAAATGTACTATTTTACAAGTGTACCATGGACTCAAGATTAATATCAAGGTATTCAAGGGGCTTTGGTGGCTCTAGATGAGAATCTATTTTTCTAACCTTCCCCTTCTAAAAGCCACCTGTGTTTGAACAAAAGCATCAAAGCTGGCATGGACAGGCTCCGTGCTTATTATTCGAATGCCCTTGAAGTGGTTATAACTCTCTAGACCCAACTGGTTCTTTACTTTCAAGGGCTGACAAAATTATATTAGACTCATGCAGATGATCTTGGATCTCTTCATCTGAAAAGCTTAACCATAGTAGTAAAGTTTTTGTACATATGTGAGGGCAGTTGCAAGTATAAGGGTTGACGTATGAGCATCTTTAACGGGCTTTATATTCTGCTTACCATGTCTTTTAGAAGAAATTTTTATATGAAAACAGAGAAACAACGCTAAGTAAATGAAAGTTGTGTCAGTTGTTGTCTTGGGTAGATGTGGCATGCTTCATTGAAATCAGATACAAGAGACCTATTGTATGTAAAATTAACCTGGGGTCATACTTGCAAATTCTGTATTTTACTTAAACTCCTTAAGCTTCTCATTGAATACATTTTATGAAATAAAAAGTAGTATTTTGAAACATTTTAGATGAATAAAGCAAAATGAAGTATTTTATTGGCATGGTTGGTATTATTAAAGTGAGTACTGGCTCATAAATAAGATCTTATTTGAGATGTTTAACTTCTGGTTAATTATTTCATCCCAATCAATTGAATAAATATTTTGGGACCATCAGTAACACCTTGTAGCTACATACAATGTCTCATTAACTGATCTTAAATAGATTTGTATCAGTCTATCAGTTAACTAAAGTGAGAAAATTTAGTGTGCATAGTGCAAGACTTCTACATCCAATACAGGGGGAAAAACAAAGAACTTTCTTTGAGTCCATCCAACACAAGAGTTGTGACCAGGCAGACAGACATGCCCACATTGGATCTAAAAGCGTCATCCCATCATGTCCAAAACCCTTGATTCATTACTGAGAATCATAACACAACCCATCCATCAATTTTTCTTTTCTCATAAAGACCTGTGAATCTTGACTTGTTTTAGAGTTTCCTCTGCTTTGCATGTACCATGACTCTGAAAATTCTGCCTTTTATAAAAGCATAAAACAATATACATCGACTAAGTCACTTTAAAAACTATGCAGTGGAGATACGTTTTTGTTTGATGTATATATTTGTTTTGGAAGTACTAAGAGTGACTTTACCTTCTGCCCTTGTCTTTTTAATGACTCACTAATTTATTCTGATGTATCTCAATGAGTCAGCTTGGCTGAATTGTGTGAATTGGTGGGTGGTACCACAGGAAGTCTGGTGCTGGCGTTTTTTTAACTGTAGGTGATCATGTCCTGCAGTGGTTATTCCCATGACGACATTCTGCTTTTCCTTACTGCCTTGAAGTCTCTGGTAACTGGGGGGGGGGGGTAATGTCTGTGGGTTGGTTTAAAAAAATGAAGTGATCCAAGGACACTGTGTTACTGATTTCCAAAACCACCTATGTAAACTTACCAAAGCAATGAGAAGGAGACTGAGGGCTCCAGTGGGCATGCTCACATGACTTCACCCTGACGTACAGCAATTCAAAACTCAGTGCCTACTTCTCTAAATGTTCTTTGTAAATAGGTGAGGGAAGTTTACCTATTTAGCAAACACTTCCTTTTATTATTTCTTCACTTCCAATATTCCAAGATTTCTTTTCTGATATATTGACTGTCAGGAAAGAAATCCGGAGTACAGAGCCATTTCCTTAAGAATAGTAATTTTAGAGATTATTTTTTTTTTATCAATGTCTAAATCTTACTAATTCTTTGTCAAGTGGGGGTTTGGGGTAGAAATAATTTGCACCATAGCCATAAATGATTAAAGATATATTCTTTCCCAATTAACTTGGCTTAATGCTTAGACCATGGATAAAGATCATTCATTTGACCAGGTTTTGTTGGATTCATTCTTTTTTTTATGTTTTATTTTAAATTTCAAAGTCCTTACCAAAGCAACTTTTATGTCTTAAGAAAAAGAAAAATCCCAAATTTAATTACAGGTTAGAACGGTTTCTGTTACCAAAATGACTTTGGAGTTCCATGTAATTAGAATCAGATAAAATGTATGTTTTGCATCCAACTTCAAGGGTGCCATTAAGATAAAGCCCGATGACATGAGGATTTTACTTTTGACCTGTTTCTCAGAGATTTGCCCTCCACAGAGCAGCATATGGAGCCATCTCCCAAAGTAGCTCTGTTCTGCAGAAGAAATGATCCCTTTTAGAGGAAGTTATAGTTCTTAATAACAAACAAAAGGAGCTGGGATATAAGCACATCCTCTTTGATGATGATATGACTCATCAGTGGAATTTGCCTGTCAGGGACCAGTGTTTTATGTTGCAGGATATTATCAAAATAACTGCTTATTTTTAAAAAACTGAAGTTGCATTCATCACATTGTTGTCGCTTGGAAACCAGTATAAAATGTGATAGCAAGAACTCTAACGGAAATCAAGAAATATTAATACCGAAAACATTCTGTCTCTATCATAAATGAATAGAAGTGATGCCATGAACCTCAATCACCCTACTCCAGAAATCAAGAGGTTAATAGTTTTCAGTAAGTGAACTGAAAAGTGGCTCCCAATTTTCAGAAGCCTGCTGTCAACCGGGCCTGTGCATGAAATCATTTGTTTGTGTGCTAGAGGGTGTTAAAGTGAGAAGCAAAGAGAACCATGCAAAAACATCTTCCAGGTAAGTCTTGTCAGAGGTGAGTAGTTTTCTACTTTTCCACAGCTAAGCTTTTGTTCAGTTAGAAAGCCAAAGGGCACACAACTCAGAAGCTGGCACTTAATTAAAAAGAAAGATGAATTCTAACATCAGGACAAATGTGGCTATGCTCATTTTTCTCTGGTTCCTCCACACTCCCAGCGAAGTTGCCTCAAACATTTTTTTCCAATTAGAAGCAACTAGTTTGCAGTGATTTCACTTTCAGTAAATGTCACTGTGTGGCATTTGATGGGGAAAATTCAGAAGCAAAAAACAAAAACTAAAGGTCCCTGCTGGCTTATTTCCCTGACAGTATTTAGTATTTATTTGATGGTGTTCCAATTATCTTGGCTTAAAAACCACAAGTCTCAAAGACAGACCTCTAAAGAGAGAGATGGACTGATCACTGGATGAAGGAAAAGAAGCACTTTTGTCCAGTGGCTCTAAAGTTAGAATTTTTCTTGCTGTGGGATGTTCTGGCATTCATTACTGATCCTGTGCGTGGTACAGTGTCTGGGTCTGGACAGAACTTAGTAAATGCTGGGTTTGTAAACAAATATATCTCTAGCAGGCTTTATTTGGGTCAGTCTGTCCTTGTTTTCTGGGAGAAGAGTTCCTTGTTTAAGAGGTAAACAAAGGTTAGGGAGAGAGTTTCTTGAGCCAGGTTCTGTGTCTTTCTCTCCGGGCGTTCTATTGGCTTGTGAAAATTGTGCCGTAGGCACCATCTCAGACCATGTTTTTCAATCTTCGTTTTCTATACCACAAATACTAGATAGATATAAAGCACCTAGAATAATAAATCCTCTGATCAGAGTATGTTTCCTCTGGTTCTCATGTTAGGTTCAATAACAGAACTCCAAAGCATATAGAATTTTAAAATTTGGGATTACTGGAGCTAAATATTTTGTGATTTCGGTCTCCCATGATTTATAATTTTTTTTAATTTACTGACACAAATAAATATTCAATGGATGCCAAATGGATTAGAGTCTTTAAGAGTGCTCTGAAAGCTATTTGTGGAAAGATCTTTTAATAAAATTATTAATTTTCACAGTCTAAATGTTGTAGAGCTCATTTAACTGTATCTGTGTTCTCAGATTGACAATTAGATTCATGTCCAGTCAGATATTTTATTAGTTTAATCTTTAGAAGACATAATTTCTTATACAAAATGACATAAGTATCAGAAAGAGGTGGCTTTGCCTGACTGAAGTTAGCAGCCCACATATTATGGCTATGAGGAGGGTTCCTGTTCAGTGAAGTGGAGATGGTCAGGACACTCACAAGTGGAGTTGTGCACAAGATCAAAGAGACATAAAGCAACCTACCAGACTGTATTCTGTGTTTTCATTTCCTGATGGTTGTGAGCTTTCGAATTGTAGCAATTGCCAAAGTCGCCATTGGAGGCAATTTGTGTCCTTCCAGACATCGAAACTGCCATAAAGCAACCCTCTTTTTGTCACCTGACTTTATAGCTTTGTTGTAGGTAATCTACTTGGTGTGGCAGCAGCAGGAATTGTAAATTGTAATGCTTTGCTTTATAGAACCTATTCTTAGGTTTCTTATTGGAGTTACCTTTAAATATTTTGCTAAGTTTTCTCTATATACAGATGTAAATTTATGGGATCTCTCTACTTCTTACCAATGTTTAGCAGCTAGTTACAGTTAGAAGTTACTCCTTATTAGAAGTTTATACCTAGGAATTTCATATATTCATTGTTTCTAATAGCTGAGTAGTACTCCATTGTGTAAATGTACCAAATTTTTTGTATCCATTCCTCTGTTGAGGGACATCTGGGTTCTTTCCAGCTTCTGGCTATTATGAATAAGGCTGCTATGAACATAGTGGAACATGTGTCCTTATAACCAGATGGAAATTCTTCTGGATATATGCCAAGTAGAGGAATTGCTGGATCTTCCAGTAGTACTATGTCCAATTTTCTGAGGAACCGCCAGACTGATTTACAGAGTGGTTGAACAAGCTTGCAGTCCCACCAACAGTGGAGGAGTGTTCCCCTTTCTCCACATCCACGCCAGCATCTGCTGTCACCTGATTTTTTGATCTTAGCCATTCTTACTGGTGTGAGGTGGAATCTCAGGGTTGTTTTGATTTGCATTTCCCTGATGATTAAGGATGTTGAACATTTTTTCNATACTAGCCCAGAAGCCTAGACTACCCAAGATACAACTTACTAAACACATGAATCTCAAGAAGAATGAAGTTCAAAATGTGGTCTCTTTGCCCCTTCCTAGAATTAAGAACAAAGCACACACTGAAGGAGTTACAGAGATCATGTGTGAAGCTGAATCAAAAGGATGGACCAACCAGTGACGGCGGCTGCCAGGGATCCATCCCATAATCAGCCACCAAAATAAACACTATAGCATATGCCAGCAAGATAATGCTGAAAGGGACCTGATATAGCTGTCTCATGGGAGGCTATACCAGTGCCTGGCAAACATGAAAGTGGTTGCTCACAGTCAGCTATTAGTTGGAACACAGGACTCCCAAGGAAGGAGCTAGAGAAAGTACCCAAGGAGTTGAAGGGGTCTTCAACCCTATAGGTGGAAGAATAACATGAACTAACTAGTTCCCCCTGCACTCATGTATCTAGCTGCATATATGGAAGAAGATGGCCTAGTTGGCCATCATTGGGAGGAGAGGCCCCTTGCTCATACAGACTCTATATGCCCTAGTGCCAGGGCCATTATGTGGGAGGGGGTGGGTAGGGGAGCAGGGCGGGGATGCGGGAGGGTAAGGGGAAATTTCTGGATAACATTTGAAATGTAAATGAAGAAAATATCTAATAAAGAGAAAAAAAAAGAAGTTTATACCTGATTCATTCTACTTTTATTGAAATTTTATTTTACAGTTCTATAATCTTATAACACTAATTTAAAACACTAATTTTGGATGAGACTTTGGGAACATTAAAGAGTAAAATCATTCATAATGAAAACCTTGTTTTTCATTTTTCAAGTCAATATATGTATACATATGTATACATATATGTACATATGTAAATATACATGTGTATGTGTGTTTATACATGCATATATATATGTATAGATAGATAGGTATAGATATAGATATAGATCTATTTTTTCCAAACATGACATTTCTAGGATTTACAGGGAGTTGGAAAGAAAGTTTTAGCAGTTAATAAACATTATGATTATTTAATATCTAATTGTCACATTTTCAGCAGAAATTTCAGGTAAATCTTTATAAATAGTAACTAACACTATTCTTATCACAGAAAAGATAAGTTCTAAAAGCAGACATACTTATTAAATAGGGTCTGAATAAAGACCTAAGCTCAAAACCTTACAATCTGAGACTAGAAACAATCCTAAAAACTGTCTAGTCTAAGTCCTAGGTTTTGAAATTGAGATAATTCTATTTCAAGGAAATAAACTGTCTTAGGATAAATTGCCAGTTGGTGTCTTAGTGGAGGCAATTGTCCAGGTTTATGACTTTTAATTCACTAACATTCTCTTTTCTAGATAGACGAACTGACAGGCACAAGTGACAGGCACAAGTGGTTAGGATTGAACTCTCCTTATAATGGCCAATTTAAAGTTATTTTTAGGCTAGCCTTTGATGTTTAGAACTGTATCTCAACATAATTTGTCCATCTTCTATTGTTTATTTCTTACTCAAAATTTATTACTTTTTAATTAAGCACAAGTATAATTAAAAAACAGGAACATAAAAGAAAGAATACAATTTATATAATTATAATTTTTAGTTTTCGCTTCTTACTTATACATGGTCAAATATTTCCTGAATTTGTAATGATGAAGTAATACATTCTATTTTAAATTAGCATTATACCAAGACATTGTCATGTTATTACCTAATGCTCATAATTATTTCTTTAGCAAGTACATAATATTTCATTACTTACTTTGATATTTATCCAACCTTTTCATTCTTTTTGAGCAATTAGGTCATTTCTAACATTACTATAAATAACACCACTGTGAAGATTTTTATGCTCATTGCTTTCTGTTGCTGTTTTTCTTCAAACAGCTTTTCTGTAAATATGTGTTGCTCAATTTTAGCCTAGAGATGAATATTTGGAAGTTAATGTGGTTCACAGAGCATCTTGCTAAATTGAATTCTAGTGTGGTTACATTGTAAGAACTAAAGAACAAAGCCATACAGGATGCTGTGAGTGAAAAGCATAGCTGCACTTGCACCTGAAGTAACTGAAAGTAACAGAGAAATCGAGGGGAAACCCTGCCTTGTGTGTAGAAGGGTGTTTTCAAAAGCCTACAATAATTACTTAGAAGGTATTCCTTCAAAGTCATTAATAGTGTTAATTTCAAATAATACTATTTGTCAGAACTTGTAAAGGAGCTAAGCTAGTAAAGATAAGGCATTTTTAGACTGAAGAAAGGTTAAGGAATTTAGAAGCCAAACCATATGCAGTATCTACTTCATAGTATTAATTCTCACTATCCATTATAAACCCTTGAAGTATAACAATTCTTCAGATTAACCTTGACAATGAGGAGGCTGAGAACATGGGGCTGTCGAGTAAAAGAAACTATAGAGAAGTGAAATAAATCCCTTCTTGTCCATCATCACCATATCTTCCCTACAGAAAACATACACTGATCATGAAAGGCCAGGTTTCCACAAATCCCATAAGTAGGATGCTCAGGGTGGGCTGGGTCCTACTGTCTAACTTGCTGACTTACAACAGTGCTGTTCTGGTATGGTTCTTTCCCATCTGTGTGTTGCCACGGCGCTGCTTTGTCCTGGTCACTGTCTCTGATGCATTGGATTTGCAGTCCCGCCTAGTTCTCACAACTCCACACAGTGTGGCTGCTTCCTCTAATTGGCATCCATAATCTTCAAGTCTCAGAATGTTCTAAGTATTTTGCATAAAGCCACACTTTCTGAGTTGTGCTTTAAAACAGCAATGACTACCCAGCTCTGAATGAGTTCTATGTGAAGTGTCTTTAGGTATAGCACCATCTTCAGTAAAACACAATTCTGCTTCAATAATGACAAGAGCTTTTCTCCGGTTTTGGGCTTACACTGTGATGTTTCTACTGAAACAACTTAAAATGGCTTTAGCCTTCCTCAAAATGTCAGTCACACTGAACTTTTACTCTACTCTTAGATGTGTATCCAAGAAAGAACAAATAGGAATCACAATAGTGACCCAAAATGAACTCAGTAGTGATTTATGAAATGCTATAATATTTTGTCCTCAGTTTTCATGGCTAACATGTACTAAAGACACGAAAGATATTCCAAATCAGCACTTGGGCTGCCAGTGGAGTCTCAACAATACTAATTCAGATTTAACAACCACCCTGATTCATCTCTTCAGGCTCAGATTTCATAAAAACAAAAGATGAAGTCTCATGCCTTTGGCTGAGATGTCTCTAAACATAATTCTTTAAAACTACCCAAACCCTATAATGTGGATGTGAAAACTTAAAAAAAAAAAAAGAAAGAAAGAAAAAAAGAAAAAGAAAAAAAAAGAAAAAAAACAGTATGGCAGAAACCCATGCCTTGAACAAAGCAACCACAGATTTAATTATCTTTTTTTTTCTCTTCAAGTATTCAAAATAATTTTGCAGCAAATCACTTAAAATTACTCTCAAGAATGTATGTAGGGACAATTAGGATGATGTTGGTAGACTGGAAATATATCTTCCCTTACATTGCTCCAAAAATTCACAAAAGAAAAGATTAGATGAGTCTTAGAGTTCTTTAAAATTTAAATATTTCTACCACAAATATAATATTAAAGAGAAAATTCTTAAAATGTATAACTTATGGCTTTCAAATGTATGTTTATGAATTTTAAAGTCTCATCTTGGGGTGGCTGATGAGGCCTCACCTCTTCCTAAAGGACCTCGGGCAGATAATGGAGGCTGCTGGAGAAGTGTCCTTTGCTTCTGTAATGCAGCTACCAAAAAGATACTCAAGGTCCAGTCAGTCACCTTCTATACATGCCCATGTATGCCATTAAAGTTAGGGAGTCTCACACAAACAAAGAGATGAGAGACTAGAGAGATGGCTCAGAGGTTAAAGGCATAGACTGCCCTCAGAGAAAACCCGAAGTTAATTTCCATCAGCTACATCCCATAGATCCTACTCCAGAGGATCTGACTCCCTCTTTTGGTCTCCACAGGTACTGCATGCACCTGCACAAAGCCAGTAGAGATACACACATGTACACATAATTAAATAGAAAATAAAACTTTTAGGATTGGTAAAGATCTTTTCCCAATTTGTTGGTTGCCTTTTGGTCTTATTGACAGTGTCCTTTGCCTTATAGAAGCTTTGCAATTTTATTAGGTCCCATTTGTTAATTCTTGATCTTACAGCACAAGCCATTGGTGTTCTGTTCAGGAATTTTTTCCCCTGTGCCCATATCTTTGAGGCTCTTCACCACATTCTCCTCTATAAGTTTCAGTGTCTCTGGTTTTATGTGGAGTTCCTTGATCCACTTAGACTTCAGCTTTGTACAATGAGATTAAAAAAATGGATCAATTCATATTCTTCTACATGCTAATCGACAGTTGAGCTAGCATACTTCTATTCTTCTTAGAAGGGGGAGCAAAATACCCGTGGAAGGAGTTACAGAGACAAAATTCAGAGCAGAGACTAAAAGAATGACCATTCAGAGACTGCCTGACTTGGGGATCCATCGCATAAACAACCACCAAACCAGACACTATTGTGGATGCCAACAAGAGCATTGCTGACAGGAGCCTGATATAGCTGTCTCCTGAGAATCTCTGCCAGTGCCTTACAAATACAAAAGTTGATGCTCATAGCCATCCATTGGATGGAGCACAGGGTTCCCAATGCAGGAGCTAGAGAAAGTACTCAATGAGCTGAAGGGGGTTGCATCCCCATAGGAGGAACAACAATGTGAACTAACCAGTACCCCCAGAGCTCCCTGGGACTAAACCACCAACCAAAGTAAACACATGGAGGGACTTGTGGCTCTAGCTGCATGTGTAGCAGAGGATCGCCTAGTCTGTCATCAATGGCAGGAGAGGCTCTTGGTCTTGTGAAGGTCTTTCTCTCTCTATGTGTCCTTGTGTGTATGTTTGCCTATGTGTCTTTTTGTTTGTGTCTCTGTGTGTGTCCTTGTGTGCATGTTTTTGTCTATGTGTCTTTGTGTGTGTTTATCTTTGTGTATGTGTGTGTCTCTGTGTGTGTCCTTGTGTGTATGTCTTGGTCTATGTGTCTTTGTGTGTATTTATCTTTGTGTGTCTTTTGTGTGTGTGTGTGTGTGTGCCTTTGTGTGTGTGTGTTCTTGTGTGTATGTCTTTGTGTGCATGTGTGTGTCTTTGTGTATCTGTGTATCCAACAAATAAACACATAATTTTTAAAAATTCCACTCATAAGAAAACTATTTTAAATCTGTAACAGGAAGCAAGGTCCTGACTATAAACTACAAAGAGAAAAATACATACTACAAACACAGCAGACCTTTCCACAGCTCACTGATATTCTACATATTTACATATATATACAGTTACAAGGACAATTCTACAATGAATTGTGTCTTAGAGAATGTGAAGAACATGATTCCATGTTTTGCACAGCCCTCAGTCTCTTATAGATGGTCTACATATCAAGACATAATTTGTCAAAAAGTTTTTTCACTTTATAGGCTCTCCAAGCCTGAAACACACTGCCTATAAGCTAAACTGTGTTTGTTACATGTGAACTGTGTGTGTGTGTGTGTGTGTGTGTGTGTGTGTATAAAACTGAGACTTGTAAATAAATTTTTTCACAGTTATCCTAGGTGCAATTTTTTTCTTCCTATTATTCCTGTCTCATGAAAATTAATCCTATGAGTCAGTTACTTCAATCGGTTGTACTTCCTCCCTGTTTAAATGTAGGCTCATTTCCCTCTTGGTGTGTGTGCTCTGTACCTCAAAGTCATTTCCATGCATAATGTCCTTGGTTCTGTACCTGTACCCTAATCATTCACTGAAAGAGGGAATAAAACATAGAGAAGATGTGGCCCTAATTGACATTTCTTTTACCACATATTCACTTTCTTTCCGCAAACGTTCTCACTAGTCTTCCGGTTTGTCAAGTTCCTGTTCTGTACTGTGATTCCCTTGGCGGCCAGAGCTAGAGTTCCAAGAAGAACTCAAAGCAGGGGAGCAGAGGTGATGGGTAGAAATGATAGAAATAATGAGGCTCAAAAGGCTGTTGATGGTTCATTATTTAACAAGAGAAGCAGCCATTGTCCTGTGGTACTGCACTCTCAGGCTTGAATCTCTTGTGTTTCATACACATGTAGTAACAGGATGCTGTCACCTCTCTGTCCTACCAAGAGTAGAGGATCGATAAAACAGTAGTGTCTGTGTCCCTGCCACAGTGGGTCACAGTCCACAAGCTGGAGACTGGGGGTAGCTCCTCCGGTAATTCTTGGGCAAGGTGCCTCCTTGGGCCTTTCCTGGGCTGCATACCTATCTCATTGCTAAACTGTGTCTGGTTGGAAGGCCCATGCACATGCTCTTGTATGGTCAAAAAGAGAGACACCTCCTCAGTACAGAACTCACTCAAGGACCAGCATGGGCACATGGCAGGCTGCTGGCCAAAATGTGCCCACTAAGCCCCTAACAAATGAATCATCGCCTGGGTGACTAGAGAGACAGATGTTTACTGTGGAACAGTAACAGAAAAGTCTGGGCTTTTTGCCATTTAAGAAGAAGGAATAAAAGGCACATGAAATTTCTTGTCCTGGACAGAGCTCAGAGAAGGTATAATGTATGCAACTCTGTCTTTGGACAGACACATTGGCAAAGGAGACTATATATACATGTGTATGTATATATATATATATATATATATATATATATATATATATATATATATATATATTTGTACATGTATATGATGTATATGTGTATATATGTGTGTGTGTGTGTGTGTGTATGTGTGTATGTGTTTCTATCTGTACATGCATGTCATATATGTGCATATTATATTATGTTATTAGGACAGATTTGGTTTACCATAATGAAAATCTGGAATGTCTATTGTAATTTGCACTATACACTCAGACAGCTTTATTAAGTCTAAGCAGTAACCTGTCTGTGCTATGTCATTGAACATAACAGAGTGGTGAGCTGGGCCCTTCCTCTGCTTATTATCAGTTCTAGTTCTGGTCTTAGCTAACTATGTGTCTTCTAGCATGTTATTTAATATCTTGTCTCATCATTGTAACTAGGAAATGTTTGTATGTGTTAAGGACTTAGGACAGCACTGGAAATACATTAACTCTTCAATAAATGTTACTATAGAGTATTTATTTGCTGGCATTAGCTCTAAAATTTGGATAAAAATATAATTTTGTCCTTAATGTTATAGTCAAGTATCCAAAAGTATCTACAATATTATCAAGACCTGCTTGCACAGGTTAATTTTATCCTACAACTAATGTTATCTGGGTAATAATACTACAAATATTATCCTCGGGTCACCTTTCCCTGTATGGTAATTCCCATGCTGTGCATTAGCTGTCATTTTTTCCTTGTGGCTGTTAGTAAAACAGTGAGAGCATGAGGAAAATGGAAATTTAGTACAGAAATGAAACAGGTTCCAGAGTGGAAATTGGGGAAATTTTTGTAGTAACTTGTTACTGATGCCTTTTGGTATGTCAGCTAGATGCAGTTTCAGAGAACTAGAGTAGGGAGTCAGGTTGCATGGTTTTCTTTGGAGCCAGCAGAATCTTTTCTCTTCACATATCATTTGCTTGATATTTTGTTCTCCAGCACTCTTCCAAGTTGTGTGATGATCCAGTGTTCAGGGTGCAGACCTCCAAGGTTCTCTGGCATCTTCTTTCAAGTGTTCAGGAGGAAGGTGAGACCATCATGATATTTTCAGTGGTGCTGGGAATTTACCTGAAGTTTCCCACTGTATTTTACAAGTGATTTTATCATATGAGATAGTATAGTGTTGGCTAGTGGAAAATTGACAGCTAGTATAAATTATATAGTTGGTACTCATCACACCCTGAAAAGGTATCTGAGAAAAAAGATGTTTTGAACTAGCCATAACACAAAATTCTGAAGCTGATTGTAAGACACTCCTAATATGATGTATAGTTTTCCAAATTCAAGGCTGAGTAATGAAGGGAAGAAAAGACAGAAAATTTTAGAAACTTACTTCACAAGATGCTTATTTTTAGATGCTCTAAAATTACCAGCAAGACCTCATATGAAATTTCCTTGTAAGGTCCTTTTCTTTAGAACATCTCCCACACGTTCTAAACCTCAAACTTGGTTATAGTGTAGACTTAGAGAAGAGAGAGGTGGGAAGCAAGGTTGGGGTGTTATCCATATCTAAACACCCTTTGAAGCAGAGGAAGAAATAGAGGAGAGTGGGCAAGAGCTATGGTGGTATATGAGGAAGGCTCGATAGCATATGTGTATGAAAACATTATAAGACCCTTATATAAGCAAATAAATAAAGAAATATATAAATAATAGTCCTTAATACCTTATTTGAATATTATAACATTTACCTGAATTTAAAAAAAAATACGGTTTATTTATAACCTTAATTATTCAACAAATGAGAAGAATCAACCAGATTGCAGAATAGAAAATGCTAATGTTCTTCAATGGGAACACCAGTTCTACAATATACAACTGAATCTTCAGTGTGATAAATCCACCATGAAGTTACGAGAGTCTCAGGTAATGCTGAATTAGCTGCAGTCCTGCAAAGGAATCTGCTGCTGCAAAGCCAGCAAGAAAATTTGTGATGTTCATTTTGCAGAGCTCTTTCTCTGACAGATACTTGGGAGGAGACTGTTACCTTTTCCCTGGAAGATCAAAAAGGACTAGAATGTATGTTTGTAAATTCATCCTGTAAGGGGTAGATGGGCTTTCCAATGATTTCTGTCTTGCATTTCAACCAGGATAGGATGTGAGGCTGGGGACCACTGAAAACAAAGGTGAAACTTTGAAGAAGCAACTTCTCAGTAACTCTTGTTTCTCCCCTTGGGTCAGCATGAAGTGAGTGAGAACACACCCAAACAACAACAGCAACAACAATAAGAACAAAAGCAACAACAACAGAACAGACAATGACAACACAATGACCGCAGCAAGACCAACAGCAGGCCTCCCAGATCTCCTAGCTCTCAGCATTGCCCTTGGAAAACAATGAATCAGAGCAGAAAACATCATCTGGGAATTCCAAGGGAACTACCCAAGTGACAGTTCTATGTCTTATCTGTCTTGGAGCAATAATAAGACCTGGTATACTCTAGATGTGTGGGAACTGCAGAGAACAAAGGAGAGCTTGGTATTTACAGCTCCTTCAGAGGACCAATAAGCTAGCCGATAGAAATCAGTCCACCATTGATGTTGTTTGTCTAAAATGGAGGACTGCAGGCACTATTGGTTAACAGCACTGGATGCTCTTTTAAAGGACCCAGGTTCAATTTTCAGTACCCCTGTAGCAGATTACCACTATCTGTAACTCCATTTCCAAGAGATCTAATATCCTGTGACTGCATCAAGCATATTTAAAGTGTGCAAATATACATGAATGCAAAATACTTTAAGGTAATAAAATAATATTAAAATATTTCACAGAATAAAAGATCAAGGAAAGAATAAAGAATATATCTAATATTCTACCATCATAGGGGGTTTCCTGGATAATGTTTTCTGTTTCACCTAACTTGCAGCACTGGTGGGACCTGAAATTGGAAATATGCAGGAGCCCCTGAAACAAAAAGACTTCTAATACAGCTCATGAAAAGGAATTCTGGTCAGTTTCCATCTATATGTGGAATGGACGAATATAGTATTTGTCCAAAGGTTTAATCTGAGGAGAAGTAAGCTGTTAGATTGCTTTTGTTTCATATGACTTGGACTACTGATAGAACCAGAAGTAGTCTACATAAGCAGAAATTTCTGAGAACAAAAAAGACCAGTGAAGCTTACAGATTCCATGAATGAACTGCAGGAAAGTTAAAAAAAAACAATCATCCTGATATCTTTTCTCTGGGATATCTGGCGGAGAGGGACAAATGGAGCATGATGATAATATTCTGGCTTTTAATGGGTGTATCTGGGGAAGGCTTAAGTATCCCCAGTCTCAGCGTGCTGACAGGGACTGGCATAATCCACATATGGTTATTGGGTTATGATAAGAAATAAAAATCCACCTTGTGTTGAGGCATTCCAAAGAATATATAATACTACAGAAAAACAAGTATGCATAAGAAATTATGAGTACCTGAAAGAGAATTTGGCAAAATCTGGATCAAAATATGCATGAATGACTTAGAGAGTATGCAGCCATAAGGAATGTTTGAGGCTCCCTCTATCCCCGAGAATCTAAAAAAGGACTGACTGATGAAGGTGTTTCTTCTATAAAATGAGCACATTTATTCTGGGAGGGGTGACTGTTTTGACAGGGTGTTGTTTGTTCCTTTCCAACTCACATATACCAATAAAAGCAATAGGCTCAAGAGGAAACAAAAAAAAACTTTCCCAACCAAGGGACATAACCCAACCTCTGTAACTGATTTAAAGAAAGAGAAATTAATAATTGATTTTCTTCTAATTTCTGAGACCCATCTATCCATAGGTTCTTGGTACTAATAAAAGTGCCAGATATCAATCCAAAGTTCAGCCTTAAATCCAATCATAAAGTAATTGATTGTTCCCATAACGTACATGCCACTGTTGCACTTGCCTAACCAGTTATTGTCCTCGCTTGCATGGCTCACACCTGTGAACTTTCTTTTTTCCTCTTGTAACATACATAGGACCCTGAGCACTGTGAAAACCAACTAATGTGGATGAAACATCCAGGTAAGTGCTGGATCCATTTGCCCATTTTCTATAACTTACGTGTATCATGTCTTCAGCAATATGATCTTATCTATAAATACATACAAGTAAACCAACTCATAACAACTTATTGTACCCATCCATGAATGCAATAGTTTATGATCATCAAAGATGCATCTTTTTACAGTGGATGGTACCCCACAACTAACCGGACTACAGAGGAGAAAAGAATGTGGAATGTTCATAGCTAACCAGAACATCTATATCACACACCTTTCAACTAAAATTTGGGGATCCTGGCAGAAGGAGAGATGGAGAGGTTGTAAGATCCATAAGTGATGGGCGACTATGAGAAAAAGGTGTTTTCAGGACACAGCAAAGAAGTCATACATATATTAACTGCATTTGAGACAGCATGAAGAAGATAAATTTCCAGAACTGAGATGGGGCGTGGGCACAGAGTCCCATCCTCAGCTAAGAAGATAATGAATGTTGTAGCTGTTGGGATAGGGAAGACCAGTTTACTTTAAGGGTATGGCACCGAGAGGGTACATCAACCTGCATGAAGGCCATAGTTGCCAGAATGTATGGGCAGCATAAAATGTACTTAGTAGAGGAAAAAAAGTAAGGAAATACAAAATTGCATGATATTTTGCCTAGAGTTTCTATTGCTGTGATAAAACACTATAATCAAAGGAAACTTGGGCATGGGGAAGGGTTTATTTCATCATACATCTTGTAGAAAGGGAATAGAAAATACTAATGAAAGAAGTACTGAAGACAAGAAACTGGACGTGGGAACTGACGACACAGAGGTCATGCAATAGTAGCTTACTGGCTTGCTTCCTATGGCTTTCACAGGCTGCTAGCTTATAAAACCAGGACCAGTATCCCAGGGACGGGGCACTACCTATAGTAGTGCCACGTCAATTGCTAATGAAATGCTCCACAGTTATGTTCACAGGGGTATTTTCTAAAATAAGGTTTTTTTTTTTCCCAAGTGGGTCTAGCCGATGTCAAGTTGACATACAACTAGTTAGTACAGGTGAGTAAGGGGGGGTGACATGAATCTAGAAGTAGTAGGAGGAAGCAGGGAATAGGACTAAAACACATAGTACAAAATTCTCAAAGAATAAGTTAAATGTGGAGGGAATAATAAACAGAGAACTAAAAGAAAAAGAGATTATCAAGTGTCTGACAAGGAATTCAAAATATCAAGAAATTCTATTCTAACTGTATAGAAACTTCCTGAGATATATAGGCTTTATATCTGATCAATTTGGGTCTGTGATTATTATTTTTTTTTTACTTTTACGGTTTTTATAATAAAATAATGTGAAATAGGAGCAAGAATAAAATGTCCAGGAAAGGGGGAGGACACAATGAAGTCATAGGAATTGATGCATGAACAGAGTGAGGCTATGAATACAAAGCTATATTCAAGAAACTAAATGAAGAGCTTTAGGTCTGAAAAATAAGAAAGTAAACTGAAAGTTTACTAAATCAGTTTAAATATCAGAGTTTTATCAAACAGAAAAATTATGAATTTTGTTGAAAATTCATTTGGAATTATTCAACCAAAGAAAATACTAAAATGAAGAAAACACAAAAATCTTTCAATAAGAAACTGAAAAAACGAGAATATTATTTCCTTATTAGTAATTTTCCATTAGTGTATAGATTAGCAAACTAATCAAGAATGTTACTGAAATCTTTTGAATATGCTTTCTACAAGAGAATTTCTTTAGATTTAATGACATCTATAGGCTAAAAGTCAAGAGCCTGAAAAAGAGACTCCATGGAAATAATGACTAAAAGGCATGTTCAAAACTTATATATGACAAAATAGACTTTAAGTCAAAGCTATCGCACAAAGAAGAAAACCATTACACAATCATGTAAGTCAAATAATGAAAACACTAGAAATATAAATATAGGAGCAAAAGAAATATATAAAGTAAACTTTTGTCAGAAACAAACAAACAAACAAACAGGAACACAGCAATAGAAGGTGAGTTAAATACCTCTACTTCACCAATTCATGAAGTAAATAATATGACTAGTAAGTAAGCAGAGGACTTGACCAGTACTGTGGACCAAATGAAGAGTAGGCATTCCTCTCCAGGACTCACATAATAGCTTGAGTGCAGAATGCACATGAACTTACAAACCAGTCTTAACTAAAATTAAGAACATTCAAATATTACCATATATCTTCTCTGACCATAGTAGAATGAAACTAGAAATCAATAACAGGAAAAAATTTGGAAAAGCCACAAATGTGTGGAAACTAAACAATACAATTTGAACAACCAGAGAGAAATAAAAAAGGAAAATTAGAAAACATCTTAATGCAAATGGACAAAATACACAACAGACTTAGGTATATAATCTTAGGAGAGACGTTTGCAGTAGAAAACTGCCTAGAGAGAAAAGAAGAAAAAATAAGCATCCAATGGTACCCGTCACGATGCTACATAAAGAAAGGCAAATTACAATCACAATTATCAAAAGAAAGTCAATAATAAAGACTAGAAGAATTGGATGAAAAAAAAACAAGAAAAGAAAAAGAAGCAATAAAAATCACTAAAATATTTAGCTAAACTTACAAGAAATAGCAAAGAAGACTCAAGCAAAATAAAAATGTTCAAGAGGGGACATTTTAATTAAAGTTACAGAAATAAAAATATTATGAGACCACAGGGAATAATTGTCTGCCAATTGTTATAGTTCAAATAAAAATGTTCTGTATAGGCTCACATAGTTGAATACTGTTCTGCAGTTAGTGGTGCTGTTTTGGAAGGTTATAGAATCTCTGAGACGTGGAAACTTGGTGGTAGAAGGACATCACTAGATGTCTACTTTGAGGTTGTATAACCTGGCCTCAACTCCACCCTCTCTCCTTCCTGTTCACATGTGAAATGTGATCAGTCTGCTTCCTGAATACTAAGCAGGCTTCACAACTCTGTACAATGCCTTTGTATCTTGATGAACTGCATCCCTTTAAACTGTAACCAAAATAACCTTGTTATTTCCTAATTTCCTTTTGGTTAGAGTGTTTCATCACAGCAACAGAAAAGTAAAGAATACACCAATGTTTAAAAAAAAAACCTACAGGAAATGGATAAACATACAACTCTACCAAAACTAAAGGATTAAGAAATAGAAATTCAAAACAGATATACAACTAATGGTGAGATTCAGATGGTAACCAAAATCCTCCAAAGGAGGAAAATTCTGGGACCAGATTATCTCTTTGGAAAACTGTGTTAAATACATAACAATTTAACACTAGTCCTTTTCAAACTCAGTAAACTGGAGAGGAAGAAAATGTTATTTCACGAGACCAGCCATTCCAAGGAAGATATGACACTTTAAGAAAGCTGTATATACTTAAATACTCTGATTGATTTAGAGTATTAAACATCTTCAACTAAATAGCAACAAAGCCAGTTCAACCTAAAACTGGATGTTAATCCAGGGATAATTCGATCCTTTAATATAAGTTAATTCATCCTACACACCACTCATATCATTGGCAAACAGAGTTATTTAGATATATTCTCCCCCCTTTCCCCCTCCCCTTCCCTCCCACTCTCCCTCTTCCTCTCCCTTCTCCCTTACCTCCTTCCTTCTCTCCCTCATTATATGCCCTTTCTCCCTGTTGCCTACATATTCTATATAACACTTCTATGGGCACTTCCTCTTCTTCCTGAGCAGTATGAGTGTGTGTATGTATGTGTGTGTGTATGTGTGTGTTTGTGTGTGTGTGTTGTGAGAACATGGTACCCTCTCCTTCAGTACAAAGTTAGGTGTGTTTTGTCATACAAAAGCACAGTTATATTAGGTATGATCCTTTTATACCTGATTTGTTCGTGAAAGGATATTGATTTTTATTCAAATTTCTTTATCTGTCTGTTCATTGCAGACACTTTATCCTTCTCTTAATATGTATTATGTGTGTTGATATGTGAATGTTAATCCATCCTGTCACCCCAAGGAGGAAACTTAGTTGTAGAGAATGATCTGTTCGATGTGTCATTGAATTTCTTTTGTTATATTTTGATGACGATTTCTACATAGATAGTCATCAGGAAAAGTGTCCTAATTTTCAGTTTCTGTTGTCTCTATCTAGTTTGTATAACAGGGTAATTCGAGCCTTTCACTGCTAAATGGGTTCCCAATTTAAAGGTTTGCCTAATGTTACTGAATGTTTTGAAAAGAGCTGGTATGTCTTCTTCTTCTTCGGAAAACAGGTAAATTCTGAACTTTTCTCAACTGGGTGACCTTTAAATTACTAATTCAAGTTCATCATCTGTGTTTAGGTTATCTTGATTTGTTTCTGGCTTGGTTATTGTTTGTGTGTTTTTGTTTCCTGTTTGTTTTTGGTGATTTTTGTTTTCTTATGTTTTTTTCTGTTTGCTTTTGAGACAAAGTATTACTGCATAGACCAGAATGGCCTCAAACTCACAAATATCTATGTACCTCCATCTACCTAGTGTTGCAATTTTTTTATTGCTGTATTCTTTTTTATTTTTATTTATTTTAATTATTTTTTAAATTAATTTATTTTTTACACTCCATATCCCATTTCCTGCCCCCCCCATCCACCATCCAATTGCTCCACATCTCACACCTCCTCCCTACCCTCCCCTGTCTCCACATGGATGTCCCACCCCCTACTCCACATGACCTCTAAACTCCCTGAGGCCTTCAGTCTCTTGAGGGTTAGGTGCATCATTTTTTAATGACACAGACCCAGAAATCCTCTACTATATGTGTGTTAGGGGCCACATATCAGCTGGTGTATGCTATCTGTTTGGTGGTTCACTGTTTCAGAGATCTCAGGGGGTCTAGATTCATTGAGACTGCTGGTCCTCCTACAGGATCACCCTTCTCCTCAGCTTCTTTCAGGCTTCCCTAATTCAACAACACGGTTCATCTGCTTCTGTCCATTGGTAGGGTGCAAATATCTGCATCTGACTCTTTGAGCTGCTTGTTGGGTCTTTCAGAGGGCAGTCATGAGAGACCCCTTTTTGTGAGCTCTCCATGGCCTCAGTAAGTCAGGCCTTGGGACCTCCCCTTGAGCTGGACCCTACCTGGGGCCTATCACTAGACCTTCTTTTCTTCATGCTCCTCTCCATTTCCATCCCTATAATTCATTCAGACAGGAACAATTATGGGTCAGAGATGTGACTGTGGGATGGCAATCCCATCCTTCATTTGATGCCTAGTGTTATAATTAAGAGCATGTGCTACCACCCCCAACTGTGGTTCCGTCTTGAAAGGGTGTATGTGTCTAGGAGTTTTCTCTTTTCATTTTTGTTTTCCAAGTTGATAGTAGATAAATTTCCATAATGATCCTTTATGAGCTTTGAGTTCCTGTGGTAGTAGTTGTAATGTCTCCTTTCACATTTCTGGTTTGATCTTGGTCATTTAATAAAGGCTTATTAGATTGTTTATCTTGTCAAACAATCATCTCCCTGCTTTATTGATCTTTTGTATTATTTAGTTCCCATTTTGTATATTTCTTCTCTGATCTTTGGCATGTCTCTCTTAATACTTAGTTTGGATTTATTTTCTGCTTCTTTGAGCTCTTGGTATAAATATTTTTAGATTGTTCATTTGAAATTTTCTTAGTTTTCTGTTGTGGCCACTCATTGTTGTGTCTCTGAGTACTGGTTTTGCAACATTGCACAATCTTCAGTATATATTTCCATTTCCATTTTAAAAAATTAAAATCTTTTCTATTATTCCCTCAATGATCAATTCATTGGGGAGTGGCTTGCTTAGTCTCTATATATTTACATAATTCCTACAATTTCTTTTGTAATTGTCTCTAATTTTGTCCATCATGATGAGAAATAATAAAGAAAATAATTTTTAGTATTTCTCAATTTTTCTTTGCTGTCTAGTGACAGCAGATGCTGGCTAGGATGTGGAGAAAGAGGAACACTCCTACATTGTTGTAGGATTGTAAGCTTGTACAACCACTCTGGAAGTCAGTCTGGCAGTTTCTCAGAAAGTTGGACATAGTACTACTGGAGGATCCAGCAATACCTCTCCTGGGCATATACCTAGAAGATGTTCCAACTGGTAATAAGGACACATGCTCCACTATGTTCATAGCAGCCTTATTTGTAACAGCCAGAAGCTGGAAAGAACCCAGATGTCACTCAACAGAGGAATGGATACAGAAAATGTAGTACATTTACACAATGGAGTACTACTCTGTTATTAAAAACAATGAATTTATGAAATTCTTGGGCAAATGGATTTATCTGGAGTATATCATCCTTAGTGTGGTAACCTAATCACAAAAGAAGTCACTTGATATACACTCACTGTTAAGTGGATATTAGCACAGAATCTTAGAATACCCAAGATACAATTTGCAAAACACAAGAAAATCAAGAAGAAGGAAGACCAGCGTGTGGATACTTCATTCCTCCTTAGAATAGGGAACAAAATACCCATGAAAGGAGTTACAGAGACAAAGTTTGGAGCTAAGACGAAAGGATGGACTATCCAGAGACTACCCCACACAGGGATCCATCCCCAAATCTGCCACCAAACCAAGACGCTATTGCCTAGGACAGCAAGAGTTTGCTGAAGGAACCCTGATATAACTGTCTTGTATGAGGCTATGCCAGTGCCTGGCAAATACAGAAGTAGATGCTCATAGTCATCTATATGATGGAATACAGGGCCCCCAATGGAGAAGCTAGAGAAAGTACCCCAGGAGCTGAAGGGGTCTGCAACCCTATAAGAGAAACAACAATATGAACTATGCAGAACCCCAGATCTCGTGTCTCTAGCTGCATATGTAGCAGAAGATGGCCTAGTCAGCCATCATTGGGAAGAGAGGCCCCTTGGTATTGCAAACTTTATATTCCTCATTACAAGAGAATGCCAGGGCCAAGAAGTGGGAGTGGGTGGATAGAGGATCAGAGCGGGAGGAGGGTAGAGGGAACTTTCGGGATAGCATTTGAAATGTAAATGAAGAAAATATCTAATAAAAAAGAAAACACACAGAAAAAAACCCAAGATGAATATATATATATATATATATATATATATATATATATATATATATATATACACACACACACACACACACACACACACACACACACACATCACCTTCTAAACTGTCCATTTAAAACCTCTTCCCCGTGGTTACTATTTATAGAAACCACATTCCAGTTCCCCAGTACATGCGTATCCAAAGCTTTTGTGGTTTACAGCACACAGTTTCAGCTCCCACTTCCTGATCTCAATTTGAATTCCATTTTTATATTTTCCAATTTAGAACATCCCTTTCACTTAAAATCCATTTATACATTTTTAAAATCTGGTGACATGCTTCTCTGAACTTTTAGCTATCTGTGGTGGCAGAGACAATGTGCCCAGAATAGCTTATCTGTCATATAATAACAAGTTTTAATAATGTGCAGATATTATTTCTCTTGTATTATACTGAAAAATTAAAAATTAAATTGCATATTTATCTTTTAATAACCTTTAACATAATGTAACTCATTTTTTAGTATTTCATTAAAATAACCCTTTCCTAATATTTAAGTGTTCTGAGACACTGGTGTTACAGTTAGGACAGACTTGGTAAATGATAAATTAGAAGCTATTACAACATTGGTCAAATACTATAAAATCTTCAAGACTTTATGGTACTTCCTGGAATTCAGTAAGATTATGTAAACTAATTGATCCTATATACATCTTCAAAATTCACTATGGTTTTTCAGTACTAAAAAACCCTTGAAGTAGTTTACACTTATAAAAATGATCAATCAAGAGATAAAATAAAAGCAAAAATTTTCCTTCCTTTACATGGTCTCAAAGTCAAGATTGAATACATATTTGTCAGATGTATCTACACACACACACACACACAGACACACACACACACACACATGCACACATATATACATACTTTATACATACTTCATATGAAGGACTAAGTAAATTGTACCAGGAACTTTCTAGATTGTACTAAACTTGAATTTAATATATGAATATTAACATCTGAAAACTATTACTAGAGTTTTTAAATTGATTTTATTTACTAAGTGCACTTTGACACTAAACCAATATTACACAGTTAATATATAATATCCTATTCATCCAGAACTGTTTGTGAAGATATCATTCTCCTCATTTTATAGTATAACATATGAAGCTTAGGTTCAGGAAACTCCTTACAAAAAACTTCCTTACAGCTAGGCTAGTCTATCAGTAAGAAATAAATTCATAGTGAAAAACTAAAACAACTACCACTATATATATTTCTAGCAGAAGGCTTTGAGGTCAATGTATGATTTACAATGAACATCCACTTACAATTTATTAGACTATAATCAAGATACTTAGACTTTTAAATATAATAAATAGAATTCTCTAATCGTTTTAGTCATTTTTGAGAGCATAATTTATAGAAATGATTTTTGTACAGTCATGAAATGATCAATAAGAATCATATTCTCAGAACTTTTATACATCTACTCTTGCCACAAAGTCAAATAAAGGGGTTGAGTTTTGTTTTGTTTTTGTTTTTGTTTTTTCTTTTAATATTCAGAATTGAGTTTACTCAGTACTTGTGAGTTCTAAGTACATGCTCTATTGTGGGCATATACCTCTAGCCCAATGAAGTTATTTTCTCCCCATTTTACAGATGAATTGAACATTATAGAAGTTTTACTACTTGTCCAACGCCAACATTTTAATCAGTCACAGAGTTGTGTAGCTGTGTTTTTCTACATAGAACACTGACTCAAAGACAAAGCCTCCAAAGAGGTTAGATAACTAAGCTACTGTACATGGTACTGTCTGAAGAATCCGAATCTATAGATTAGTATCTCCTGTGTGATCATCTGACCGAGACCAACAATGTAGAAAGCCAGTGCCTCTAAGAGAGATGAAAGACAGCACCAAAGAGAATTGCTCCTGTTGGTAGAGAGAGGAGAACAGGAACAACAATAACAATACAACAATACAAAAGAAAGTTTTTAATCAAAGAATAGAATCCTGTCAAAGAACATAAATTTATAGGCATGTTATCTTAAAATAATAGTTTTAAAACTATTTCTTGACATGCAAGCATGATTCTAGATCTTTATAGAAGACATGTAAGATTCGAAGATGGAAGTAGAAACAAGAAGAAGGGTTGTTTTTTGTTTGGTTTGGTTTGGGTTGGGTTGGGTTGGGTTTTTTTGTTTTGTTTTGTTTTGTTTTTAAAGGAAATAGTTGAGAATATTGAACCAGGAGTTTCAACATTTGGGAACACTTCTGGAAAGAAAGAAAGAAAGAAGGAAAGAAAGAAAGAAAGAAAGAAAGAAAGGAAGGAAGGAAGGAAGGAAGAAAGAAAGAAAGAAAGAAAGAAAGAAAGAAAGAAAGAAAGAAAGAGTAAATAGTTCAGGATAGAGTTGAAAAGCCCAGTACATGCTCACCCTGGTGCTGATGATGAATCCAGCAAGACAAGAATGGTGTCCCTTCTTGCTCTAGCTTCCTCCTTGAGTTCCTGCCCTGACTTCCTATCAAGATGGGCTGTATGCTGTAGTTCCTAACCCTTTCCTTTCCCCAGGTTGTGCTTGGCCATGGTATTTACCACAGGGATAGAAAGCAAACTAGTACAGAGCTGTTGACTACAGAGCTGTTGAACTGTGTGTCCGTGGTTACTTGTATTTAGAGAAAAAAAAAAAAACACCAAAAACCAAAACCAAACAAACAAAAACAAACAAACAAACAAAAAAAAAAAACAAAGCAAAAACCAAAAACAACTGTAAAATGTACAAAAAAAATTCTTTCAGAATGCTTAAAAATGATTTGGGCTAATAAACATCGTCCTGTTTTATATGCTAAAATATTTAAGTACAACAAGTGACAAATTTGGCCCAATTGCAGAGAAAGACATTTAGTAGTTGAGCTTCCTGAAAGAGAGCGAGAGGACGGGGTAGGAGGGTTCTCTGTCTTTATCTAGAGCAGAGGAGCTGGGTAGTTGCAATTTTTTTTAATAGTAGCCCAGCTCTATTGGCTGAGCTCTGCCTTTCCTGTGGAAGGAAAAGTTATTCCGCACTCAGCATTAGCGTCAAAGGGCTGCAGACCCACGCCTGCTGGTTTCAATTAGCGTGCCAGCCCCAGTGGCATGTCCGGCAGCCGGTGTTTTATTAGGTCTCGGTCATCTCCTCCTCCAAGCCACGTGAATGGCCTGCGGTTCTACAAGCTTCCCTTGACCTTCCAGTCCCTCTGGAGCTGTGTGACCGCTGGACGCTGAAGCCACAGCTGTCTGCCTCTTGACTCCCAAAACCCAATCTGCTCTGAAATCTTCCCTTGGGACAGAGAGGGAAAGCGAGTTGATAGAGAGAGAGGTCTCTCCCTGATATGAACTTGTTATTTTTAAAGCTTGGGTGTGTTTGAGCACTGGGATGTGTGCATGTGTGCGTGGCTGTGGCAGAGAGGTGAAAGGTGAGGACCCTTGGGGATCTCCTGCTGCTGTCAGCCAAGGGACCAGTTCTGGGCTAAAGGGCAAACAGCAGTTTCAGAGCAGGGCAAGGATATTTAAAAGTCTGGCACGGGAGACACAAGAGGAGTGAGCAAATCTGGAATTTAGCCTAAAGAAGAGAAGGTTGAGGGTGATTTAAAAAGGAACTGTAGAGCAGGAAATGTCATTATAGCGGGAATGAGGACCAGATGTTCTCTGTGTCATCAGAGTACACAGCAGAGAGAATGACCTTACAGAAAAAAAAAAAAAAAAGCAGAACTTTGTGGCATTTGAACACCCAAATGGGACGCTCATGGCGCCTGTGGAATTCTCCATCTGAAAGACCTTTGTCTTCTGTGCAGGTTTGTGCATAGCTTTGCAGAAAGTATAAAGGGGGTAGGTAGGAAACGGTCTGGGGGCTCTTTTCTGAGTGCCCACTGTATCACAGCAGAAAGTTCAGGGCAGTTAGCAAAGGGCTTTGTGGAAGCCTCAGACAGAAATCCAGGGTGCCTGTGAGTGTATGGACCTGAATGTCCTACATAATCTTATCTTTTCAATTTCCCTGAAAGTTTATAAACATGTTGATGGCAGTGATAGGTGAAAGAGACAAGCTTTCAATGAATCACTTCTGTTATGACTTCGCTATCTTCACATTGGAGACTGGAAGGTTGATTATCTAAGGTTTTGAGACCGATCCTCAGAAATGGCCTAAATGCTATTTTGACACTTAAGTGACAGAAAATAGGCACTTATTTTTAGGCTTAAAGCTTTCCTTTTGTTTTCTTAAATGAGATAACAAGTAAGATCTAAATGTGTTTTTAAAATTCTCTCCTGTGCTCTAATACTAGTTCTATAAAAAATGTCTATTCACTTTAAGATAGAAAAAAAAAAATTCCCCATAGAACCTGGGAATGCCATCTCACAGAAATTTAAACAAACCAACTGCAAATTGCTCACTGCAATGCACTGCAGTCTGTCATTAGTTAGAATAAGTAGTTTTTAATTTGTATCCCTTATGCTTCAAATCAAAGCTAACTCAATTAGTAAAATGGCCATGAGTAAAGACGCTGATGGCTAATTACCACTAATTATACCACTACTTACTGATTAATGGCCTCAGTATGATAGCCAGGAATTCTGATAAAACTCATCCTTGTATCTTTTAATCAACTAAATTGTGTTAAATTCAACAATCTGTTCTAATTTAAGGAAGTCCTTTTCATACTCTATGACAATGAAACCTGCTTATTCAGAGGAAAGCAAAACCTATAGATGCTTAGCTGCGCTGCCTCCACTGCATTTTCCAAGTCATTTTCATGCTTTCTTTCCTGTTGAATGCGATGACTAAAGTTTGTCAGTGAGAAAACACCTCCCCTTGTGGTCACCTTTTATGTTCTTGCAGCAACTCAAAAGTGTTGCACTTACCTATCAAGCAATTTTATATACACACACACACACACACACATATATATATATATATATATATATATATATATATCTACTGCTATAAAAAGACACCTGGATCATGGCAACTCGTATTAAAAAACATTTTTTTTAATTGGGGCTGTCTCACAGTTCAGACATTTATTCCAGTATCTGCATGGCAGGAAGCATGGCGGCACGTTGGCAGACATGATTCTGCAGAAGAGCTGAGACTTCTGCTATCTGGATCTATAGGCCACAGGAAGAGATTGCCACCCTGGGCACAGCATGAGCACCTAAGACTTCAAGTGACCACTTCCTTCCAACAAGGCCTCACCTATTCCAGCAAGGTCACACTTCCTAGTAGTGCTACTCCCTATGGGCTTATGGGGGATGGGGCATTTTCATTCAAACCACCACGATAAATCAGCAAACCTCTTGAAAGGGAACGGTTCACAGCTGTCCTATCCAATGTTTCTTACAACCCTTTCAAACAAGGTTGAGCTGAAGGCACTTGGAGAAAGTAGATGCTTCTTCTACCGGCTAGCATTCAGAAAGAGGAGTGTAAGGTGTGTGCAGAGGGTGGGGTACAACTGATTAACACTATGGTTTGTCAAAAGTCACAGATACCAATACTCTATAAGTCACAGCATTAGAAAGAAGTTATACTAACCCACCCCTCAAAGTACCAGTACCCAAAACCAGAACAAGAAACAGCATGTAGAGAGCTTTTTAAAGGATACTTAAATATGTCTGTTGCATAATGGGTTCAAATACTTGAGTAAATGAATTGATAAGTTCATGTTCCTCTGTGTACACGTACATATATCCTCACACAAACCCCTCTTATTAGGCCAGTGGTGATTGGTAGGTAAGGTTGTGATTTGGTACACAATAGGTAAGTCCACATGCAAATTTTGCCAAACAAAAGTGTAGCGATAGTCAGTCCTCTGTTAAAACTCAGTCTGTATTCAGGGTGAGCTTGGTGTTTCACAAGATTACCTTTTATGTTCTGAGACATTGGCCTTCTTGTGTTTCCTACAGTAGAAGATAAAGACTGTCAAGGAACTGTGTGAAATGGAAAAGCAATATGAATTTTTAAAAGCTTGCTTGTCTGATGATGGATGTGGTGAGAAAGCATGGATGGGGTGCAAATGAGAAAGGAAAGATGAAGAAAAGATGACTTCAAAATTCCTGGCTTGAGACCAGGCTAGACACCACATCCCTGAGCACTGCCCAGAGTCTGAGTGAAAGGTCACTGTGAGGGAGAAGCAATGGGCTTCGTTCGTACTGTTCATTTTATGACGCTAACACATCTCCCCCTCACCCCACCGCCACATACACAAAAGTGATCTCAGGAAGTACAAACGTAGGACTGAGACCCGGGCATATGGCAAACATGTATGACAGAAAGATGGGCATTCTGTATGTTCTGACGTTAGCATGCTGAGTTATGAGCAGATTGCTGAAAACTCACACAGAAGGGAGAGAGATGGAACGAGCAGAAGAAATGTCACGAAGAAACCTTATTTTTGTAATACTTTGCAGTCTCTGTTTATGAGACTCTCTGTATAAACTTTGGCTCAGTTATTTTGTAAAAGAAAAACAGACACAACTGTCTGCTATCGGGAGAGATAATGCTGCAAATTGGTAAAGACACAGAAAACTTTGAGTTATTATGTATCCTCTATAAACATCATGGGGAGAATGTCCGAAAAGGGTAGTTTCATGTAAACTTTTCAGAAATATCTATCTATGATCGACACAAAATATCAAGCACTAATTCATAGACTTATATAACACCTATGTGATGGCTTCCAATTGTGTTCATAAGAACTATAACTAAAAGTAGAAGCAGAATTACTCACAAATTTTTAATCAAACGTGTGATTCTTATCAAAAGTTTCCACTGACTTCAATTCAAGAAGACAATAATTCCATGACAAGCTTAGCCCTCTAAATGTAAGACATAGACTGATAATTGAATACTTTTTTTTTCTTCTTCTTTTAAACCATTCTGGTTTACTTTCTGTGTCTCCTGACAGGTGTAACTGTGTAATCTTTTCTTTCTGTTTGGATACCTTCATTTGAAAACTTTTAATCATTTATATTTTGCAAAGTTTTAGCTGCTTTAAAATAAATAGAACCAGAAACACCCCAGTTATAAAAAGTGAAGGACTGTAAAACTGTTCCTTGAATAGAATTTTTGATCGCATTCTCCAGAGCTTTAAAGTCATTTGACAATTGAGGAACTAGCATTTGGCTTTCCAGACTCGTTACAACTCTAGTGGGAAGCACGGGCTTTTTGATATTTTCAAAGTCATCTAACCTTAAAATAAGTTAGATTTTTGTGAGCTTCTTCTGTTTTTCTTGGCATTGAAATAAAAATTATATTTACATCTGAAGATTTGTCTGGGGTGTTTTATGATGCTAGAATATCTGTGCTGTAGAATTATGAAAAGGCTAAATATTTTACAAATGCCCAAAGAGCTTTAAAATATTTCAAGTTGGCATTTACATTTTCCCCATGATTCATGAGGAAGTCCATCAGTGGTTTCATTTGCTGACATCACCACTAAGTGGCAATACAATATTCAGGATTTGCTTCTGAGACTGAAGGCTGGTTAGGGAAAATACAGTCACCCCCTGATTACCTGGGATGGATTACTACTGGCTAGCGGGCACAAAGAGTGAACTGAAACATCTGCGAACTTTAAAAGTTACTACAGAGAACAAACTGTCAGTATCTCTGAAGATAAGGCCTTCCAGAACTGAAAGTAAACAGTGGGCATTATGTAAACTCAGCATCAGTCCTGACTGATTTCCCAGCTGGAGCTGGGATGGGGCTCCTCTGCATCCCTTTCCCTGTGAGAGGACCTCACGGAAATGACTCTTACCTTCAGTGCATCCTGTAAGATTCTTCCTGAAGAGGCAAAAGACTCAGTGATATCAATGAATCTGGAAGAAGCTAAACTAGCCTTGCTCTTTAGCCTAAGGGCAGCTGGGGTGGAGGGAAGTGGGATCCTTCAGTAAATGTGTCTGTGTGGGATCATCCTGTTCTAACAATAAGAACCAAGAATTCCCTTGACCAGACAGGCGGTCCAGATCAAATTTATTAGAGATCCTTTTTGTTGTTGTTGTTGTTTGTGTTTGGTTTTGTTCTTGTTTTTTTCTAGCCTTCCAGACATCACAATCTTTTGTGTTATTTCTCAGATTATTCATAAGCTAAGCTAAGCAGAGAAGTAAGGGATTTTAATCAATGGAAGACCACTTACCTGATCACAAGTCTTACATTCTTACTTCTTAGGTGATTCATAATCTAAGCAAAACTAAGCAAGCAGGTAAACAATTTAAGTCTGTTGGAGCTTATGTGAGAGATTTGCTTTGACACCCTAGCACCAAAATACACACACACACACACACACACACACACACACACACACACACAGCATCCTTTCTCAGGTTTCTTACATCCTTACTGGTGACTTCTAGGCAATAGCCTCTTCATGTTTTCCATACTACAAACCTTGGTGAAGTCTCCGGTGCATGCTGACTGCTATATGAGGTGCTGGTGTTTTTCAGGGGTGGGTGAGCTAAGTCCCAGCTATAATGCAATTCCAGCTTTCATCTAATCAAACACAAAGCCAAGGGGTAAACGGTATGATCTGGGAGAACTTGATAAAAGCCAAGCGCCTGATTTTGGTCAACTCAGTTCCAGCCCAATAACTGACAATAGATAAAGCCACTAAAATAAAAATGGATCTGATGGGACTACTTGAGCCATTATTGCTAAAGGGGTCTATCTAAAGTTTCCTGTCTTTGAGCAAAATGTATATCCATTTTATACTTTGAATTGTATCTGTACAATTTTAAATGTTTTCCAAATCGTGGATATGTTCAACATAAATATAGTTCTCCTTGAATCCACATGACTTGCTTTGTTCTCAATGTAATTTGGATTTGATTGAGAATGGCCCCATAGGCTCATGTGTTTGAATACGTGAACCCCTATCAGTGGACATGATTAGGAAGTATGGCCCTGTTGAAGGAGCTGTGTCACCGGGAGGAGCCTTCCTGGTTTCAAAAGGCTCTGATACGTTCCCTCTCTGTCTGCTACTTTCAGATCAGGTTGTGAGCTATCAGCTATTTCTGCTGGTATACATTGGCTCCGCCATCATGAAATTAACCTTCAAAAACGGAAAGCCCAATTAAATGCTTTCTTTTACAGTTGCCTCTGTCATGGTATTTAAGTACAACGATAGAAACCTTAACAAATACAGTCTGTGTGCTCCTTTCTCATACACCCTCTTCCTTCTTGCCACCGTCCTTCCTGAAATAACAGTTGATAACTCCAAATTACTTTCTCAACCCTGCCTCTTAATTAATTATGAATCCTTATCTCCTTATGACTTCATGTCCAAAATCTACTGCTTGTACCTTTTCACAGGGAAAAATATAAATTTTCCTTAAACAATAATAATAACTTGGAGGGTAAACTGAAAATAGATTAGATGGATTCTAAAGTATTCTTAGCCTTGGACTCAGAATTACATAGAGGGCATATATTTTGAAAATATGCTGTCGCTCAGCTGGAAAAGGGAGTCAGACTGCTTCCCTTTCTGTGCCACCCACACCATTATTTGCCTGTCAGACAAAACTATTCCAAATTCTTCTTTCATTCCCAATCTACTGCCAGCCCATGTCTACCGCACACCTATGGTGGTCACCCCTAATAAGCTGGATAGTGTCTGTGTGCTAGGGTAGTTGTTTGCTTTCTCAAAGATAATCTGTTCCAAGAAATATAATGATATTTTATTAATTTTTGAATAGTCAATGTATGGGCTATTCATGAAGCATGCCAAAATAGTTTTAAAATGACACCATGGAAAAGCATTAGCCAAGCACTCAACTCAGCTCTTAAAGACAGAATTCAAACGCAGTTTCAAGCACTCTCAGAAAAACAATCTTTATCTGCTTATGACTGTGACTTATTTTGACTCCACTAGGAAATTCTCAGGGTGGAAATTTCCTGAGCTGACAGCAGGCCATGCTGAATTGAAGCCATCACCCTTGGGGGAAGGCAGGAGTTAAAGAATGTAACTGGATTTATTTCTCATTAGTTATATATCCAAGAAAGCATCGAGGACTGACTTTCTTATTTCTGAGTTTTAGAGACAGTGGATCAGTTTTTCCACTCAGTCTCTCCGAGCAGGATAACACCAGATACCCAACAGGAAGCTCCGACTCACTGCATATTTTCTTCTTTTTGTAACAACAAAGGAGCTTTATCTTTTCCTTTTCATTGTTTATTTTTTCCAAGTTCATATTGTCTTTTCCATGGCATGATGTCAGGATGGTGAAGGCAGGTATGCTGCAGCATGTGAATGGATCTCCAGCGTTCCAGCCCAGCTAAGGGGCAGGCAGGATTTCCCCCTCAAAGGGTGATGAAGGCAGGCCGACTCAGCCCATCTGTGCCACCACTTCATCTCCCAACTCACTCTTAGGAAATCTGGGCTTTTCCTTTGCTACCTACAGAATCTGTTTTATTCATTGTTCACATTAAGGGATATCTTGATAGATAAAATTTTAACATGGATTTGATCGCATCCTTGAGATGAGGCCAGTGACTGAAGGTAAAAGAGAAACTGTTTTGTTTTGTTTTGTTTTAAGTTATTTTTATGTGTGTGTGTGAGAGAGAGAGAGAAGGCAGGAGGGAGACAGAGAGACAGAAAAAGAGACAGAGAAGGAAAGTCAGAGAGGTATCCACAGATGTCAGAAAGGGGTGTTGAATCCCTTGGAACTAGATTTATAGTCATATGTGAGTTGCCTGATGTGGGTGCTGGGATCTGAACCCCAGTTCTCTGAATGAGGGGTAAGTCCTTTTAATTGCTGGTTCATATCTGCAGCCTTAAAATCAGTTATATTTAATGAATTTTAGTCTTTCAACTTCTAAAGAGTGCTCCTTCTCTAACATCACCCTTTGTGTGTTTTCTTTCTTGTTTCTTCTTTTTAACATCCTTTGAGGCAACACTGTGTGAGCTATAGCAGCTATGGTGCTGCCTGACAAGACACACAGAGTGCCATAACAGGGATACAGCACTAAAAAAAAAGAATGAAGTCATATCCTTATGAACCTTACATTCCAATAAAGGAAATAGATTGTAAACTCATAGACAAATCTTTGACATGGTTTATTAATCATACTTTAATTGTGCCTTGTGCCTATCACCTTTGATTTCTTTGTGCTTCTGTCTTTAGATTGAGATATCAAGTCATGGTATAGTATACTAAAGCACAAAATATAAAGAAATATATACTAGCTTCATCCCTGGCTTGCATGATTATCAGATATGTGATCTCAAACTCCTTAGCCGCTTTGACATTCACCTTTGTCGTTTGGATGTTGGATGCTCCTAAAAGGTCTATGTGCTCAAGTCTTAAAGTCATTATCTAGACTGAGCATTGCTATGGATGAGGTTGCTGTGGACAACCTTAGGTCATAGGCATCATGGCCTCAAAGGCAATGGTGGGATCCTTGTCTGTATCCCTATCCTTCCAGGCTTGAGACATGACCATCTACTCCAGATGAACCCCAGCATGATGCTCTATCTTTCAGTACAAACAATTGAGACCACACAGTTCTTGGGCTTGAACTAAAGATATTTGGTTAAAGTAACAGGAAGTTGACTAATTTCCTTATTTATAAACAACTGTGATGACAGTCATACAAGGAGGAAATGATATGTGAAATATTCACATTTGCTTCTAATTCTGTGTTTGCAATACTCTTAGTTCTCATACCCCTCCACAGACCCGATCTTCCCTTCTTCCGTTTTTTTCTATTTGCAAGAGGCTGACCCTCAATGAATGCATGTGGGTATCTATATCAGCTCAGGCAATAGACATACTGTAAAAGATTAAAGGATATCATAAAAGAGAGTCATAATATTTCCTTTCTCATTTCATACTCCACAGGCATATTTAGTGATAGCCACATCCATTCCAAACAAAAGCTTCTGCCAATTATCCTCTTTTTCTAGTTTTCTCCAGGGTCTCTCTGCCTCAAAGGGCCATTTTTTTTTTTGGTGGGGGGAGGGAGGGAAGAGTTTCTTTTGGTACTAGGAGTGATATAATTTCCCATTGAAATGTGTATATGTGTAAACACTCATAAGTCATCTTTCATTAAAATCTCTTGATAAACCATGATGGGGAAGCTCTATCTCCCACAAGGATTCTCAACCTCATAGTACTTGATAACATGTATAGTCAGGTCACTTGATGATTGTGTGATCTTTGTGAAGAAAGACAGCAAGCTTGTATCATAAGTCCTCAGTTTAATAGCAATGCTGGAGTAGGATGGAAGATCAGATATGAAATGGCTTTGTATTTTGTTGTTATTATTGTTGTTTATAATATACTAATTTAAAAAATAATAGGATTTGATAACTGTTTATGACTAGGCTGAGGAGCTTCCAGAAAGACAGAAAATTAGTACACATACACACACACACACACACACACACACACACACACACACACACACACACATTTTTCAAAGCTCTGGTAGAGAGCGTGAAAGCTCTTGTGATATCCATGAGTGGATCATTCTGTCTGGTCATTACAAAGGCAGAGATGGTTGAATATTGGACCACTATTCAATTATACAAGTGTCACCGTTGCTACATTTTAAGCAAACAACATGAAGAAGGTCCTATAATAATGTTAAGGTTTGACGGTATGAGCTTGAGTCCCTAAATCATCTCAAGATTGACCCTTGCAAAGAAATAGGCTTTCTCCCATTTGGGTAACATAATCTTTCTATGCTAAAAGGCTTTTAAATGATCTCATTAAGGTTTTTAATTTACAAGGGATGTGAGTTCTCAGGACCATTGTACTCTTTGTCATTGCCTTGTTACTCATAATTAAAAGATGCATCTCAGCATTCCTCAGCTATAGAACTTTCAAACCTATTTTAGAAGATGCAAAATATATGTCATGGACCCTTCAGATCTGTTAAAATTACTCAACTGAGAACCTGTTGATTTGTGTGATGACATTGTCTAAAGAGTGTTATGTTTACTAAAGCTACTGGGGTATCGGAGAATGTATTCCTCTGTATTTTGAATTTAGTGTGCAGGTCAAAGCAGCTCAGTATCTCTAAAGATTTTCTATTGTTGGCCACTAAAGCCTGAATCTAACAAAAACCACCAGTACATAGTATTACAATCTTAGGGTGTCTTTACCCAAATGTGAAAGAAAGAACACAAAAATTTAGAAAATCGAGTGTCTAGGAGTGTATTTACCACAGAATCTATACACTGCCCTTCCATTCCTGTGAGACATTGAAGGAAGTAAAACAAATTGTAAAAGGAAAAGGCCTTTGTGATGCTTCACCTTAAGCAGAAAGATGGTTGCCGTTCTTGTAATTAGCCACAGAGATGGAATAACACTGAGCATTCAGACCCATAGGAATCTGTGCCTGTGGCTATTTAATAACAGTGTTCCCAGGTATACAATAGAGAGTAGATGCTTAGCAACAGGCGAAACTTAATCTCTACAATGGGGAAAGTGTAAGTCAGGAAAACAGGAATCTGATCTGAGTCAAGGAATGTATTTATGACTAATAACCACTCATTCCGTTTCCAGTCAGCCTCTGGAAAGGCAGTTAAATGATGCCTTTAACATAGAGATTCTCACCTATGTAGCTGCTCCTACAGAAGCCTCGGCTTGGCTTGTGAAAATCCACATAGCCTCAGCTTCCAACAGCAACATCTTATCAGGTTTAAACCAAAATGTTAAACCATTTCTGGGGACCAACCACTATTTAAAGCCTTGCACAGAGAGATACAAAGAAGCCTAGGGCAAAGCAGGTGTCTCTTTCATGGAAAGCAGCTCAGGAGCAGCAACAGCAGAAGCACTGTGAAGACAGCTAATGCTGAGAGTAGAGAATTCCTTTTTTTGTTGTTGTTGTTACACGCAAAGTGCATTTAGGAAAATTGATTGTCTTCATATGAGCTCACAAACAAACTATTGAGAATGCAAAATTTAAACACTGATCATATTCAAAGCAAGATTAAACAGAAATACTGAGCAATAACTTTCAAAAGGATTTTAAAAAGCAGCAACATGTCAACAAGAGACACAGAATAAGATTTGAGTTAAAGAAAGACTTGGTGTGAATAGGATAAATTCTAAATCCATTGGTTAGTAGAATGCTGTCCAAGCAAAATCCTGCAGCACTCTAAATGCCACTGAACAAACGAATATTCTTTCTTCAACTCATCACTGTGATTTTTGACTAAGATACCCTTAACAAGAGATTGATTACAGGAGAAAAGGAACCGCATTTAGTTAAAGTACGTTTATACTTGACGGGAACTAGCCTTATCTGACATCAATGGGAGGGGAAGGAAGCTTGATGCTCCAGCATAGGGGGATGCTAGAGGGGTGAGGAGGGAGTGGGTGAATGAGTGGAGGAGCACTCTCATAGAGGCTGAAGGAAGGGGGGAAAGGAGGGATGGGATAGGGATTTTATAGAGGGGTAACCGGGAAGGAGGATGTCATTTGAAATGTAAACAAATAAAATGATTAATTAAAAAAAAAAAAGAAAAAAAGGAAAAACCTGATTTTCTTTCAAAAAGTTGATTCATTTATTTCTCATTTATTATGTAAGCATTTTATTTGAATATAAGTATTACATAAATATATAACACATGCAATTAGACTTCAGATTCACAGTCCATAAAAGTCAGTTTTTCTGGGGCTAGAGAGATGGCTAAGCAGTTAAGTCTAATTGAAAGACAGAATGGTATGAATGAGAGACTTCAGCAAGATCTATTTGTTTAGACCTTTTACAGGATCACTGGACTACATTCCTCCTTTCTGGGTATAGAGAAATCCTCCCTGGAATAGAGGTTTTAGGACCTACTTGAGAGGATGTTTTTGACCTACACACATACAGTAATTTGTATAAATTTGATGTTGATCATATTGGGTTTCAAATGAATATTTTCATATAACTATATAACATTCTGTGAGCATATTCTTCTCTAAGTCCCCTCACCCTCCATTTCTTCATTGCCTCCCTTCCACATACACACAAGATTCTTTAGGACATAAGAATGGAAGGAGATCAAGGCTGTTAGGTTTCTGCTAATGTCTTTCCAAAGCCAAGTTGCATTCAGAATGCCATCTCTGTCGTAATCATAGATGTTCTGGTGACCACATGCCTCTCTCCCTTTTACTAGGTGTTCCTTTCTCAGAAGCTAGTGAGCATAGGTAACAACTCAGGTCCCACCAGACAAAAGAGGATGGCACAGTAAAATGTCATGGACCTGAAACACAGGAGAGACCTTTCAAGAGTAGGTGATGTATGTATGTGTATAGGGCCGATGCCCAAAGAGAGATAGGGAGACTTCATAACATGATTTAAGAGACTGTGTTTGCCCAGCATTATCCTATCTAACACAGGAAACCCAAACGCTCCCATACATCAGTTTCTTCCTTTTTCTGTTATTGTGATGGATTACTCACTTGCCCTTCAGCTCATCTAATAATTAGTAATCAAGCTTTACAAAAGTGGGATGTTAATTTTCCTCTACAAGTTTAAGGATAAAATAAGCACTTTAATGTTTTCTGTGAGCAAGAATATGGAATTTGAAGCTTTTCCTGTTGGTGAAATGATAAATTAGCTCAAGGACTTTGGGGAATATTTTGTCAAAATCAATGTAAAATTAGAAAGTTCAATTTTTTTTAATTTATTCCCAATTTTTATGAGGTAATTTCTTCATTTACATTTCAAATACTATCCCGAAAGTCCCCCATACCCTGCCCCTCCCCGCCTCCCTAACCACCCACTCCCACTTCTTGGCCCCAGTGCTCCCCTGTACTGGGGCATATAAAGTTTGCAAGGCCTCTCTTCCCAATGATGGCCTACTAGGCCATCTTCTGCTACATATGTAACTAGAGACATAAGCTCTGGTGGTACAGGTTAGTTCATATTATTGTTTCACCTATAGGGTTGCAGACCCCTTCAACTCCATGGATACTTTCTCTAGCTCCTCCATTGGGGACCCTGTGTTCCATCCAATACGTGACTGTGAGCATCCACTTCTGTGTTTGCCAGGCACTGGCATAGCCTCACAAGAGACAGCTGTATCAGGGTCCTTTTAGCAAAATCTTGCTGGCATATGAAATAGTGTCTGCCTTTGGTGGCTGATTCCCCAGGTACAGCAGTCTCGGGATGGTCCATCCTTTCCTCTTAGCTCAAAATTTTGTCTCTGTAACTCCTTCCATGGGTGTTTTGTTCCCAATTCTAAGAAGGGGTGAAGTGTCCACACTTTGATCTTCATTCTTCTTGAGTTTCTTGTGTTTTGCAAATTGTATCTTGAGTATTCTAAGTTTCTGGGCTAATATCCACTTATCAGGGAGTACATATCATGTGAGTTCTTTAGTGATCTGTTTACCTCATTCAGGATGATACCCTCCAGATCCATTCATTTGCCTAGAAATTTCATAAATTCGTTGTTTTTAATAGCTGAGTAGAACTCCATTGTGTAAATGTTCCACATTTTCTGCATCCATTCCTCTGTTGAGGGACATCTGGGTTCTTTCCAGCTTTTGGTTATTATAAATAAGGCTGCTATGAACATAGTGGAGCATGTGTCCTTATTACCAGTTGGAACATCTTCAGGATATATGCCCAGGAGTGCTATTGCAGGATCCTCCAGTAGTACTATGTCCAATTTTCTGAGGAACCTCCAGACTGATTTCCAGAGTGGTTGTACAAGCTTGCAATCTTACCAACAATAGAGGAGTCTTCCTCTTTCTCCACATCCTTGCCAGAATCTGCTGACACTTGAATTTTTGACCTTAGTCATTCTGTCTGGTGTGAGGTGGAATCTCAGGGTTGTTTAGATTTGCATTTCTCTGATGATTAAGAATGTTGAACATTTTTTTCCAGGTGCTTTTAAGGCATTTGGAATTCCTAAGTTGAGAATTCTTTGTTTAGCTCTGTGCCCACTTTTTAATGGGTTTCTTTGATTTTCTGGAGTCCACCTTCTTGAGTTCTTTATATATATTTGATATTAGTCTCCTATCTTATTTAGGATTGGTAAAGAACCTTTCCTAATCTGTTGGTGGCCTTTTTGTCTTATTTGTCAGTGTCTTTTGCCTTACAGAAGCTTTGCAATTTGATGAGGTCCCATTTGTCAATTCTTGATCTTATAGCACAAGCTGTTGCTGTTCTATTCAGGAATTTTTTCCCCTATGTCCATATCTTTGAGGCTTTTCTCCACTTTCTCCTCTATAAGTTTCAGTGTCTCTGGTTTTATGTTGAGTTCCTTGATCCACTTAGACTTGACCTTATTACAAAGAGATAAGAATGGATCAATTCACATTCTTCTACATGATAACTGTCACTTGTGCCAGCACCATTTGTTGAAATGTTGCTGTTTTTGTTTTTGTTTTTTTTTTCACCACTGGATGGTTTTAGCTCCCTTGTCAAAAAACAAGTGACCATAGGTGTGGATTCATTTCTGGGTCTTCAACCCTATTCCATTGGTCTAACTGTCTGTTGGTATACAAGTACCATGCAGTTTTTATCATAATTGCTCTGTAGTACAGCTTGAGGTCAGGCATGGTGATTCCACCAGAGGATCTTTTATTGTTGAGAAGAGTTTTTGCTATCCTAGGTTTTTGTTATTCCAGGTGAATTTGTAAATTGCCCTTTCTAACTTGGTGAAGAATTGATTGGAATTTTGATGGAGATTGCATTGAATCTGTAGATTGCTTTCGGCAAGATAGCCATTTTTACTTTATTGATCCTGCCAATCCATGGTCGTGGGAGATCTTTCTATCTTCTGAGATCTTTGATTTCTTTCTTCAGAGACTTTAAGTACTTGTCATACAGATCTTTCACTTCCTTAGTTAGAGTCACACCAATATATTTTATATTGTTAGTGACTATTGTGAAGGGTGTTGTTTCCCTAATTTCTTTCTTAGCCTATTTACCCTTTCTGTAGAGAAAGGTTATTGATTTTTTTTTTTTTTTGGTTAATTTTATATCCAGCTACTTCACTGAAGCTGTTTATCAGGTTTAGGAGTTCTCAGGTGGAATTTTTAGGTTCACTTATATATACTATCATATCATGTGAAAATAGTGATATTTTGACTTCTTCCTTTCCAATTTGTATCCCCTTGACCTCCTTTTGTTGTTGAATTGCTCTGGCTAGGACTTCTATATTGAATAGGTAGGGAGAAAGTGGGCAACAGTGTCTAGTCCCTGATTTTAGCAGTATTACTTCCAGCTTTTCTTCATTTACTTTGATGTTGGCTACTGGTTTGCTATAGATTGCTTTTTTTATGTTTAGGTATGGGCCTTGAATTCCTGATCTTTCCAAGACTTTTATCATGGGTGTTGGATTTTGTCAAATGCTTTCTCAGCATCTAACGAGATAATCATGTGGTTTTTGTCTTTGAGTTTTTTTTATATAGTAGGTTACGTTGATGGATTTCCTTTTATTAAACTATCCCTGCATCTCTGGGATAAACCCTACTTGGTCCTGATGGATGATTGTTTTTATGTGTTCTTGTATTTGGTTAGCGAGAATTTTATTGAGTATTTTTGCATTGATATTCATAAGGGAAATTGGTCTGAAGTTCTCTATCTTTGTTGGGTCTTTATGTGGTTTAGGTATCAAAGTAATTGTGGCTTCCTAGAATGAATTGGGTAGAGTACCTTCTGTTTCTATTTTGTCGAATAGTTTGAGAAGAACTGGAATTAAGTCTTCTTTGAAGGTCTGATACAACTCTGCACTAAACCCATCTGTTCCTGTTCCTGTTTGTTTTTTTTTTGTTTTTTTTTTTTTTTTTGATTGGGAGACTATTAATGACTGCTTCTATTTCTTTAGGGGATATAGAACTGTTTAGATCATTAATCTGATCCTGATTTAACTTTGGTACCTGATATTTATCTAGGAAGTTGTCCATTTCATCCAGGTTTTCCAGTTTTGTTGAGTATAGCCTTTTGTAGAAGGATTTGATAGTGTTTTGGATTTCCTCAGGATCTGTTGTTATGTCTCCCTTTTCATTTCTGTTTTTGCTAATTAGGATGCTTTCCTTGTACCCTCTAGTGAGTCTGGCTAATGGTTTATCTAGCTTGTTGATTTTCTCAAAGAATCAACTCATAGTTTGGTTGATTCTTTGAATAGTTCTTTTTGTTTCCACTTGGTTGATTTTGCCCCTGAGTTGATTATTTCCTGCTGTCTACTCCTTTTGGGTGAATTTGCTTCCTTTTGTTCTAGAGCTTTTAGGTGTGCTGTCAAGCTGCTAGTGTATGCTCTCTCTAGTTTCTTCTTGGAGGCACTCAGAGCTATGAGTTTTCCTCTTAGGAATGCTTTCATTGTGTCCCATAAGATTGGGTATGTTGTGGCTTCATTTTCATTAAACTCTAAAAAGTCTTTAATTTCTTTCTTTATTTCTTCCTTGACCAAGGTATCATTGAAGAGAGTGTTGTTCAGTTTTCACGTGAAAGTTGGTTTTGTATTATTTATGTTGTTATTGAAGATCAGCCTTAGTTCATGGTGATGTGATAGGATGCATGGGATACTTTCAATATTTTTGTATCTGTTGAAGCCTTTTTGTGACCAATTATATGGTCATTTTTGGAGAAAGTGCCATGTGGTGCTGAGAAGAAGGTATATCCTTTTGTTTTAGAATAAAATATTCTGTAGATATCTGTTAAATCCATTTGTTTCATAACTTTTGTTAGTTTCACCATGTCTCTGTTTAGTTTCTATTTCCAGGATCTGTCCACTAATGATAGTGGGGTATTGAAGTCTCTCACTATTATTGTGTGAGGTGCAATGTGTGCTTTGAGCTTTACTAAAGTTTTTTTAACGAATGTGGCTGCCCTTGCATTTGGAGCATAAATATTCAGAATTCAGAGTTCCTCTTAAAAGATTTTACCTTTAATGAATATGAAGTGCCCTTCTTGTCTTTTTTGATGACTTAGGTTTGGAACTTGATTTTATTCGTTATTGAATGACTACTCCAGGTTGTTTCTTGGGACATTTTGCTTGGAAAATTGTTTTCCAGTATTTCATTCTGAGGTATTGTCTGTCTTTTTCCCTCAGGTGGGTTTCCTGTATGCAGCAAAATGTTGGGTCCTGTTTGTGTAGCCAGTCTATGTCTTTTTTATTGGGAATTGAGTACATTGATATTAAGAGATATTAAGGAAAAGTAATTGTTGTTTCCTGTTATTTTTGTTGTTAGAGTTGTGATTCTGTTCTTGTGGCTGTCTTCTTTTAGGATTGTTGAAGGATTACTTTCTTGCTTTTTCTAGAGTATAGTTTCCATCCTTATGTTGGTGTTTTTCTGTTATTTTCCATTGAAGGGCTGGATTCATGAAAAGATATTGTGTGAATTTGGTTTTATCGTGGAATATTTTGGTTTCTCCATCTATGATAATTGAGAGTTTTGCTGGGTGTAGTAGCCTGGGCTGGCATTTGTGTTCTCTTAGTGTCTGTATAACATCTGTCCAGAATCTTCTGCCTTTCATAGTCTCTGGTGAGAAGTCTGGAGTAATTCTAATAGGCCTGCCTTTATATGTTACTTGACCTTTTTCCCTTACTTCTTTTAATATTCTATCTTTATTTAGTGCATTTGTTGTTCTGATTATTATATGTCGGGAGGAATTTCTCTTTTGGTTCCATCTTTTTGGAGTTCTGTAGGCTTCTTGTATGTTCATGGGCATCACTTTCTTTAGGCATTGGAAGTTTTCTTCCATAATTTTTTGAAGATATTTGCTGGCCTCTTAAGTTGAAAATCTTCATTCTCATCTACTCCTATTATCCGTAGGTTTGGTCTTCTCATTGTGTCCTGGATTTCCTGGATGTTTTGAGTTAGGATCTTTTTGCATTTTGCATTTTCTTTGATTGTTGTATCCATGTTCTCTATGGAATCTTCTTCACCTGAGATTCTCTCTTCTATCTCTTGTATTCTGTTGCTGATGCTTGTATCTATGGTTCCAGATTTCTTTCCTAGGGTTTCTATCTCCATAGTTGTCTCCCTTTGGGTTTTCTTTATTGTTTCTACTTCCATTTTTAGATCCTGGATGGTTTTGCTTAATTCCATCACCTGTTTGGTAGTGTTTTTCTCTAACTCTCTAAGGGATTTTTGTGTTTCCTCTTTAAAGGCTTCTAGCTATTTACCTGTGTTTTCCTGAATTTCCTTCTTAAAATCCTCCATCATCATCATGAGAAGTGACTTTAAATCCATGTCTTGTTTTTCTGGTCTGATGGTGTATTCAGGACTTGCTATGGTGGGAATGTTTGGTTCTGATGATGCCAAGTAACCTTGCTTTCTGTTGCTTCTGTTCTAATGCTTGCCTCCTGCCAACTGATTATCTCAAGTGCTTGCTGTCCTCAATATATCTGATTGGAGTCTGTCCTTTTTATAATCCCAGTTGATTCAGGACTCCTCAGAGTCCAGCTTTCTCTGTGATCCTTTGATTGTGGGCTCCTGTGAATCTGAGATTTTGACTGTGTCACAGTTCTTGGCAGTCAAGTTCCTCTGAGACCCTGAAATACTGGTGTGACCCACCTCTTGTTATCCTGGGATCCTGTTGTCCTAAGATCCTGGACATTTTATAGTGCCTGAAAGTGGTGTCTCCTTTGAGGACCGAAGAGCTATCTGGTCTGTTCAAAACCAAGGTAAAAACAGAACTGATCAAAAAGAACCTGAGCCTCTGGTCAGGAAAGGCTCCAGTGTCCTTGTTCCTGGTGTTTCCAGCCCATAACAATTGGATTGGAATAGATGTTGTGTTCCACTCACCAGTGGTCCTAAGATCGAGTGGAGAGTCCTCTAGGGACCGTGGGGGTGTTTGCCAACTCCGCGCGGAAAGTTCAATCTTAAAACTACAAGAACAACTCAAGCCAGCTACAGTATTTGTATTCAAAATTGTGTTTATAAATACAATCAAATTAGCATTGTTTGAGCAGTAGATAGCTGGTAAAGACATAAAACAACCAAAAGGAAGAGCGCTCGTGTATGTCATATTCAAAATTCTGCATGATGGGGTAGGTCACATCAAAAGAACAAATACAAAATATCTATATTTATGTGATAAGAAAGTTATGAAGTGGTGTGTATTAAGTAGCTTCATATTTCTATAGATGCCTAGCCTAAGACTCCTTTGGCTCCCTCCCTCTCTTTCCATCACATCTCCCACAACCACACCAAAGATATAAATGGATTAAATGATATAGACAATATATAAATTTTAGATTAAATCCCAGGAAATTCCTTAACAGGAATTAAAATTTTTCCATTTTAAAAGTCTATGTATTTGTATGGTAATTTAATATCTAACACCAGCAAAATAAACTATAAAATAATTTAAACCAACCCTAGCTCAGGTTTTCAAAACAAATTCTAAATTTAGCACATTTTTCTTTTAAAATGGAAAATGTATCATATGTCTGAAATATTTTATACTTTGAAGGTCAAACAATATTCATAATATCAAACTTGTCCTCAAATTTCCAAAACAAATGTTGTTTTCCTTCAATATAGGGTATCAATAACATCTTATATTTTAAAGAAAACATAAATGGATTTGTAAATGATATAATGAATCATTTTGGTTTCTCTGTGTGGGAGCATCTGTGTTAGGTAAGATAAGGCTTAGCTGGAAAAAATAGACCCCAAAATACAATGTCTTAAATCACGTTATGATGTTTCTCCATCTCTCTGTGAGCATCAATAACATGCACACACACACACACACACACACACACACACACACACACACACATCTTTCTCATGAAAGCTCTGTCCAGTGATTTGGGTCCATGGCACTTTGCTATGTCATCCTCCTACATCTGATGGGAGCTGGACTGTTGCATATGTTCATGTGTTTCTGGAAAAGGCGCATATAGCCAAAAGGTGAGACATGCAGTCTCTACTAGAACATCTATGACTGTGACAGAGGAGGCATTCTGAATGCACCTTCTCTTTGACAATAGGCTTATCATCTGATTCAGTGTTAATTCAGTTAACTTTAGGAATAAAATAATCCCAAAAGAAATATATTGTTTATAACAAGTATTCTAAACATCCTGTCAATAACAATACCAAAACAAACATTCACCAACTACTCTTCCTGCCCCTATGAAAATTTCCCCTATAAAGACAGTGTCAGAAAAATAATTTTATTCCTAGAAGTATTGCTTCTGTTCAAAGAATCCTACTTATGGCTTCCAAGAGAGGAATTATTTCTAGCATGCACTTTCTGCAGTTGTTTTTCCCTACTTTTCTCTCTAGTCCCCTTATTCCTTTAAATGCTTAAGAATGTCAAGAAAGGGAGATCATCCCCTTCTCTTCTTCATGTTGGCCTACTTCTCAGGATCACACAAACAAGACATTGTAGTGCAAGCCTGAGATCCCAAAGTTCAAGCAGTACATTCCCAAGTGAGGTCAGCAGGATCAGAAGTCCAAAGCCAACCTGGGATACATGAGAACCCACCTCAAACACACATGTACACATATAGTAAAAAGAGCTATGAAATTAGAAGGTGAAGAAGGCATGTTCTGGGTTCGTCTTAATTATTACTTTAAGATGCGAGAGACCAGCATGTTTTCATGCATAAAAGTAAATGACAGTATAGAGAAGAGAGAAACTGAGAGGGAGCGAGAGAAGGATCAGAGTAAGCTGTTGAGGAGAGCAGAGGGTAGAGCCAGAAACACTCAGGAGAGTCTTAGACTAAGAAACAATCAAAATGCAAACAAGGGGAATGCTGAGAAAGCATGCAGATCATCCTCACTGAAGTTACCAGTCTTTACTCAGAATCAAAGCCCATGTCCTACTCTTAGCCTGGACATTCTCGTCCTGAGCCTTTCAAAGAGTATTCTATCGAGAGTCACTTACCCATCTACCCTGAGTCTATGCTTTCTTTCCCTAGCAACTGTCTTTCACTACTTAACACTTAAGGACAGAAAACATGTCTGCTTCGATCATTGCTGTAGCTGCCACACTTATAGTAGTGCCTGGCACAGGGGAGTTCACACAAAGCATACCCTCCCCACCTCGGTCTGTGTGTGCCTGTGTATTTGTTCATGTCTGCTCTTGCATTTGAAGGTCAGAGGAAGCTTTCAGCATTGTTCCTCAGCAATCATTCACCTTGATGTTTTAGATGGATCTCTCCAAATATCCCAGGATGACTGGCTAGTGAGCCCCTGGAGTTATAAGCTCATAACACTATCTCCAGATTTTTTTTCCAAGAGTCAGATGGTCACATTGCATTTGCAATCAGGAAGCAGATTCAGTTCTCATCCTCACAAATGCACTCGTTGCACTGATCATCAACTGCATGAACAATGGCACCACCCCACTTGGTACACAGCCTTAAGCAAGGGACTCGATGTCCTTCCAGATGTGTTTCAACATCCACAGTAGTTCCGTTGTGACCTTTGCTGTGTAAGACACTGTAAGTGCTGATCTAGTCAGCACTCAGTCAGTACAACAGCCTAGGAAAAGTCCAGAAGAAAATTCTCTTTTTATTATCTCCACTTCTTCTCAAAAGTACTGTCATTTTTCCAAAAGGAAACAATTGCAGTAGGTTCAACTGACATCATTCTGAACCAAAGGTACAAAAACCTGTTACTCACAGGGCATTGGAAGGGGTAACATTTGTACTATAGACCTTGTGTACTTGTAGTGAAAAAAAAAAAAAGAAATCATCTAATCAGAGCACTGGAATAGACCCTGCACAGATATATAACTGGTATTTGACAACCAAAAATAAAAGTACAGGGCTAGTGATATAGCTTAGACTTTAAAGGCTCTTGCTACCAAATCTGATGACCTACCTGAGTTCAATTCTCAGGACTTCTACAAGACGTTCTTTGACTTCCACTCCTATGCTGTGCCATGTGATTCTCTCTCTCTCTTTCTCTTTTTTCCTCCCTCCCTTTCTCTCCCCCTCCCTCCCTTTCTCTCTTGTCATAAGGAATAAAATAATAACAAAGAAAGAAAATATATGAGAAAGCAGTCTATATATTTCCCCATTTCCCTAAGCCAAATGGTAATTTGAATGTTCACACAAACCCCTCTATCCCCATAGACGCAGAAGTTTCAAAGCTTCTGTTAATAGAAGCAGGTGAGTCTAACTCATAATCTTCATTTCTTTGTCTCTTAACTGCAGTCAAGGGCCAACCCGATTCTCCTATATGCTCAGCTTCAGCTCTGTTGTACCCAGTACTGAAATGGGCTTACTATGCTCAAGTGTGTAGACACACACACACACACACACAGACACACAGACACACAGACACACACATACATACACACACAGATGCACAGTCACTCACACACAGACACAATCACACACAAAGACACACATACACAAAAACACATACATACACACATAATGATACATACACATACACACAGAGACACACATGGAGACACACACACACACAAACACACACACACACACACACACACACACACACACACACACACACACACACACACGTGATGTCTAAAAGACACTTGAAAGTATCTACAAATCACAGTGCCGATGTCCCATTACTCAACCTTCTCCCTTTGTTGTGCCGAGTGGCCATTTCTTATCTAAGCTCACAAGGAATGGGTTTAGTAAATCAATCTCAAAGGGATGCTGACAGGAAGCTGTTGATTCAAGAAGAAAAGTCTCTCTTTTCAAAAGAAATTACCAATGAAAAAGGCAAACTGCAAACTGTGTCAGCTGCTAAGAACTGCTTTGAGTGGCCTCTTACCTTTCTCTTGGCATCTATTATCTCTTCTGATCTAAACTTTGCATCTATAGCCTGAACCAGTTATTTAAAATAGAAGCCTCTACGATCAATTCCTTAATTAAAATCCCTCTAATCATGTCTTCTTCCTTGTCTAGGGATAAAGCATTAGAAAGACTTTATAAAACCCTCATAAATTGCAAATGTTCTTAAAGTGTCCACTTTATTGGTCTCAGCTCATGAGGCTCATATCAGAACACCATTTAAAAATAAAATGAAATGAAAATCCACTGGTTCCCTTCTATCTGTACAACTTGAAGTCCAGCTTGCCTACCTCATCTTCACTACCATGCATCCTGTTATTACCCACCCACCCTGTCTCCTGCCTACCTGGCTTCCTTATACCCTTTATCCCAACTTTGTATATCTGACCCCTTTCTAGCACAACCTAAGCCCATAGCACCCGTGCATATTTTATTTTCTTCCATTAAGAAATAATCTCTTCATGATCTGCATTTTTGTTTGCTTTAAAAGTGGATTTATTTAGTCAGCTCAACACTTAAATGACGGTACACATTTGCCTGTGGAACAAAGAGTTGAATACTCTATGATTAGTATGTGTAGTTTGTTTTGTTTCCTGTATATATTTGCTTTCCAAATGTTATATTTTGATGATATTCTTTTTTCTCCTCCAACTCTTCCCTGGTCCTCCCCACCTCCTAACCCACCCATCTTCATATTCTTTCTCTCTTTCAAAAATCAAAATCAAAATAAACAAAACCCTTCAAAAGTTGGAAAACTATGAAAATGCAACAAAATAAAACAAACAAAAAACACACCAAAACTATTGATTCAGTATTGTGTTGGCCAACTACTCCTGAGCATGTGGCCTACCCTTAACTTCTTCACTGTGTGATGTTTTTAAAGGCCTCACCATGGTCCTTTGTCTCTTTCTTGTTTGATTTTTTTTTTGTTTGTTTTGGTTTTGGTTTTGGTTTGTTTGGCTTTTTGGCTTTTTGTATTTTGTTTGGTGGGATGCCCTTGTGTTACCTAGACTTACTTCCTGAACACTTTTGTCCCTGTAAACTAGATCCCTCAGCTGTTTCTAAGCACCCAGCAAATTACTACTATCCTTAGCACTCACTCAGCAAACACTGTAAGGTGAATGGCTGTCCACATTCATCAGAAAGCAGTCTCTCGCCAGAGATCTACAAAACCCAGCTACTACTGACTTTTGTTCATTGCTGACGAAGTGGGTTGTGCCAAACCATCCTAGAATAAATAAATTACATTCCAAATATTGAAGAAGCACAAATCCGAGAGAAATGAGAGGATGATAATCATACCATATGCTGACTGTTTTCCCCCAGAAGGCTTCAAGGCCTTTAATTAAACAGTTTAGCCATGGGAGGTAAAAGATGGAATGTGTTCCTAATTAATAATGCTTTAATCTCGTTATGTTCACAGACCAGGAAATACAATAACTTCATAAGAATTTGGAATTATTTCTGTAGGGTATTTGGGTTTGATTGATTGTTTGATTGATTGATGAATTTCAGTCATTTAACTTCAAAAGAAGCCTGTGGACTAGCTGAATTGATATAAACCAAGCAGGGCAGGACTTAGGGAGAGCCATCTGACTCAGGCACATGTAGATGGAAGGCACCCCAGTCTTCCTGTCTGCTCTTTCATTTTAATCCTTCAAAAATATGTAGTGCTTAGTGGTTGTAAATTTATCTATGGGGGAATAATAGTTTGTGTCAAAGTTCACCTTAAATGTTTTTAAATTGTATGCAAAGGAGAGGTGAGGTGTCTGTGTTCTTACTGCTTCGTTTTTTTAACAGGCATGCTCCAGTATATAAGCTACCTTCCTACTGTAAACAGATTATGAGTTTTATGGCTAAACATCAGAAGAAGGAATGGACTTATGGTTAGGGACTTTGTTTTATGAAAACCATTTTCCCTCCTTTCATTCATCAAGCTTATTTTTTTTAAATTTTGTTTTATTTTTAATTTATTTTTTACACTCACCAAGTTGATCTTATAAATTTAAATATGGATTAAATGGAATATGCTAACTCACCTAATCCCAGTTATATATATATATATATATATATATATATATATATATATATATATATATATATATAGAGAGAGAGAGAGAGAGAGAGAGACTTCTATTAATTATCATACTCTTTCACACATATACAAAACCAATTAGCTCCATAGATGGAAGAGTAAGCAATCCAACGATTAGTGCAAATCACTTTTTAAGTCAGGTTATCAACACTATAATATTTTAAGTAAAACTTACCTTTAAATTAAATGGTTTAATTTAAAAGAAACCCTTTTCTGAGTTTTTCTTTCTTTCCTTTGAGACATAATCTTCCTAGATAGCTCAAAGTTTTGTATGTTGCCCATATTGTTCTTAAACCTGTGTCAAGTCTTCTGCCTCAGCCTCCTGACTACTGATACTACAGGTACATACTGCCACATGCTTGCCTTGAAAAGTTTTGCTTTTGCCAACTCTTTTCTTTCAGTTATTTGGACTACGTGGACTGTTTCCATACTCCCTTCTTTCTCCACCCTTGGGAAGGTCAAATGAGTGTGTGTAACTTCAACTGCAAATTCTACAAATTTTATCCTTTTGCTTTTATTCCATAGTGTATAGACTATTTTAATAAAATTGAAACTATGAGATCAAAGAGTTAACTTTTTGTCAAGTTAATGCTCACTAGACTCACCTAGCAAGAGGGTACCCACAAATGAGGAATTGTCTCCATCAAATTGTCTAGGTAACAAGTCTATGGGGACATTTTCTTTTTTAAAAGTTGTTGTGGGATGGCCAGGTCACTGTGGGCATTGATACCTCTGGATAGACAAACCATTGAGAACAAGCCAGGAGGAGCTCATCTCTATATCCTCTACTTGATGTTCTGCCTGGAAGTCCCTGCCTTGAGTTCCTGACCTGACACCCCTTTATGGTACTCTGTTAGCTGTATTGTGAAGTAAACCTGTTCCTTCCCAAGTTGCTTCTGCTAATAGTGTTTATCACAGAAAAAGAACATGAACCAGAGCACTGTTCTGTCCCCACCCTCAGCTTCTTATGGTCTTTGTAAGCATTGTAATGACCAGTTTTGAGATGGTGTTCAGAAGTCCTGTTTGCTGTTCCCAGCTTTCTTTTTCCCCTATTTGCACTGCATCAAGGCTGCCAAGAAAACACCACTCTGTGGGAATGAGAGGTTGTAACACCTGACTAATCCAAATTTCACTTTAGAGAACTTCGGATTTGACCCGTTGGATCACTCGTTCTGGGAGAGGGTGGGGTAGTGTGGTGGCTAGCCAACTGCCTCTCAAGAGCTGTGAAAATCTTAAGATTTTATTCTTGCTTACGAACAAGTTACCCTGCTGTAGTTTCATGGATATAGTAGAGGACAGAGATTAGTGGGTAACAAAAGTCAAATTATTGCTGAAAATAATGATAAAAGCAAATGCTACATAAGTAAATCCCTTCTCCTACAGCCCAGTGGAAGGAAGGCTAAGGGAAACCTGATCCTGGGATGACTTGTATCAAAGGAGGGTAACTTCGAGTGTAGGGAATCCTTTTTTCTAATAATGGGCTATAAACTGTCTATCTTCACTTTAAGGAGTCATTAACTAACTCCCTTTGATAGCTCAGTTGTCAGAGTAGAGGAATATAGGTGGTCTGATCTGAGTTTTATCTTTTTTATATTAGAGATACAAGAAAAACCTTACCATTTGCCCTGGAGTGGGACATCTCTGAGAGGGACTATTCCTATCTACTAAGGTCATTTGCTATGCAAACATCCTTGAAAAGATTATTTAGAACAAAAGAAGTTTCCTGTTGCCCTGGTTGCAAGGTATGAGAGACCTACAGGAAATTGGCTGTCCTGAAATCTTCTTCCAAAAGCTAACAGTCCCTGCCTGGCATGTGTCTAAGCCACCTGAAAAGTAGATGCTTCCGCCCGGTTACCTAGTTACCTATTCATGTGATTGATTTTTCTAACTATATTCTCACTTAGGTAGGACCCCAAGCCAGATCCATCAAGAAAATTTCTCCAAAATTTTGATGCACAGATTGGGTGGGGGTGGGGGGGGTGGGGGACAGTTTTAGACCATTGGTTTTGTTTTCGATTAAGGGTCTTTTACTGAAACTGATGTTTGCTGTGGTCCAGCACTCATGATACAGATGCTTTTGCCCTGCCAGGCTTGGCTTTTATGTGGGTTTGGATCATCCAAACTCAAGTCCTAGTGAATGCTCAGTAAGCAGTTTTCCCACTGGGTCTTGTCTCTAGCCTTCTGTGTCATTAGGTTTCTGTGGTGATTGCTTAAACAATAATGCATAATCGTTACAAAATTTCTGAACTTGGAAGTAGGGTGCTTTCAGAACCAGTGGCAAATGGATCAGTGCCTTTGAGGACAACATAATAGAAAGCACTGAGGGGATTCATGGAGGGGGAGAGTGCTAATGAAAGCAGAAAGATTCTTGAGAAGACTTTGTTTAGAAGCCTGGCCACCTTTGAGGAGGCTGCCAGGGGAGCTTGAAGGGAAGGGAAGGAATGTTACTGGGTGCTGGAAGAAAGGGACCCTTGTTACCCCGTGGCAGAAGCTTAGCAACATCTTTACTACACTAATGTGGAAAGTGCAAAATGTAACCAGTGAATTGGTAGCCTCCATAAACAGATTTTCAGGGAGAGTGTTGAAGATATCACCTGGCTTTCTTGCTGCTTAGAGCAAAACAAAATAGCTAACTGGTTCTTTTAAGGATTCCTGGAGGATACATAGCAGGTTTTGAAAAGGATGTATTTTTGCAAACAGTTCTCAATTTGCCACTTAGGTTTGCAGATGGCAAGTAATTTTTCTGTATTGAACATATGTCTTTTAACCTTAATAACAAGGCCAGTAAAACAATTAAGATGGAAATAGTGAAAGAGAAAGCAGGGACTTTGTTCTTTTCTTCAGGGAGCTTGAAGGTAAACTTCTGAGACAATGAGACCATCCATAATGTTTTCAATGAGACTGTCCTTGAGGGTTTTATTGCATGCTCAGTTAGTATTAGTGACACAAAGGTTTTCAAGAAAATGGGAGTGAAACACACATACCTGCTGGTCTCAAAGGGAAAGAAGAATATTCAAAATAGAGCACTAGTCATTGAGAATTGGCATCAAAGACTCACATAATGAACAAACACTTTCCCCACTTTTAACAATTATTCTGCCTCAGTTTGCAAATATCTGAGAATCCATAACAGCAAAACAAGAAAGAAAGAACAGAATGGGAAAAAAAAAGTCAGGAAAAGAAACTTGGTCAAAAAGATTCAATGCGTTCTTAGAATGCCAAGTAGAACTTGGCAAGTGCTTTAAGCTGCTCTCTGAAAGCTAAACACATTGGACTGATGCAGATGAGAAGTGATTTGGGAGTGCACGCAAAGGAGTTTCTAGAGCTTTTTTAATCACCTGTTTCTACATCCATTAACCTCTTGGCTCCATTAAAAAATGTTGTGCTACATATTTTCTAAATGTTTTTACCCCTAAAACCAAAATCAAACAGAGCAGTCAGTCATGTAATAAATCTTGTTTAAGACATAATAATTATTCTGGTCCTGTGTGATGTAAGGAGAACTTTTGGTTTTTCTTTTTAACTCACAGTATAAGTTTATTTTTTAAGTACCCCAAGATAATATTTGCTAGTATATGTGTACACAGGAAAGAAGGATGGAAGGGAGAAGGAAGGAAGGAGGGGGAGGGAGGAAAAGAGAGGCATAGACACACACACACACACACAGAGAGAGAGAGAGAGAGAGAGAGAGAGAGAGAGAGAGAAAGAGAGAGAAAGAGAGAGAGAGAAAGAGAGAGAGAGAGAGAGAGAGANAATGAAAGAGACCTCAGGGGAAAAGAGCAGCTTTCTTCATTGCTTTGGTCTTGTAGGAAAAATCTGCCCTCAGCAAGGCAATATGGACTTTTTGCAGAAACTCACATGGGAAAGAATTGCCATTTCTTTCTTTGGAGTGATGTTTCATCCTGTGTCAGAAAGCAGAGGACTATTTTCACTCTCTGATTATAAAGTACTAGTTGTGTTCCAGGCCAGAACAAGCATGACCTCTGTGCCCTAATAGTGATTTGATATTCATTCTGGTCTTCTCAGCCCACATCTTAAGAGCCACCTTCTTTGAGTTCTAGAGGCTAGAGAATCTAATATGAGATGGAACTATCATACTTGTTCATAAAATGTTCTTCCAACACAGTGTGCAATATATGAGAATCAGGAAACCTGAGTCTTGACTAAGACTGCCTCCACTTTCCTGTGGAGCTATTCATTATTTTTGGACCAAAGTTTCCTCATCAATTAAGATGGAGTAGTTGTACAAAGTAATAAGACTTTCCCAGGTCAATTAATTTGATTCAATGTTCTTTCCTTTCTGATATCTATAACCTGACATAAGGTAAAGCTGGCTCTGCTAAACAGTATTATAAGTAATTTTTCTTCACTGCACACAGCTCTATATAGTCAATGTACAATTGTTTTGAAAGCTAAACACTAAAGTGTATGACTAGTAGTTGAAGACCATAGTTTGAGAGTAGTGGGAAGCTCTTGCATGACCTTGAAGCTGCTAAAAAGATCTTAATTTCCAGATGTGTGATGAGTTATCTGCTGTTCTTGCCACTAAAATCTAAGCTTGATCAATCTTTTCTAGAGATAGATTTCGTGAAAGTTGCTCTGTCATTGAGCACATATCCTCTCTTCACTCGGAATATTTGCTTCAATTAGAAGACATGTTAGAATTAGCACAAGAAAGTGAATGCTCTGTGTATGGAGGAACACTGATTTAAATGACACTACATAACTTGTATTTTATGTTACTTGAATTTTTGCTCCAAAGACAGATAACAAGACAGCCATGAAGCTAGCTATTGACTCTTTTCTAAAATCCATCATTTAGAATACTTTTCCACAATGATTACTTTTAAAGACACTTAGTGCAGAGAGTTGCTAGTTTAAGTCCATACAGTATGCCATTCAAAACCACTGGACATGAGTAAAAAGAATTCTAACACTCGAAAAGATGTTTTCTTTTAAAAAGATAAGTGTCTTTTGTTAAAAAACAAAAACAAACACAAACAAATAAAAACAAAACCAGAATAGAATCGCAATCAACTTCAAAGGCAGAACTCAACAGAGAATGTTGTCAGCTTTCTGGCTTTTTAAATTTTTCCCCTGCCCTACCTCCAACCCCAATCCTTGAAAAAAAAAAAAAAAAACCCAAAATTGAACAAATATTCTGAAGTGGAACATTTGAACAGTTGTTTTTCTTATATTACTTTTAGAGTTTTCTATCCTTTCTTAATGTCCAGAAAAATCAGGGCACAATGTCTAGGAGATCAGAAGCCTCTAAGCAGGGGCGGAACTTTAGGTAAAATGCATCTTAAAACATTGGATCCTCCTGAGTTCCTCCTCTGACAAACCAAGCGAAGCCAAAGGGCATCCAGCGGCATCCCTCCTTTATCCGTTCTGTTGCTTGCCAGCTCGTTTTCATTCAATGGAAAGACCAATTTTCCACATGCTATTCAATGTGGTGTGCTCATTTCAAAAGGGAGAAAAAGAAAAAGAACTAAAGACGCTGGTGCTGCCGAGGGCTGAACTCATTCCTCCCTTCTCTCCCCTCCTCCTCTGTAACAAGTCTTCTTTCTTCCAGGCTCCCTGAGAAACAAAAGCAGACTCAATACAGCCCCCCAAAATTGAAGGCCTGCCAGGTCAAACAGTGCAGCACAGCTTGTGCTGAGCCTAGTCGCATTTTCCAGGTGGGCCTGGTTAGGCTCTTTCTGTGGACTACTCTATTTTTATGACTTTACAGTCACACCCTCCTGCCAAAGATCAACTCTGCAAAACATGGACTTGGGGAGGGGAGTGCAGGGGCGGGCTTTGTATCAGAATGAACAGCTAAAGAAATGATACAGTTTTGGAAAGGGAGCCAGTGTTAACAACCTATCTGTCTCCCAGGAGATATGGCAATGTAGTGCCAAGACCCAGAAAAACGTCAAAGGGTTAGCCAGAGTGGCTTAGCGTGTAGGGAAGGCACCATTTGGGAATAGTTCTCAATGCTCGTGTAACAAAAGCAGTTCTGCAGAACCTGCAGGTTATGCAAAGAATCTGAAGGAAACTAGAATCCAAACCATCTAGGTACAGATGGTCAGAAGCAGATGAAAAGTAACCTGTTGGGATATCGGTATATTCCATACATTCCTAATGGTGTCGCGTTAGGGGTCACGTGTGTGACTAATAACTGGCTATGCGTAGTTTATTGCCTGTGGCATTTAAGACCCATTGCATCTCTTAAATAAAGAAACCGAGGCAGAAAGAAGTAAGGTGGCGCCACAACTATGCTTTGAGTACTTATCAGAAGGGGGTGGTGTTGTCGTGTGGGTGGTGTTCCTGACAGTCACCCCAATTCCTACAGTTGGGCTCTACTTTTCTTCTAAAAGGAGCATGTCCTGCTTATGTCAGAGACATGATGATGAATGTGCAAACCACAGTCCATACCTCTAAAGAGAGAACAATAAAAATGTACCGCATTTAAAGGTAAATGTCATGCAAAGCAACAAATCTCTGCAAAATATTAACCAAAATCTCTTATCAGAGTCTGAAAATAGGCAGAAGGAATATACCACAGCTTCTCACTGCTTTAAAAATCATTCCCTTCTTTCAAACAAGATAATAAAACAGTGACTTGAAAATATAACACAAAGACCTCAGACAATTTATCAAGTCCATCAGGTGGCTATCCAAATTAAGGGTGATAAAGTCATGGCCTAGAGTATGTAAGTGTCCATTTTAGAGTATGTGAGTGTCAGGTGTATGAATTATTAATGTAATAGTGGCTAGATTGATGTTCTAATAAATTATTGCATTATTCATGGCAATACAAACTTCATTAAAACCCCAACATACTACAATGTAAGAATAATCATTACAATTTAACAGTTGAACATGAGAAAAATATTGAAGTGTGTAGTTTATTATTCGGCCTAAATTATATTTTTCTGCCTCTTTTTTTAATTGTATATTTTACATGTTTACATTTCAAATGTTATCCCCTTTTCCCATTTTTCCTCAGCAAACCCTCTATCCCATTCTTCCTTACCCTGCTTATATGAGAGTGCTCCCCCACCCCACCCACTTCCTCCTCATTGCCCTAGCATTCCTCTACACTGGGCATCAATCCTTCACAAGACCAAGGACCTTTCCTCCCACTGATGCCAGATAAGGCCCCTTCAGCTCCTTCAGTCCTTCCCCTAATTCATCCATTGGGGTCCCTGTACTCAATCCAATGGTTGACTGGGAGCCTCTGCATCTATATTGGTCAGGATCCAGCAGAGCCTCTCAGGAGACAGCTGTATCAGGATCCTGTCAGCAAGCACTTCTTGGCATCAGCAATAGTGTCTGTATTTGGTGTCTGCACGTGGGATGGATCACCAGTTGAGGCAGTCTCTGGATGGTCTTTCCTTCAGTCTCTGCTCCACTCTTTGTCCCTTTATTTCCTTTACAATTTCCTTTGCAATTCTGGGTTAAAAAATTGGAGATGAGTGGGTTGCCCCATCCCTCAACCAGGGGACGATACCTAATCTCTGGATATGGTCTCAACAGGTTCTCTCTCTCCTTTGTGGGGTTTTCCAGCTAATATCATCCCAGTGGGGTCGTAGGAGTCTCTTTCTTTCCTGGCATCTGGAACTTTCTGGTTGCTACCCCCAGTTCCCCATCCCCCACTGCTACAATTCAATTTCCTGCCTGTACATCTCATCCATATCTTCCCATGCCTGATTCTGCCCCTCTTTTTCCCTCCTCCTCCTCTCTTCCCTCCAAATCTCTCCCACTCTCTACTTCCCTTGATTATATTGTTCCCCCTTCTAAGTAGGACTGAAGCATCCACTCCTTGGTCTTTCTTCCTCTTGAGCCTCTTGTGATCCATGAGTTGTATTGTGGGAATTCCACAATCTTTACCTAATATCCACTTATCAGTGAGTACATACCATGTGTCTTCTTTCGTGACTGAGTTACCTCACTCATGATTATACTATCTAGATCTATCTATTTGCCCAAGAATTTCATAAATTCATTGTTTTTAATAGCTGAGTAGTATTCTATTGTGTAAATGTACCACATTTTTGGTATCCATTCCTCCTTTGAGGGACATCTGGGTTGTTTCCAGCTTCTGGCTATTATAAATATGGCTGCTATGAACATAATAGAGCATGTGTCTAAATTACATGTTGGAGCATTTTCTGGGTATATATCCAGGATTGGTATAGCTGGGTCCTTCAGGAAGTACTATGTCCAGTTTTCTGAGGAACTATCAGACTGATTTCCAGAGTAGTTATACCAGCGTGCAATCCAACCAGCAATGGCAGAGTGTTCCACTTTCTCCACATCCTCTCCAACATCTGCTGTCACCTGAGATTTTTAGTTTAGCCATTTTTACTGGTGTGAGGAGGAATCTCAAGGTTGTTTTGATTTGCATTTCCCTGATGGCTAAGGATATTAAACATTTCTTTAGGTGCTTCTCAGACATTCAAGTTTCCTCACTTGAGAATTCTCTGTTTAGAAAAAACGTTCCCCATTTTTCAATAGGGTTATTTGATTCTCTGTAGTCTAACTTTTTGAATTCTTTGTACATATTAGATATTAGCCCTCTATTGGATATAGGATTAGTACTCTGATGTAGTGTCTGTCTTTGTCATTTAGGTGTGTTTTCCTGTGTACAGCAAAATGCTGGGTCCTGTTTATGTATTCAGTCTGTTAGTCTATGTCTTTTTATTAAGGAATGGAGTCCATTGATGTTAAGAGATATTAAGGAAAATGGATTGTTGCTTCCTGTTATTTTTGTTGTTAGATATGGAGTTATGTTTATGTAGCTATCTTCTTTTGGGTTTTTGAAAGATTACTTTCTTGCTTTTTCTAGGGTGCAGTTTCCCTCCTTGTGTTAGAGTTTTCCATCTATCATCCTTTGTAGGGCAGGATTTGTAGAAAGATATTCTGTAATTTGGTTTTGTCATGGACTATTTTGGTTTCTCCATCTACGATAATTGAGAGTTTTATTAGAAATAGTAACCTGGGCTGGCATTTGTATTCTCTTAGGGTCTGTATGACATCTGTCCAGGATCTTCTATCTTTCATAGTCTCTGGTGAGAAGTCTGGTGTAATTCTGATAGGTGTGCCTTTATATGTTACTTGACCTTTTTCCTTTACTGTTTTTAATATTATTTCTTTGTTTTGTGCATTTGGTGTTTTGATTATTATGTGACAGGAGGAATTTCTTTTCTTGTCCAATCTATTTGGAGTTCTGTAGGCTTCTTCTATATTTATGAGCATCTCTTTCTTTTGGTTAGGAAAGTTTTCTTCTATAATTTTGTTAAAGATATTTACTGGCCCTTTAATTTGGGAATCTTCACACTCCTCTATACCTATTATCCTTAAGTTTGGTCTTATCATTGTGTCCTGAATATTCTGGATGTTTTGGGTTAGGAGCTTTTTGCATTTCGCATTTTCTTGACTGAAGTTTCAATGTTTTCTATGGTATCTTCTGCACCTGAGATTCTCTCTTCTATCTCTTATATTCTGTTGGTGATGCTTGTGTCTATGCCTCCTGATCTCTTTCCTAGTTTGTTTGTTTTTTTTTAATCTCCAGGGTTGCCTCCTTTTGTGTTTCTATTTCCATTTTTAGTCCTAGATGATTTTGTTCAATTTCTTTGTCTGTTTGGTTGTATTTTCCTATAATTCTTTAAGGGATTTTTGACTTTCCTCTTTAAGGGCCTCTACCTCTTGTTCTGTATTTCTTTATGTAATTTATTTATGTCCTTCTTAAAGTCCTCTATTATCACATAATGTGTGATTTTAAATCAGAGTCTTGATTTTCCTGTGTGTTGTGGTTCCAGGGCTTGCTAAGTCATCTTTTGTATGGAACACATGGCCCCCAATAGAGGAGCTAGAGAAAGTGCCCAAGGAGCTGAAGGGTTCTACAACCCAATAGGTTGAACAACAATATGAACTAATCAGTACCTCCAGAACTCGTGTCTCTAGCTGCATGTGTAGCAGAAGATGGCCTAGTTGGACATCATTGAGAAGAGAGACCCCTTGGTCTTTCAAACTTTATATGCCCCAGTACAGGGGAATGCCAGGGCCAAGAACTGGGAGTGAGTGGGTAGAGGAACAGAGCAGGGGAAGGGTATAGGGGACTTTTGGGATAGCATTTGAAATGTAAATGAAGAAAATACCTAATAAAAATTGGAAAAAAAAAAGAGTCGCCTTGGTCATGGTATATCATCACAGCAATAAAACCCTAAGACACCTTTTTTAGGGGGACAGGGGTTCCAGATATTTTCTTACTCTTATTTAATTGAGTTTTTGTTTTTGTTTATTTTTCCCGTTCTCCACATCAGCTTGAGGGAACTGTATTTGAATAGTCCATTTTAATACTTTGCAATTAAACAGAATAACACTTAGTTGAAAACTACAAAAAATGTGAAATATATGTATCTAAAAGCTTTCTAAGCTAGTAAAAAAAGAAACAAAATCACTTAGTAACTGAAAATGTGTTACATACATGAATCTATTTTTATATGTTTGCATATTTTCTGTTAAAAATAAATTATAAGCATAAAGTAAATGTCATAACTTATCAATATTGTATAATATTATCTTTCCATAACATGATTTTACAAATTCAACTTCATTTTCCCCTTCATTTTTATTCCTGATTTAAAAAAAATAAATTTTAGGCGGAAAATGCAAAAAAAAAAAAAAAAAAAAAAAAAAAAAAAAAAAAAAAAAAAAAAAAAAAAAAAAAAAAAAAAAAAAAAGGATACAAAATTCCAGATCTCTATGAGGCTACCTAGTGTTGGGGATAGGAAGGGATTGGGGTAGAGAAGATTGGTAGAAAGAAAAAACACTAAAGAAGCAAAAAAGTACAGTTAAGTTGCCTGAGTCTTAGGATCATGCAACATATTCAGATTATTATCTTTATTTCATGAACTTAAAAAAAATTGATACCCAAAAAAAGCAAACAGTGAGATTGTAACTGGACTTGGATTTTCTGGGAGCGAACTTATATTCTATACAGGACCAACCTTTTACATCAGCATAAGGGAGTATACTGTAAGAGTGAGATTGCACTGGGTTCACAGTGCATTGGCCTGTCCTGGTGACGTGCTACAGTGGAAGCAGATGAACCTCCCTTAAAAGAGCACTGGCTTTGCTTTCAGTGAAGTGTGTGGAGCTAATACAGAAGGAACAATTATTTTACTTCTAAATTCTTAAGTTTTGAGAATTTGACAGAAGTGCCTGGTGGGAAATTTTACCATGAAGTAGGAGAGGGAAAAGTCATTTGCTTAAATGTGAGACAGTGAATGAGCCAGAAAGTTTTAATCAGAATAAATATCCTAAGTCTTGCCTCTAACCCCAAAATAGAAAATAAGTTTTTGAAAATTATTTACCTATGTAAAATTATTTACCTATTATTTACCTAGGTGTTTTCTGCAAGTATGTCTGTGCATAATGTGCATGCCGCATACCTAGGGAATCCAGAAGAGGGCTTTGGATCTACTAGAACTGGATTACAAAGGTTATGAGTCATAATATAGGTTCTGGGAATCAAACCTAGCTCTTCTGGAAGAGCAGATGATGCTCTTGATTACAAAGTCATCTCTCTAGCCCAGAAACAAGCTTCTTTCCTTTCTCTGGACCTTATGATATTCATATGGGAGTCTGATGGCTGAAGACACTATTTTGCTCACCTATGGCATTTGTGAAACCCAAGACTGGGCAGAGCACATGGAAAACAAATCTTCAGGAAATCTAGGAAACAACAATGTGTAGATTACTGTGAAAAACAAAACCACTGTACATTTTCAGCTACACAAAGCATCATGCTTCTTTCTTAAGTCCTTAGCTGTGCTCCACGAAACCAACACATTCTAATGTCACAGTTTCTATAGCTGTAAAGTCTTAGCCTTCTTTAGGCTTGTGATTGGATGAATTCCTGAGAATTGCTCCTGTCTCTTGACCCTTTGCCTTCCCACACGTCCCTCTCCTCCAGGTCTGAAGTACCCTCAGCAGGGCTTGAACCACTTCACCCCATTTTATATCTTTGCACTTTTGTCTGTCCCTAAAACTTAATTCCCATTCACTTTATTGGCCTATTTAATTCTATTTATCTTCCAAAACTGTTCTCCTACCTAACATTCCAAGATTTCCAACAGTAAGTATCACTGGATTCAGATGCACTTCCTATGTGTGCACACAGCTCACCTTACCATAGTATTCACACCTTTGTATCATAGTTACAACTAGACTAGGAACTTTTCAGAAGGAAGATTTATGCAGAGTTTTTCTTAATCTTTTTATTTTCAGCACTGGTGCCTACACTAACACTTGTGAATACTCACACGTTTGCCTAATTAATAAAATCATCAGATAGTAGCAAAGGATGAACAGCTATATCTAACGTGAGAAATCTCTTTTATTTTTGCATTGTTTGTTTTCAGGCTTTAGATAAGAGCCAGATAATTTAACAGATTATACCTGCTCCATCTATGTTTCCATAATTTAGTAGAGTTCATTAGTTCATACATAAATGGGTAACTAGACAGGAAATTTAATAGCTGGTGATTTACTTCCTCTTATTCCTTGTCACTAGCCACCAGAAAAATAAACAATGACATAAGTTTGACTAGTAAAAATCCACCCTAATATTTGAAAATTCTCAAAGGATATGATTTACAGAATGTCAAACTGATTTAAAGTGAGTGTATAAATGTAAGAATAGGAGAAGGAGGATTTGAAAGATTATTATGATAAGTGGTTTTGCACTGATCAAGCAATAGTTTAGTTTGGTCTTTTTACAGTTTCAAGAAGTTGCTGTCTTTACTGGCACATGGGTAGTATTGGATAATTTGGAAATCAAAGCAGCTGGAGGCACGGTCTGTTTCTGCCTCTAAAGGATTGCTCTAGCCTCATTTTTCCATGGCTGGGCTATTTTGCGACACTAATGGGAACGTCAGCAGTAGCACAATGCCATTTCATAAATGACTAGAGGCCAAAGCCTATGTCCTCTTAGATGACCCAGTGATATCTTTTCTACAAAAGATACACAATAAAGGAAAATTCTTAGTGAACTTTTTTTTTAAGTGATGAAGCTTGCCAAGTTTGCCTCCGCATGTTCTAAAGTTGGTTTTGGCATGTCTAGTATCAGTCATCTAAATGTCAGTGGGAGACCTTCCTCACGGGAAACAGATGGTCCAGGCACTTTAGAGAACTCAAGGAAGGTTTATTTACAAAGAGACAAATGGCCAAGATGTGAATGGAGTTTAGGAAACTGCTAGAATAATACAGGGACCTGGGGCACTAGAAGCAATAGAGACCTTTCTCCTTTCCCACCCAATCCCAGAGGGGAAGGAAGGGAAGAGGCTAAAAGAGAGGCTCACTGGAGATGTAGGCACGGTCCACCAGGCAAAGCCAGCCCCAGGTACCTCCAGAGAGGAAGTTAGGAAGCACAGGGATAAGCTCAAAGTGTCATTCTTTCTACCCCCTGCTGGGTTCCTCTTTAGAAGCCTTGGGTATAGTAGGCATTTGATATGTAGATAAATCAGCTGCTTGCCCCTCAGTGCTGAATAGTTTTGGTGTCAACTTGACACAAGCAAAAGTCATCTGGGAGGAGGAAACCTGAATTACAAAAATGCTTTCATAAAATCAGACTGCATGCAAGCCTGTAGGGTGTTTTCTTAATCGGTGATTGGTGGTGGTGGTCTCTGACTAGTGTGGGTAGTGCTTTCCCCGGGCTGGTCAGCCTGAGTGCTATAAAATTCAGATGAGCAAGCAAGCTGTGGGGAGCAAGCCAGTAAACAGCACTTCTCCATGGCCTCTGTATCAGCTCCTACCCCTAGGTTCTTGACTTGCCTGTGTGCGATCCTGGCTTCCTTCAATGAAGAACTACAATGTGGAAGGGTAAGGCCAATAATGCCTTTCCTTGCCAGCTTGCTTTTGGACATCATGTCTCATCAAAACAATAGAAAGCCTAAGACACCTGCTACCTCCAGTTCTTTCACCTGGGTAGAAAGCTAGAACTGGCAGTCGATAAATGATCAGTCTTATCAGTTCTCGTAACATTGTAGGGAAGGATCAGCTATGTCATATTCCTGCCTGAAGCTAGAACAACTAAGCAGTGGGAAAAGGGGGCCTGCATAAAATGATAGAACTCCACAAAATATAGCTTTTAATGCTTCTTTCTATAGATAATCAATAAGGTAACTTGAGTCCTATTTGCTGATTACACTACCCAATTCCATGTCCCCATACTTCAAGTGAATCTGCCAGATAAGACATTTTCTCTTTTTCTCTGATGGGTTGACTTAAAAGTAAGTGTCTTAGGTATCAACCTGCCCTGACACATCAAGTTGCATTAGGACTAAGCACATTCTCATCTGATGAGGCCAGAAGAGGTAGCCCAGCTAGGGGAAAGGAATCCAAAGTCGGGCAATTGAGTCTCAGTCAGAGACAGCCCTCGTTCCAATTGTTAGGGGACCCACATGAAGACCAAGCTGTCCATCTGCTACATATGTATAAGGGATCTAGGGCATGTTCTTTCATTGGGGCTTTCTTTCTCCAAGGAGAAGGGGAGAGAGGAATGGGAGGAGGAGGATGAGAGGATGGGAATGGGGAAGAGGAGGAAGGGGGGCTGTGATTGAGATTATTAAATAAATAAATAATAATAATTTCTCCTTTTGTGTCCAGAATCTTGGAAGCTGTAACTTTCGTAATCTGTGGATGTGGATCTACAAAAGATTGATGTTGTCTTGTGAGAGGAGTAAGAGTTAAATAAATTTCAAGAGTCCTGTTTATAGCTTCATCCATGTCTCTAAGATACCCCCATCCAATGAGGCAGGGCAGCACAGCTTTTTAATATGACTGTTCCTTAGTAGAAGAGTTCTGACATGTCAAACCTTTAGTCAGTGCTATAGCTATTAGACCCTTCTAATCATCCACTGAGCTCAGCGGTCAGCCACATCTACTCTGTGATGATAGGAGGCTTGAGATGTTTCATAGTTACTTGGGGAACCGTTTAGCTTTCTGTGTACATTCTTAATTGCATGTCCATAGTTCTGTACTCTGTGGGGCTGTGCATAAGTAAATGATTCTATATTAAGCTGTCGGAGCAGCTAACTGCCACAGTTCTGTTAACACTTCATTCTGGGCAAAAGAGAGAATTTGAATATCCACAATACCCTTATACTCACAATATCCTTATATGCCATAGCCTTTACCTGATTCCTATATAAGTTCAAAAGTTAGGTTATTTAAGGATTCATAGACTCAAGTTACCAAATGCATTTATATCATTCTCTATTTCTTCTTAAAGAATATCAAATTGCTCTGTTGCTAAATAGCATTTATTTCAGAAACGTTATGTCTGCAGCATCTACAATATAAAAGTTACATAGAAATGAACTCCTTTCAACTTATACCACGTAAGTATGAAAAAGAGAAATTTTGCACTTGACTCTCCAGTAGCTGTTTATGAATGCCCCCCATGACTACTGCCATTCCAGTACCATACTATATTGTTATTTGGTTGTCGTTGCTCTGAGCAAAGAGCTTTGAAAAGTAACAGCTTTACGCTAGTTCATCCTGGGAAAACATGATAACAGGAGCAGATCCATTCATGGTGACAGATGTTTGCTCCCATCTTAGTGGGTCGGGAAGCAGAGACGGGAGGAATGCTAATATTCTAGTTTTCTCCATTTCCCTTTTATAAAATTCAGCCCAGAACTTCAGCCTAGTGAGTGCTACTGCCCATTTTCAGGGTGAATTTTCCTTCCTCAAGTAAATCTCTCTGGAAACACACTTAAAAATGTTTCTCCTAAGTAGTTTTAAATCTGTCAAGTCGATCATAAGGATTGACCATCACAAATGTGATGTATATGTGCTCGCTTCGGCGGCACATATACTAATATTGGAACGATAAAGAGAAGATTAGAATGGCCCCTGCCCAAGGATGACTGTCACAAATGTGTAAATATTGCTCTTATTTCCTCAGATGAAGGGAAAAGATTAGGGCCATACCCAAGCTGTATGAATACACAGCGTGGGCTGAGCCCAGAGCACTTCTTCCTCTCTACTAAGTATCCCCAGGCCTAGAACTGGAAGCTTCTAGCTTCTATACTATCTAATCTACCAAGCTGATTGATTCAACCCAGCTTCTCTTGGCATCTGCCTGAATCGCTCTGCTTAGCCTCCTATTAACTTTGGCAATGTGTTCTAATCTTCTGGCTCATTCTCATTCTCAGGCTTGTCTGTCTTCCCCTGTTCTCTTTGAAAAACTATCCTGGTACAACTGACACACACACACAGACACAGACATAGACACAGACACACACACACACACACACACACACACACACACACACACACACCACACCACACCACACACCACACCACACCACACCACACACCACACCACCTTTCTCTCTCCCCTGTGCTTAAGTACCCTCCCTTTCCTGTGGTTTTCTCAAGAGAGTTGGTTGTATCCTGTCTCTGACTCATTCTGTCAAATCTTTCTCTGATTCATCACTTCGTCTGCTTGTCAATTAGATGTCACTTTCAAACATGGCTGCTTTATTCTACAAACTAACTTTACATTCATTGTTAGGGATTAACAATGTGTACTGAGGGCGTGTCTATATTCTGGCCACAGGATATAGACCTACAAGGTTTTCAGATATGATCCCTTGACAGAGCAGCCTTGTTGTTGAATTAAAATTCCTCTACACTAGTGCCCTATCCACTGTTGCTTCACAGAGCTGTCTTCTGAGCCCTGTTTATTAGTTCATTAGGTCTAGCAAGCTTCATCCTTGGTGTGCTTCTTAGGTTGTATGAAGTGTGGTTTAAACAATATCATCTCAACTTTGCATGGATGTCTAGGATGACAAGTTCCTGACACATCCCAGAAGCTGAGATAAATGTCAAGGAATAAGTGAAAATGTCAGTGTTTTGAACTCTTTACAATTTTGAGAAAATAGAGTCAGAGCCAATGGTTTGCTTTTCCTGCATTAAGATAAAAGGAAGGGAGGGGAAAGGAAGAGAGGGGAGAGAAGAAATCACCCTCAATAAGGGATTGTCAGAAAAATAAATCAATATGAGATCGACTGATAAATTTTAAAAATGTTCAAGTTATGCCCTAAAATGTCTTTAATATAAACTTTAGGAGACAGAAAATTGATTTTCAAACTCTCTACATAAAAGATTGAAATGAAAGTTTGTGTATGTATGTATGTATGTATGTATGTATGTATGTATGTATGTATTTATTTATTTCGTTCCAGTACCCCCTGAAAGAGTTTCTCCCCCATACCTCTTCCCCTTTACCTCTAAAAGTGAGCCACTCCCATACCCTACCCTGGTGTATCAAGTCTCTGCAGAATCAGGTACATCCTTTCCCACTGAGGCCAGACAAGGCAGTCCTCTGTTACATATGTGCTCAGAGACTGAAGGAATGGCCAACCAGTTACTGGCTCATTTTGAGACCCATCCCATGGATGGACACCAATCCTTGACACTATTAATGATGCTATGTTGTGCTTGCAGACAGGAGCCTAGCATAGCAGCCCTCTGAGAGGCTCTACCCAGCAGCAGACTGAGACCGATGCAGATACCCACAGACAAGCACGGGATGAAGGTCAGAGTTCCTTATGGAAGAGTTAGGGGAAGGATTGAAGGCCCTCAAGGAGATGGCAACTCCACAAGAAGACCAACGGTGTCAACTAATCTGGAACCCTGGGACCAACCAGAGACTGAGCCACCAACCAAAGGTCTTGCAGGGGCTGGTCTCAGGCCCCCAGCAAATAGCAGAGGGATGCCTTGTGTGGCCTCAGCCAGAGAAGATGTGTTTATTCCTGCAGAGACTAAGAGTCTTTTTAAACAGTAGGGTGAAGAAGAAATAGAATTGGAATTTGCTAGAAAAAGAAAAAAGCTCTCAAAGATGACGATGGACAGCAAACAGTTACTTAAAGTGTAATCATGTGCTTCTGGTCCAGCACACTCAAAGCGGAGAAGCCACGTGACCAGCCAAGGGAGATGGAGCAATAAAAGAGGAAAGAATTAATAGCAGACAAGACAATTTCAAACCCCTTTGAAGATTTTTGGATGAAAACACCTCTTGATCTATTTTTGTTCTCTTAACCTGAGGGATCATTGACAAGAATTCAGCAAAGGGAAAAAAAAATGTGGCAGAAAGGACCTCAGAAGGGCTGGGAAAGAGCCAGGCTGGACAGAAGGCTCTGCCTGCCACGCTGGCCCAACGGCAGGTCCAGAAACAAGCCTCGCATTCCACAGTTCCTCCCTTGACTCCAGGCTCGCACTTTTTCCACTGCGCCATGCGTGTCCAGTAAGTGTTGCCTAAGAAAACATTGGCTAAGAAGGCCAATTTGGATTAGAACTAGGTTTGTCAGAAAGATAGAGTTCAGAGTTTTTAACTGAATCCTTCTCGTGCTCAGAATCCTTCCGTGGCCTTCCTTTTCCAGGACGTTGTGCTAACAGAGCGCGTCATTTGGCATTCATTGCCTTTGCACTGTCTGTCCTGCCAGCTCTGGCTCCTTCTGCTTCTCAGCAGGAAGGCTCAGTACATCTGAGCAACCTCCCCACCCTCCCACCTCAGCAGGCACACGCACACGCACGCACGCACACACACTCACACACATACACACACACACACACACACACACACACACACACACACACACAATCATGGGAGCTGCATGGTCCGGCTGGAGCTCCCACGTGGTCTCTTTCTGTCTTTGGTTCATTGAGGCAATGGACCTGGTTCTCATTTCGATTCCTTCTCTGGTCACCAGAGCACACACTCTGTTGTTTCTGCTCAGGAAGGAGTCAGTAAATATCTATGAGAAAGTCTGTGTGCTTTGGTGCTGTGCGGTTTATAGAGCTTCCGTTTGGTTGACTTGATCCCAGACGGGGAAGGTTAGAAAGAACAAGTTTTCACGTTATCCAGCTAGAGAATTTACAGAGGGCTTTACACAAATGGTGTTATGTCCCAAGACCCAGTGAGAGAGACCTGACAGATTTTGTGAACTTTACACACAAGAAAGTCGAGTTGCGGTTCACAAGTGACTTGGCCAAGGTTTAAACATCAAGGTTTGGAGTCATCTTCTCTGATTCTCTGATGCTCACATGAATTAATTCATTTTTCTGTCCCTGATGATTTTCTTTCTTTGTTTTGCCTTGCAATTTTAAACACTGCAATTTATAGCTTTCTGGATAAAGCATTATAATGACAGAGTAAAAAAAATATGGTTTGATACTTTGAAATCAGAGTCACAGGCTAGTAATAAACAGTACAATTATGATTCATGATTTAAAGTACTGTGATTTATGAAAAAGAGGAAATTGGAGTGCTTCACATATATTTAAGGAGGCCAAATATCACTGCGATGAGAAAAAAATGGCATGAAAATCTAAGAACAATGTTTTTAAGTAAATTATGCTTGGAGAGTTTAAAAAGTACATAATTTTTAAAAATTAAATTATATATGTACATATATCACTTGCTATATATCATTTAAGTTTTAAAAACTCTCTAAGCATGAGAGAGAGAGAGAGAGGGAGAGAGAGAGAGAGAGAGGAGAGAGATCTGTTAACACTAAGGAAAGATAAATTCACAAGTTAAAGATTTCTGTAATTAATCCTTTATATTTGTAAACAACTAACATCTAAATGCAGCTTATAAGTCAAGTGTTCTGAACTCCTGAATTCTTGCCACGGGGTCATTGTTCCTCTCAGCAGTCAACAGATCTGTCCTCATTTCAGCTTTTCAGAGGAAAGAATCCAGAACAAACACCAAACAAAGAAACAAAACCAGTTACTGATCCAGGTGAGGTCCGCGCCCACACAGCATTGTCTATCTCAGTGCTATACCCGGGAGAACCTGCAGGCGAGGATTCCAGTCCGTTTAAAATCATCCTAAACACATTTGAATTATGGGTTGTTTATTACTTCTTGCCCCTATGTTTCTCAAAAAGATTGAAACACTCTAATCTCTTCTCAGAGCTGAGTACAGCTTCAGTGACAAGGTTTCCCCCAGAGAATTTCAACGTTAAGTTTGGGACAAGCTTCTCTTAGTTTGGTAGTGTCAGAGCATCTGTTTTAATAGTGAAGGGCAACATTTGATTTCTATAGGATCTAGGTATCAGTGGTCCGGTTTCTCACTTTACTGAATTTACAGGTTTATAGATTAACTGACTTAATGAAATATAACTATATAGCTATTGAGATTTTATTTTTTTTTCTCTTTAAAATATGTCTATTAAATAGGGCATGCCTATAAACCCAGTGTTTGAAAGACTGAAGCAGGAGGATATCAAGTTTGAGGTCAACCTGGAATATATAGAGAATTTTAGGTCAGCCTGGACTGAATAGCAAGATTCTGTCTCCAAAAATTGAAGTCTGGGAATGTAACTCAGTTGGTAACATGATTGCCTGGCGTTTGTAAGCAAGACTCTAGGATTGATCCCCAGACTCATAATCATGTGGAACACATCTGTAATCCCAGCCCTCTGGAAGTGCAGGCAAGAGGAGCAAGTTCATCCTTTTGTACATAGTAAATCTGAGGCCCTTTGAATCATGTCTCTAAATAAACAAATAGACAGTTCTTACCCTTGTAGAGAACTGATCCTCAAATGTTTTTGTGTTTGAGAACTCTATTACAGTATTGACAGTAGACATTAAACACATTCATTAAAATGACAGGCGTGGCTGTGACTTCCTATGCTCGCTCTTTAAGTGTGACTTTCAGCCTTTGCTGATCTTATCTTGACTTCGGTTTCCTTACCTGTGAATGAAGTGCTTGATTGACACACTGTGAGGGAGGATAAAATAGTGTAGTAATTGAGAAGCCTAAGGCATGCTTGCTCGAGGTTAGCGTGACAGACAACTGCAGGGAAAATCCAGACATCCAAAGAGAATATAGATTTTTGTGTAAAAAAAATTCAACACAGCTGTGGAAGAATATAAGATTATATGCACTTTCATTTTCTGTTTTCAGTCTCTCCATGTCTTCTAATTTTTCATAAATTAAAAACAAAAGGGATTTTTGCCACAATCAGTGTTTAAAGAAAGATGACATCCTAATGGCATTAGCAAAACCCATCTCAGGACATGAAGGCTGAGATTAGGGTCCTCTTTGATTCAGTTAGGGGGAAATAGCCATGATCTCTTAAGGTTTGTAATACTAAGGAATAGCTGCTCAGGATAAAGAGTTTAGGCGGTTAAGTTGGCATCAAGAACACCAGACTTGGAAGCGATGTCTCTAGCACAGACCAAAGAAACTCTGAGGCTGTAATTTTAAACAGACAGTCTAAGTCCTTTGGTAAGCAGTGCTCCAAGATGAAGATCCTGTTTCACCTGGCCACAAGCATTTATTACAATTGTCAGTTTATCTGGCTGTGCTTGCTTTCCCTCTAATGTTCTTTGGGGAGAATCCTAGCTTTTAGAGTGAAATTTACTCACAATTTCTGCTGAAACACTCTGTGAACATCAGCTATTCTTGATTTGAATTTTATTGTACTATGATTCAAACAACCTCTCCACAGATGGGTCTCTTCTGAATGGAGGTGCCTCTCATGGGTTGGAAAACGTGCAGAGCTTCTTGCCAAGGGAATCCTTCAGGAAAACATGATGAATGGAAATTCTAGATTTGGTTTAGACAGTCCCTTTTGTAATTAGCCCAGTACAATTTATTGAGCATTCACAGTCCCTAAAAATTCTTCAGTGGTTAAATCCCAGAGTTTGATCTGAAGGCACACTCCTGTGGACACAGCTCCTGTTAGTCAATTCATACCCCCAACCCTACAAGCTGGAAATTAAAACACCAGGTCCTTTCAGAGAAGCCCCCAAAGATACATTATAACAGCTATGCCAAGCTCAAGGTGACACCAGAAGAGCCTGTGATCTTTATTCACAGAAAGTGAATGATATGTCATAACCCAACTTTCTTTGTGTCTACCATCTTCCATCCCACATCTACTCCTTATAAACTTCATGGCACCACAGAGAACAGGGAACTGAGATTTGGGGTTTACACTTTAAGTAGCAATCAAATGCAAAAATTCTTCCTTCTCTACTTTTCCAGTGTCCTTCACTCTCAGTGACTATGGTTCCCAGCCATAGCAGCTGCAATCACACTCATCTCCATGAAGAGAAGTTTCTGATAACATTCACCATGCCTACTGATCCCACAATCCTATGAAACTGGAATGCTCAATGTAATCACCTCAACTTACATCATGTCTTGCTTTCTCTAGGCATTCCTATGAAGGTAATGTCTTATCTGCTGTAGACACCATAGAGAAGGCTAGAGATAGGATCTCCCTGATAGGGAATCTCAGTAGAGAAGAAGCACATGTCTGGAAGTGGTCCAAACAACCCTCCTGTCAGAGCTTCCTAGGTAGCACTGAGAATTTGACTTGCATAATGACAGAGAGCACCCCTTTCTCTCCATGCCTTTCATTTCCTGGATGCAGACTTACTGTAGCACATGTTCCCTAGGGCAAACTATCATGACCACCACTGATGCTCAAGCTCCTAGTTTCTAGTGTGGACTTACCCCTCTCTTTTAGGCAGGTCCAAACTCAGCTGCCCAGAGTAGGTAGGCATTATATTTCATGTGAACCATACAATAAAGAAAAGCAGACATATACTTCGTTCCCCCTTCGAATATCAAGCTGGTCATACGAAAAGAATTGAAAGTGATCTTTGGAAGTATAAGAAATGTATTTTCTTTTCTTTTTCCTTTTCCTTTCTTTTTATGAGGAAGAGTTTCTCTGTATAGCTCTGGCTAATCTGAACTTGCTCTGAAGACCAGACTGGCCTTGAAATCACAGATCTGTCTGCCTCTGCTGCCCAAGTACTGGAAGTAAAGGTGTTCACCACCACTGCCCAACAAAAAATGAACTTTCAAAAATGATGAACACTCAGCTTGGGTTTCAACATTCCCTGTGTGTACTGACCACTACACGCAAAAATAAAATTAAAAAAAAAAGTGAGAGTCAATTCATGAACATCTTTCTCTTTTGCTTAAGAATTTACATAATAGAGCAAGAAGGACAAAGTAGAAAGATAAGGTGACCCAAGCCCTTTGCCTTGATTGTACATTGATAGGGTGTCTTTGAGTCTGTGATTTAGACATATATTATTCAAGCTAGTGTTTCTCTGTGATCAATTGTCTCAGTATAAAGTGGAAGAAAGCTTAAAATTGTCTTATCCTATTCTTTATTTTCTAATTTCTTATTATTTATGAAGGTAATTTTCATTCACAATATCAAGCATAAAAATCAAAAAAATACTTTTAAAGAGTCATCCTGAGTGGGAGTTGTTGGGTAGGTCTGAAGATGGTCAGAGGGATGGCAATCAGATAGATGCTCATGAGCCTCAATAAATTGATGTTTGAAAAATCCCATAATGAAACCTTGTACCATGTCCTAGTTTTCTTTCTAGTGCTGTGTAGATACCAGGACCACAGGCAACTAGGGAAGGGAAGCTTTTATTTTATCCTACAGCTTACAGTGTATGGTGAAAGGATGTCAGGGCAGGAGCTTAAGGCAGGAACTTGGAGGCAAGAACAGAAGCAGAGTCTATGAAGGAGTGCTGCTTATGGCTTTCTCCTCGCAGCTTGTTTCATTTGATTTCTTATATAATCCAAGACGGCCCGACTAGGGGATGACACCGCCCACACTGTGCTTGGTGCTCTCATATCAACCGTTAATCTACTGGCTAGTTTGAAGAAACTGATTCTTTAATAGTGCTTCCTTCTACCCAAAAGGCCCTGCCTTGCGTCAAGATGACAAAGCAAATAACCACAAAAAGCAATTAACCATCCCAGTATGTTAACTAAAACTTTTAATAAAAAATATTTTTCAAGGACTGTCATCTTATAGGCCACTGTGAATTTTACTCCCATTTTATTTACTTGTAGGTTATGGTTCAAGTCTTTTGCATTCATGGTTCACTTTCCAGAAAATACTCATAGATAGATTCAGTACATGGGTAGAGAGAATTATTGCCACATACACTAGACTACATGCTGAAAAAATATTAAACATCACTTTCAAAATTAGTGACTCCAAAGAAGACTTCCAGATGAAGTATGGGAGCCTGCATTGTGCTAACATCAAAAAGTAATGAAATAAAACTTTCCAAACCTTTTAGTTTCGGGACTCTAAATGTGGTCAGCTAAAAATTATTTCCTGTTTCCAAAACGATTTATTTTTTTTTTCTTCAACAAGAAAATCCTCTTTGAGGAAATATCAGATGTCCTCATAGTCACTTGATATTAATAAACAGAAGAGTTGGGGGAGAAAGACAAAAGAAAGTGGGGAAGGGCCCACAAAATACAGGAAATCCTCTTGAATTTCAAAACAGTAAAATGTGGAATAAATTAGCTATGCTAAAACATTTTCTATAGAGCTTAGTGAGGAAAACATCCATATAAAGAACCATATAGACACTATGTTCCAGCTTCGTGAGTAATACAGAGAAGAGGGAAAAGATTTAAACTTCCCAAAGGAGATGCTTAGGAGACATTTAGTATCAGTGAATGATGGCAATGGCAGGAAACCATAGAGTCCCCACGCAAATAGATTTCTGGATGCTACAGTGGTTGTTGCTTTTCTTCATTCCTTTAAAGGAAAGTCTATGGCTATTTGTTAATATGCTGTATCTTCTAGGCCAAAAAGCTACCTGATAATTTGGAAGAGTGAGTTTGTACAAATTTTACTGTCCATTTGTACTGTGTCTTTGCTATGATTCTAGGCTGCTGTCACAAAACAGCAGGAAACTTCTAAACAACTTTCCACAAAATCACAACAATCTCCCAGTGAAGATGGAAAGTCGTGGTGCATTGTTTTTGAGCAGCTGAGTTTGTTTTCATTAACACATTAAAAATCAATCTTATAAAAGGAAAAATGGATAACTCTTGTTCTTTTCAATGTAATGATTTTATTAAAAAAAAAAAAGACTGGATACTACATGAGAAATGAATAGGTCATGTGTAAAGGGGACAGAATGGATGTAAGGATTGGAAGAAAGGAAGGAGTGCTGTGGAATGTTGTCTTCTGGACATGGTATGCATATCTTACCCTCAAACTCATAGTAGCTGTGATTACCTCCACAAGATTGAACCCATTAATGTCTTATACTGGAGGATAGAAGGTCTGTCTGATCCAAAGCTTTCCCTGAGGCTCTGATTTATGGAAAAGGAGTATTGCTGATTCTCCAAACCAGGAGCATGCTTGGTAGAGCCATTAGTAGCCGGGGCCAAGCCGTTGGAGTCCCCTCCCCTGACTCCTCTTTGAGGCCCTTGTGTGTAGGGAAGAAATATAGCTCTTTTTTTAGAACCAGGAATGTGCTTGGCAGATACAGTAATGGTCTGGGGACCAGAGATTTAGGACCTCTGAGATTTTGGAAACTGAGTGCCTAACTCTTCCTACTATTGGGGCTTATGATTAGGGGCTAATGGGTGCTTTGCCTGTAATATTTTGAGATCCCTAGAAGTTGCTTTACATAACTTTGTTTGATTAGCTTCCTATTGACTTAGTACTATGGTATGATAATTTCTGCTGACTTTGTCCCATTTCTCCCCTGAAAATAGTATATAAGATGATGTACTTCTTAATAAATTAGCTTGGCATAAGGCATAGCTTATGGAAGATCTCCTGAGACCAGCTATTCTCTTTCTTTATCTTTGATTTCTTGACTTTCTTTTTTAGGACCCTGTCACTGAAAAATGGCCTGCTGACTTAGGTCAATCAACGGTGGAGAACACACTAGACCCAACTCTTTCCTAAGAATTCATAGGTAGTCTACTGGGCATATACCCAGAAGATATTCCAACTGGTAACAAGGACACATGCTCCACTATGTTCATAGCAGCCTTATTTATAATAGCCAGAAGCTGGAAAGAACCCAGATGTCCCTCAACAGAGGAATGGATACAGAAAATGTGGTACATTTACAGAATGGATTACTACTCAGCTATTAAAAACAATGAATTTATGAAATTCTTGAGCAAATGGATGTATCTGGAGGATATTATCCTGAGTGAAGTAACCCAATCACAAAAGAAGTCACTTAATATGCACTCACTGATAAGTGGATATTAGCCCAGAAACCTAGAATACCCAAGATACAATTTCCAAAACACAAGAAAATCAAGAAAGACCAACACATGGATACTTCATTCCTGCCTAGAATAGGGATTAAAATATACATGGAAGGAGGTGCAGAGACAAAGTTTGGAGCTAAAATGAAAGGATGGATCATCCAGAGATTGCCCCACCTGTGTGGTCCATCACATAATCAGCCACCAAATGCAGACACTACTGCATACACCAGCAGGATATTGCTGAAAGGACTCTGATATAGCTGTCCCCTGTGAGGCTTTGACAGTCCCTGACAAATACAGAAGTGGATGCTCACTATCATCTATAGGGCAGAACACAGGGTCCCCAATGTAGGAGCTAGAGAGAGTACCCAAGAGCTGTAGGAGTCTGCAACCCTATAGATGGAACAACAATATGAACTAATCAGAACCCCAGAGCTTATGTCTCTAGCTGCATATGTATTAGAAGATGGCCTAGTTGGCCATTATTGGGGACGAAAGTCCCTTGGTCTAGCAATGTTTATATGCCCCAGTACAGGGGAATGCCAGGGCCAAGTAGTGGGAGTGGGTGGGTAGGGGAGCAGGGCAGGGGGAGGGTATAGGGGACTTATGGGATAACACTTGAAATGTAAATGAAGAAATTCTCTAATAAAAAAATAAATAAGAAAAAAAAGAATTCATAGGTAGTTAATGGTTGCTGGAGGAGGAGAAAAATATTTTTCATTGTGTATCCACTGGTAAGGTGACCAAACTTTTGTTAAAACAAACAAAAACAATTCAAATCCAAAAACAAAAAAACAACAACAACAAAAACAAAAACAAAACCTCTTAATCCAGTTTCTGTAAGCAACTCCAATGAAATTGATTAGAGACACAAGACACACAGAGAGAGGACAGAAGAAAGAGGAAGCAAAAGAGGAGGATGGAGGAGGAAGATGCTAAGAGATGGGCAAAGAAAGCAATGGGCAAAATATGACCACAATATATTGTGGATATGTAGAAAGATATAATGAAACCCATTATTATTTATAATCAACATATGCTAAACTTTTTAAAAGAGTAGCTATTAATTTGGGGAGGAATGATAATAGCAGCCACATTTCTAAAAGATATATGACTACCCCTTAAATACTGTGTCTCCATGTAGGGCATGCATTGGCATACTGAGCAAGGAAGACAACACATGCCGTACTACCTTCAGTGCCAAGGAAAAGCATTTCACAGTGGCTCCGCCTGGGGTTTCAAGTTTTAATAGATGCTCCCAGCACTTTGATAATACTTTCTATATAAGTCATATATTTAGCTATAATTCTGAACATATTTCTCTTTCTAAAAACAAAAATTAATTTAGAAAAATATGAAAAAAATCATTATAGTGCCTTTGATGTATTCTACATAAAGTGTATCAAAACTCTTAAAATGTGATGCCCATTACTACATTTGAGGATAGATACAATTTGGAAAACAAAACAGAAACAATCCTTTGTATATATGACTTTGTATATAATAAAAGTATTATTTTAATATTTTTAAAAGAGAAGACTATGTTTTTAAAAAAATGAGCTAGTTGTTCCCTATACTGGCTGGTTTTGTATCAACTTGAGAGAAGCTGGGGCTATCACAGAGAAAGGAGCTTCAGTTGGGGAAGTGGATCCATGAGATTCAGCTGTAAGGCATTTTCTCAATTAGTGATCAAGGAGGGAGGGCCTATTGTGGATGGTGCCATCCCTGAGCTGGTAGTCCTGGGTTCTATAAGAAAGCAAGCTGAGCAAGCCAGGGAAGCAAGCCAGTAAGTAAAGTCCCTCCATGTCCTCTACATCAGCTCCCGATTCCTGATCCGCTTGAGTTCCAGTCCTGACTTCCTTTGGTGATGAACAGCAGTGTGGAGTGTAAGATGAATATACCCATTCCTCTCTAACTTGCTTCTTGGTCATGATGTTTGTGCAGGAATAGAAACCTTAAGACACTCCCTTAAATAAAAGCTATATTCTCTACCCTATTTTACAGAAATATCAATCTCAATCCTATTAAAAGAATAAATGCAAACCACCAAAAATGTTAAAATGGCATGGTAACTCTAAGGTGCCATAGTGGCACACATACCCTGGCAGTTACCAACAGCTCCCTAACTGGGCTTACAACCCACTCAACAAGAGGGAAAACATGCCTGATACTTGAAACTTAGCTAAGTACCTAGAGTTAGTGAAGCTATGGATCTTGGAGGAAAACATACAACTATCACTTCACTAAATTTTCATAATCCCTAAGTATATTCCAAACATTTTCTTTATACCAAAAGATTGGTATGGTTTTCTCCTCTCATCAGAAAGAGACAATTAAAGAAAACCACAACTAATAAACATGAGGACTTTGGATTTCTTATATTATTTTAATATTTTTGTTAAACTTTTTAAAATAGTTTTGAAATTGGGAGGGGAATTATGACATAATTATGTCATTTGTCCCTTCCTACTTTTCCCTCTAAACCCACCTGGGTACCCCTCCTTTACTGCCATTAAAATATTCAGGGATCACTGTGCAAGTGAAGAAGAAAATACTGTAAGAGCCAGAGGAGCAGTAAATGAGTTTTGCTGTGAGGTTGTGTCTCCTAGGAATATCAGAAAATATGATCATGAAGTCCCCCAACTCTGGCTGCCTAAACATGATCTGAATAAGGATGATACCAATAGACCAAATGAGGAAAATCCATGAGGCCTCAACCCTAGGGAAAGACTGACAAGCAAGTAAGGAATGCTGAGAACAGGACAAATAGTCTTCTGCAGGGAAAAGCACACCAACTGATGATCCAACACCAAACAGTCAGCCCTGGAAACATATACAAGTAACATGATACAGATTGAGCAGGTTGTATTATGTGTTTAGGAACACACACACACACACACACACACACACACACACACACACACACAAACACACACACGTAACAACAATCAAAAAGAAAAAAAGAGGCCATGGATATGAAAGACAGCAAGGTGGGAAGGTTTGGAGGGAAAGGGGAGAAGGAGCAAATGGTGTAATTACCTCATTATCTCAAAAAAAAATTAAGACACTATTTTAAAAAGTTAAATACAAAAGTTAAAATACTATAAGAACTATGAAAACTATATAAAGTTGATGTGAGAGACAGTAATTCAATATACAGTATAAGTAATCTATTTATGAAAAATGGCCACATTTTCCAAAGCAAACATAAACCTAGGGAGTGGCATTGTTTTACATTTTAGCAGATCTCGTTAACGTCAGGATTAATAGAAAACATCTGAGGTCTTCTGTTTGCTACAGCAGTCATCTGTGGTGACACCATACACAGCACAGTTGGGAACTGATGTACACTTATGATTAAAAAATCCAATTTGTCTTAGATTATAAAGAATAGTTTGGACTATTCAGGCCTGTGGACCATGTGGAGCACAAATCTCACTGTAAGAATCACTAATGTAAGGCTATAAAATAAGAATTATTTTAAAAAAAACCTGCTGAGACAGATTTCTATAGTTCCATACTCATAGAGAGTTGCAGAATAATTGAGACAACTCCAGGGTAAAGATGTAGATCTCCAAAGAGCTAAATACTTCCCCTCCCATCCCTCATCCCCCCCCCACACACACACACATGAGAGAGAGAGAGAGAGACAGAGACAGAGACAGAGACAGAGACAAAGACACAAAAGGCAGAAAGATAAAGAGAGACAGAGACACAGAGACAGAGACACAGAGAAGCAAAGAGAGAGAGAGAGACAGAGACACAGAGACAGAGAGGCAGAAAGACAGAGAGACAGAGATCTGAAATCCTCTGCTCTCTTCTGAAAGGAAATCCTCTAATTTCTTCTTTCTTCTTTCTTTCTGCATCTAACTCTATCCATTTACACCATTTAACCACCACTGTGTATTACCACATGACACAGTATTAAACATACAAAAACACAGAAGCCAGATGAGATGGACAAACTTGGGAGTGCTAACAAAATGAGAAGGAAGGAAAACTAGACCTTGCACGGTGGGTCCTTTGTTCTTGTATATTGCAGTCCCTACAGAATCCCCTTCCCTCCTGCCCATGGCATTTCTGTTTCTGCAAGCAGTTGAAAGTTTCCCATTTTTGTTCTCTTCTGTACTCCAAAGGCAGCCATGACTTAGGTCAAATATAAATGAGGAATCTGGGATGTATTTCAGCCACAAGACCATAGAAAATACTCTTTAGCTAGAATATGTTGATCACAGCTAAACTTCCCTCTTTACGCAATTGACCGACCAGTAGCAACGTTTTGGTCAAATGGGCACCAATATCACTAAACCAGATCAAGATTTCCAAACACTTGCAAACATGCATGCACACATGTGTGTGTAAAATAAAGGACTGTTTCATCTTTCATCTTTGGCTGGAAAGCAAATAATCAATTGTCTGGAAGACTGAGCCTTTCACTCAGAGTGAGCTGGTCCCTCTCAGAGGGACCTCACAGTCATGGGACTTAACCTTAGTTCTCTGCCTGATCAGTGCCTGCAACTAGTTCCTTAGAGTTTTCCTCCCTGAAGTAGATATTTTATAGGAGGAGACAAAGTTAGAGAAAGACTATGTGTAATATGTATATAATGCATGTACTAACTGTATGGATATTTAAAATATTAAGTAGCTCCCATATCCGAAAACTTTCCAACATTGTGCTGGTTTATTTTATAGTTTTTTGACTAAGTTATAAAGAACAAATTGATATTCTCAGAACAATCTTAAACCATCTTAATCCTATGCCTAAAGTAGAGGCAATTGAAATGACTTCTTTCATTTTCTCTGTGCAAATTTAAAGTCACAAGACCATCGAGGTGGTATGAATAGAAGACAAATGTAGCAATGTTGGTTTCAGTCTAAGTAAATCAAGTAAAAATAAACTTCATGACACAAGAAAAATTATGTGAAATCCAAATTTTAATACTAAAAATAATGGGAATGAAATACTGCTGTATTTTTTGTTTATTTATATGATGCTTTCCAGATTCAACTGTGTGTAAGAGACATATCCTTACTTTGTGATATACTGCAAATACAGGCAAATTCTTTTAAGAATCTCTCTCTCTCTCTCTCTCTCTCTCTCTCTCTCTCTCACACACACACACACACACACACACACACACATCATCATCATCATCATCATCACAGTGATGAAGTTATAACTGAGTGGCTCTTTATATAATATATATGTTGGCATACTTAATGGGTTTTATAAACTACTAGCATGTGACCAGCATACAAAATAGACAGTAGAAAAGGTCGGACATTGAAAGTCATGCGTAGGTGACACATAATGGAATAAGGGGTTATTTTATTATCAACTGCTGTTACAGCTGTACTAAAAGAACACCATTCACATCACTACTACCAGACCAAGCATGTGCATGGTTTTTTTGAGAATTTAATCTCAGCATAAAAGAATTGCTTCACAAGCAAGCAAAAATTACAAACAGGCTATGTATTCAAGTTATTCATTTATTAAATAGCAAGGAAATCTATTTAGGCAGAGCTAATTATCTCTATGACATTAGATTTGAAGCAGTAAAAATTTCATTTCAAATATAGAAAATTAATAATTTTTAAATGTTATTTCATACATAAAGGTGGTCTGCCTGCATGTATGTCTGTGCGCCACACGTGCAGCTGATGGTCTCAGATGTTAGAAGAGGATGTCAGATTCCTGATGAATGCTGAGAATCTAACCTGGATCTTCTGCAAGAGCATTTAGGGCTCTAAACTGTTACTCCATTCATCCAGTTCAATAGAAAATTGTTTCTAGGGGCTCCTTCTGTTTTTGATGAAGATGTTGGTGATGTTATTTATTTATGGGACCAATTATCAGTATGCTATTACTGAAAACTATGATGCATGGATAGTCTGTAAGACAAATATGAAAGAGGGTGCTTTCAAACAACATTGAGACTCTGCTTCCTTTCTGCTCTCTGAAACAGAATCCGGTGTGCTACGATTAAAGGTAGAAAAACATATGTGAAGCTGAAACGGCTTGGTTCCACAAACTTACTAAACCTTCAAAATTTGCTTGAACAAGAACAGCCCTTAGTCAGTATTAATGGAAACTTCACAGATGTCAAAATATGCCCTTTCTGCAAAGGCATTAATTTCTTCATACAGTCAATTTAAAATTACAAGACAATGCAGAGCTTACATGTGAAACACGCTGCGGCACAGTACTGTGACTAATGCTTCCTTGACTGAAAACCATCAATTTCATGCATGCAACATAAGACAAGTGCAAGACTGGAGAGGTGGCTTGTGGTTAAGACACTGACTGCTTTTGTAGAGGACCCAGATTCAATTCCCAGCACCCACAGTAGGTGACTCACAAACACCTGTAACAGCAGTTCTGTGGTATGCGACACTAACTTCTGATCTCCTGAGCCAAGTGAATACATGTTCACACATTTAGCTAAATTTTAATAATAATAAAATTAAAATAAGAGTTAAGATTTTCATCCATATATATATATATATATATATATATATATATATATATATATATATGCACACTTAGAATTCCAGCAATAATTTTCAAATTTCCATGTAAGAGGAAAAAACAGTTGCACATTGGAAAACCTATTGAACTGTACAATTGAAAAGCTTTGGTGTAATCTTCAGTTGAAAGTGATCACTTCAAGTGTTGGAAAGATGGCTTGGGGATGAAGAGCACTCACTGACCATTGTTCCAAAAGACCCAGGTTCAAATCCCAGCACCAACATAGCAGCTCACATCTGTCTGTTGCTCTATGATCTGACACCCTCATATAGACATGCACGTAGGCAAAACAGCTGTACACAAAAAGTAAAAATGATAATTTTTTAAAAGAAAGTGATTAATATGACATGCAACACACGCTAAAAGCCAGATATCAAAAAAAAAAAAAAAAAAAAAAAAAAAAAAAAAAAAAAAAAAAACCTCATCAAATTTTGTTAACGTCTTTCAAGTTTTAAGTAAGATTGGAATCACATACTGGTAAACTGATAGCATTTGGCAATGCGATCTGTGTCAAAAGACACTTTGAAAGATGAAATAGATAAAAATCTCCATACAGACAACATTAGCAGATGGACAGTTGTAATTGATTTTGATGATGAGAACACCAATTTTGAATTACAATCATGAAAAAATGCTATCCTCTCTTCCTGAACAAAATAGAACCATGCTTTTGTTATTAGGAATCATATTAAAAACATTATCATGTTGTTGCTCTAAATAATTTAAGTACACTAGTGTTTAGTTGCTCTTTTTATTAGACTTAAATATCATCAGCTAAAAAGTACACAGAAACCTTTTACTTTTGTATTAATTATAAACACTAATATATTCTGTGATTTTATGTCTTGAGCCATGACCCTTCACTTGTTAATTATGTCTCTTTACAAAAAAGTTGCTGCCCCTTCCCCAGAATGAGACATATTCAGATGTTAGTTCTTCTGGCAAAACATAGAAAGAATTGGTGTTAGAACATCAGGTCAGGGAGGGTGAGAGACCAGAGAGTCTGACTTGACAGCCATCCTGAGGACATCTTACAAGAGTCAAGTCTGAGATAAACCCTAAAGCAGCCATGCCTAACTCCTGAGATAAAACCATGACTGACTCCTATAATTCAAAATGGACAGAGAGTTTTTTTTTAATTACATGTATGTATGTGGACATGTACATTCCACAGGCTGTCAGAGGACAATGTATAGAAGTTAGTTCTTTTCTTTCACCACATGAGACCTGGTGATTGAACTTGGGTCATCTGACTTGGCAGAAAGTGCCTTTGTCCACTGAACTATTTGGTAGCCTTAACTAGGAAGGAAAAGAAAACTTTTTGACCAAAAGTTCTTAGAAATACTGAATCAAATTTGAGTCATTTGGTGACTCTAGCAAATGTAGCATTCTTTTCTACAAGTTCCTACAACTAGACATTGCTTACATATACATAAAAACTTCATGGATGATCTCACATATGATACTATTATTATTTATCTTTGGGCCAAAAGTCATAGAATATTTTTGTTTAATTTTCTTTTCTCACTATTCTTCTCTGACTTTTCAATATAAATGCTTATTTTACTGTCTTATCTATCTAGATCATGATTTTTCCAGTAGATATATCTGAATCTTTAAAAAGACCTTATTTATTTTCATTTTATGTGGATGAGGTTTTGCCTATGTGCATGTGTGTGCGCCATGTGGGTACAGTGCCTGCAGAGAGCACTAGAAGGCATCAGATCAGCCCTGGAACTAGAGTTGAGATGCTGTGCTGCCATGAGCTAGAAGCTTAAGTGGCCTCCTTTGAAAGAGTAGCAAGTGCTCTTAATTGCTGACATTTCTCTCTCCAGCCCCAGGGATTTTAATTTTTAAATTATTTTGATTTTATTTCCTTCTAAAAATTATTTTTATGTTGGTTAATGTTTTAAACTTGTTATGGGAAAAGATGTATGCTCATATTTATTTTTGAGTTCCTTATAGATAAAAGGTTTATATTAAAAAGAAAGATGACTAATAAAAAATGATTTTTTATTTTTATTTGTGTGTGTGTGTGTGTGTGTGTGTGTGTGTGTGTGTGCCCATATTGGCCAGAAGAGAGTATCAAATCCCCTGGAACTGGAATTAGGAACTCAGGTCCTCTGCAAGAAGAGCAAGTCTTAACTACTAGACTATCATTCTAGCACCCAAGATAGATATCATATTTTCATTATAAATTTATATCTTTTTCTTGAGTGTGTTTATTTCTGTATGTATGCACTTGTGTGCTTAAATAGAGAACATGCACGTGAAAGCCAGGATTCAGCCACAGGGTTTATTCCTTGGGCACAGTCTACATTGTTTTATCTTTCTCTCTCTTTCTTCCTTCCTTTCTTCCTTCCTTTCTTTCTTTCTTTCTTTCTTTCTTTCTTTCTTTCTTTCTTTCTCTCTCTCTCTCTCTCTCTCTCTCTCTCTCTCTCTCCTTCCTTCCTTCCTTTCTTTCTTTCTTTCTTTCTTTCTTTCTTTCTTTCTTTCTTTCTTTCTTTTTTGAGATAGGATCTCTTCCTTAGTCTTGGAACTTGCTAGTTAGACAAGGTAGTTTGACTATTGTCCCAAACCAAGGGTGATAAGTATGTACCATAAGACTCCTCACTTCTTGGTGTGGAGTGTAGGAATTAAAATTGGTCTTCGTGCTTGAGTACTTCTCTGACTTAATATCCTGTCCCCAAACAACTTAATCTTTTAAGAAAATATTTTAGCTAAAACCTAATCACTTAAAGATCAGGAAACTGTATTTCTGGATAATCACATAGACATAAATATTAAATATTATTAGCAAATATATATATATATATATATATATATATATATATATATATATAGAGAGAGAGAGAGAGAGAGAGAGAGAGAGAGAGAGAGAGAGGAGAGAAATATTTAAAAAGCAATCTATGCTTTGCTGGCAGTGCACCAGTGGGAAGGCCGGCCTGTTCTCAGGCAGACTTTCTGACCTGGAGCTCCGAAATCTCTCCATCCAACTTGCTCAGTTCCTATGGCAGGTCGTTGTCACGCCAGCCCTCTTCCAAACTCTTCCAAATTCCTACTGCCTTTTGGGGTGTACTTCTCGCAAACCCATGCTTTGCTGCTGTACCTTTCTCTCTGGAACCCACTTGAGTCACTGGGTGAAGGAAAACACCACACAAACTTAGTTCAAAATTAACAGGTAACACATTCATTGGTAGAAGCAACTAGTATCCTAATTTGCAAGCCCTTCTAAGTTCAATCCCCCTGTAGGGATCCACCACCTGGAGGTGGGGGTGGGGGTGGGGGTGGGGGGTGGGGTCTGAGTGGCTTAAGTTATCTACATTTTCACCTCCATGCTCCTGTCCAAAAGCTTGTCTCAGTCTTCTCTTCCACCATCCCTCTGTCTGACCCAGAAGTCCTGTCTATTTGCCCAATGATTGGTTCCCTGAAATCTTTATTCATTAGGGGGAAGTTCACAAAAAATCACCTGAGGATGTGATTCACTCCTCATCCCAGGCAACCCCCTCTTGGGAAAGCAGAATTAGCATAAAAATACAAACAGCACCAGGGCTATCCACAACTTGTGTGTGTGTGTGTGTGTGTGTGTGTGTGTGTGTGTGTGTGTGTGTGTGTACATACATATGATTCTTACATCTTCAAAATTATGGTATATTTTAAGATAGTTTAAGAGGAGAAAGTAAGTCTACTTGTCATGCCACTGGAAAAAAATCTTTTCCTGATGGAATATAAAGTTATGCTTGTATGCAGCCATAAATATTGTCTTCTTTTCATATATAATTCATTTATACTATCTCAGTTTGTTTGCAGTCCTGAGGCTCATAATTTCCTTTTAGATAATGGTTTCATGATGTGCCAAATGCATTTCACATGTAATACAGCTATTATGTGTGTAGCCATGAGCCTGAGAAATCAGAAGGTTCTGGAAGAACTCAGCCGTCTAAGATGTGTAGCTGTGGGGCCAGGCCAATCAGCAAGACCTGTCCCTGGGTCCTGAGACACTACCCTTTTGCTTTCCAATGGCTTTGTTTGTTTCCATAGTTATGCGTTGGCAGAGAATCTCTTTGTTTCTGTTTATCCTGTTCACATAGAGAGCACTTGGAATTGTTGGGTAATTCTAGTGTTAGAAGATGACATTGGCTAATGTGGATGTCACTAAGGCACCCTGGAAGTGTCTAACAAATGGCAATCATGACATCACAAGTTTACTTTTGTTGAAACTAAGGTCAAGTCCCTGTGTCTTCCCAACTCTTCTTGCCTTCTTAGCTTTAATGTTTTCCAAAAGAAGTGAAGATTTAGGAAAAATAAATAAATGAAAGCAGAGATCTTAGAAAAAAATTGGTTAGACATTGAACAGACCAGAATAAAAAGATTATAATGTCTGAAAATAACAAAGCTGGCAAAATAATAACTATCTGGTTAGAATTTGTTTGCAAACTCATGATCAAAAAGTGATATTTTCCATTCCCCTCTTATTCAAAGACACTAGAAATTAAGGAATACTGACATCATCATCTTTCCAGAACACATTTTCATGTGAAGATAGCTCAGACTCTTTCTTTCTAGTAGCTTGACATAGTTCAGCCTAGTCCAATCAGCCATGTCAATACATGGGCTTTTAACCAACAAGTTCAAACATGAAGTTGGTTCATATGTGGGCAAGAAAAGGAAAAATAAAACCAAATCAAAGTTAGTCCTCACCATTTACTTAGTGGGAGATGAAAGAGAAGAAGGAAATGACCTTAGAAAGGTCCTTTTAATTTTGGTTGGGAGCAACACAACTAAATTATAATAGTGATTTTAATGGTGGAATGCTTGTATTTCCAATGTTTTGTGTGTTCCATCTTTATTTACATTTATTTATCAATGACTAATTATTTTTATTTAGTTACCCTTTTCTTGTCCCCATAGTGGATTAAAGAACAATTATCTGTATTAAGTAATCTATTCAAATCAAATATTAGTAATACTTGATTTACTCACTGAAATAATTTTTAAACTTAGCTTAATTTAAAATGTGTATGATGCTTTATGATTATAAACATGTATAGTTTTCTTGGTCTTCAGGCTACTGACATTATTTTCAGACTATACTTGAGTAAAATTATCTTAAGCAATGTGTTTTACTCTTATTTAACATCCTCTATATTTTTGTAGCCAATTTAAAATACAAAATTTGCATAAATATTTAATAACCACTTTAGCCATCTGCTTCTAAAAGCAAAAACTGTCAAATGTATCGCTTTCTAAAGCTTCTAAAATATCTTTTACTCTGCCAAAAATTTGAATAAAATTAAATAACCTTTTGAAAACATCACAGTGATATTTTTTTTCCCTTGAGACAGATGCAATTTCTCTAGCCTATGCTGGCCATGAAGTCACAAGAATATTTCTACCTCAGTCCCCCAAGTGCTAGATAGGATGATAGGCCTGAGCATCATAACTGGCTTTCACAGCGCTTTCCTGTATTTTTAAAATCTTAAGAGGTTCTGATAACACAGATATAGGGCCAAATACAAGTGACTGTCAAATTTCATCCTTTAACTTTTAGTCAATTAAAGTAAACCCATGAATGACTAGGCAAGGCTTGAATATCATTTATATTTTTTATCATCTGGAAATGGAAAAAAAAGAGACATACTCCAAATGAAGCACATATTTGGAAGACAAGTATAAAAAAATATTTTCTTTGATAGGATCTATCTCACAGCAAGAATGTCCACAGTACAGATGGTCCAAGATAGGCATGGAGGAACCTGTGCAGGATCCTGCCTCTTGGGCACCATGCACTGCTGGATGGTTTATGTCATACCACTGACCTCTGCTACAGTAATATTTACCTTGATTTGAGGGGTTTTTGTCCTGTCTTCCTCTTCCTGGCTTGGCTTTAGCTTTTAAAATAAAATAAAAATAAACGAAAGCAGAGAACAATTTTACTAGCAAGTGTCTTGCAAGAAATAACTGTAGTCTCATAAAGGTTTATCTTTTATGATTTGATCCAATTTGGGATACAATAAAACCCTAAAACAAAGCTTAACATCATGTCCAGAAATCTAAATAAACGACTTTTTTTTAACCACCCTAACAGATAGAACTTACAAATTCTTAAAGTTCAGGGCAGAGATTTCAAATGGCTCAGCATTGCCAGTGTCTGCTGTGAGTCCCTGCATATGCACCGAGACATAGAATGTGCACAGGGGAACTTGGCATAACATTAGAAATGTTACAACTTTATATAATGTGACAGGATGTCCAATCTTCTAGTAAATGCTTTTTAACAAAGATCAGATTTCAAGATAATCTCATTTAAATCTGAAGTTCAATATTCCCTGTTGGATATAAGATTGGAGATAAAGTTTGCCTTTTAAAAGTCTGCAACAGTTTTTCTTCAAATGCATTTTATAGGCTAAATTGCAAGCACATTTTGAATGCTATAGTATCTTGAAAAATAATATGGTAAGCTTTAAGTTTTCCAGCCAAACTTTGTGCTCAGAAAACACTAATAGAACTACCAAGAATATAGTCTCTTCTCTTAAAGCGCACTTATTTTATTCTCTAAATTCAAACTTGCCTTTTATAAAAAATGAAATTGTGTATGTATACATATAGCTTGTAACTAGGTGGGAGGGAATTTTGGTTAATTACTTCATGTTGTTCTTTATCATATCAAGACAATATCTCAACATGGTAGGTTTGTATTTGATAATTTTCTGAACTGTCTGAACTATCTATTAAAATCTATGCAAATAGGCTGTTTTTAAAATAGGAAAAAATCTTATTTATTTATCAAGAACAAATTGGATATCTATGAAACTTGTTAAGTATTTCAAAACTTGTAATTTCCTGACTGAAAAATAATACTTCACTTGAGTCCATTCCTCCAGTCTGAGTAATCCATGGCCAAAATCATGGTGTTGAAATGCCAATAGAGGCAGCCTTTTTTATTTTCATGATATAATAACATGTTTTGCATTCTTTTATTCCTGTGAAATGTAAATCGTGTTTATCAGAAGGTTTGAGCTAATTTCTCACCTGAAAATACCAGTTCCACTCAGTCCCGTGTCTCCATAGGAATCTCCTTATGTCAGGACTAACCCTGGGGCTGCTGAGTTCACGTAAGGTAGGATCTCCTCTCTTCTCTTAACTTCACGTCGTGACTTCTACCCTGTAAAATGGGAATAAGGCTTACCCTCAAGGAATGTTGGGAAGATAAAATAAGATGTTCCAGGAAAAAAAGTCCAGGGTAGCGCCAAGTACACAAATGGTAGCTATTAAAAATTGAACCAAAAAGATTATGCTGTTACCAAATGAGAGATTTCTTTTTAGGTCACATTTTCAGCTTAGGAATGACTCAGTGTGCCAATGGAGGTTTAAAGTGTCCTCTTTTAGCTCAGTTCCACGGGAGCTAGGCTGATCCTTTTCATGATTCATCTGTTAGGCAGTAGAGAGCTGAGCATTCCACCATTTGCAAAGAGCAAGTTCTTGCTTCAATGAGCGCTGGTGAGTAGGGCTGGGGTCTGCATTTCCAATGATGAACAGATTAGAAGCAAGGAGCAACCCTCAGATGGTGGCCAGTAAAATTAATTAAGAATCCTTCTCATAAGGGACAAATAAGAGCACAGGAAATCTAATCATAAAGGCGGAATACTAAAAATGACGCAAGCCAACAAAAAAAATTTAAAAGCTAAGCAGATAAAAATCCAAAAGTCAAATATGAACTAAGAAAGGCCCAAAACACAATTTAATGTGTGTGGGGGGGGCATCAATTTTCAAATAGGTGGCCTTTACCACCTGTCCAAATCCAAAGGTGGAGAGTTCTTAAAATTTTGCTTTCAATGAGCAGAGTATAAAACAGGAGAGTGAGAAGAAGAGAAAATTTTCAGTAGAAAAATCTGAGCTGTATTGCCTTACCTGGGTGATGGAGCAGCAGCCACAGCCATGAGTCATATACTCATATACAGTCTAACAGTGAGGAAAACACAACACACTGAGGTCCAGGGGTACTTTGTAAAACACCTTGGCCTTGTTGGCCATCATTGGGAAGAGAGGCCTCTTGGTATTGCAAATTTTATATGCCCCAGTACAGGGGAATGCCAGGGCCAAGAAGTGGGAGTGGGTGGGTAGGGGAGCAGGGCAGGGGAAGGTAGAGGGAACTTTAGGGATAGCATTTGAAATGTAAATTAAGAAAAAAAACAAAAAACAAAAAACAAAAAAAACCTCCAAGAGTTTGCCATCTAAGGGACAAACTGTGACAGAACAAGAGAAGGTTGGGAGGGCAGACCAAGTAAATGTAATATGGAATCCTGCGTAGAATTTCAGACCAACAACAACAAAGAAGGACTTTAGTGGGAAAAAAAAAAAAACTTGTGACATCTGAATAAAATATGAGATTTAGCCATTAGTAATGATCCAGGATTGGTTTCTTACTGCGTCAAATGCATTTTGGGTAACATAAAATATTAAAAGCAGAGGAGATTTTTGCATAAATCTGAATGTATCCTAAAAATTACAAGGTTATTTTGAGATGAAGAAAACATTTATGAATCAAGAATTTTGGGGGGGGGAGCCAGGTAACGTTCTTACTAAGTCTTCTGAGCTGAGATCAATCCCTTGGACCTACTTACATGGAGGGTAGAGCAAATCAATGCACCAGTGACATCCCCCTTCCACACACACTCTGTAGTACCTGAGTTCCCACACCCTTTGATACACGTGTTGAAAGACATGTAATTCATAAAGTGGTTATGACAGTCATGATTACATGGACCAGAGAGCCAGATTATGAGAGACCAAAAATCAAGTGTACAGGTAAGTAGGAAATGACACTGTAATGAAAGTTTTGAACATTCCTTTCTCTTCTTCTGATATCAAGTAGGCAGTTAAAAATGAAGGTGGGGTAAAATAGTAGAGTAAATTTGGATACAATGTCTATATTAAGGTTTGTACAATCATAAAACTAGCACATGGCAAAAGTACATACTCTCAAAAATAGAACATAAGTTATAGTACATTAAACCACCATACCAAATGGGTAATAAGATGTCAAAAGCACACACGCACACGCACACGCACATGCACTTACATATGCACACACCACAATGAGTTTTAAAATGTTCTCTGTCACCCATCGAAACATGAGGAAAACAATAATGATATAGAAATATGGAAATTATTATCTTTATCAGAGTAGAAACCTAGCATTTGACAAATCAGCATATCATGAGATTACTAAACTCAAGATGTGAATATTTTAGGAAGAATGGAAATGAGGGAGGAATTTGAAGAGAGATGAGCACTGAAAAGAGACCTATAGATATACTTATGGAAATAAATGAAAATACCTCAATAAGGAGTTTTTCCCACAAGTCATCTTTTCCATTTGTTCAACAATTAGTAAAGAGCTGTAGTATAACATGATGATCTGTAAATGTGACCAGAGGAGTCGTAGGTCTCCTAGTTGTTAGCATTTCATTCTGGTCTATGTGCAATCGGAAGGTCAGGATTAAGTGTTAGGTAGGATATTGAAAGGGTCTTGTCCTTGGATGTATTCCTAAACAATACCCCAAGTACAATACCCCAGAGAGACACCATAGATGTGCTTGTAAGTCCACAAGAACAGGAATGTATTCAAATAAGATACAAAATTGAGAAGAAAACACATAGTTGAAGGGCTACTTGTTAGAACCTAATATCATACATAGTCAATGAGAGATGATGTCTTGAGTAGGGTGAATGCTAATAAATGCTTAAACACTAAAAGAGGTTTCCAATCAAGACATGCTGTTATCTAATGTTTCATCTTAATGAAGACTCTCAAACTAATGAACAAGAGGTAGAATTTTTCCACACATCATGGAAGCCTCAGGAAAGTCAGATTCTTACACATTAAGAAGTCTAAATTAAAATCTTTTTGAAAAAGTGTGGAAGTCTCGGCATATCCTTGATTTAATCTTGGCAACTGAGTAGAATCATTTCTGCTACATTTCATTGGTTGGAGGCAGATCACTAGTCAACCCAACTGTAAGTGGGAAGAACTCCTACCTACTTCAGACTGGTGTAAAGTAAATTACCACCATATACTGTTTACATTATTTTCACATACACAACTCATTCACAGTTTGCTATGGTTTGGACTTGAAGTATCATCAGGAAAGGCTCAGATAGTAAAGATTTGGCCTCAGGAGATCTGGTCTTTGAACTGTAACCAGGTCAAGAGAACTATGGGGGTCTCATAAAATGATGGCATCGTTGGGAGGTGATGGAAATTTTGGAGGGAAGGGCTCTACCACACCCTTCCACCAGAATGTACCTGGATTACAAATGCCTACAAAAATCTTAAATCAGTGACCAGGAACTGAAAGTTCTGAAACCATGACTGCAAATACAAATGACCTTCTTTGAAATGGTTTCTCAGGAATTTGTTACAGTGACAAAAAGAAAAAGAAACACATGAGTAGCATATCAATTTTAGCAACCCAATAACTAACCTCTACTATGACATGAGGCTTTGGCTCAAATGTCCATGAACTCTGTATCAGGCCTACATTCAGACGGAACTCCTCAAATGTAGTTCCTTGGGTAAAGCTCCTTGATTTCTGTTCCTCAATAAGGTCTAAAACATAAAGACACATGTTGCATGTCCCTGTATTAGGTAGGTCTCCAGAAAGAATGAGTCTAGAAGAAATTGGCTCACATTATTAGGGAGTTTAAAAAGTACATGCAGTTAGAAAGCTGGAGATCTAGAAGAACCTATGGCATAGTTCTAGTATGAGACTAAGGATCCAAGAAGCAAGAAAGCCATTGGCATAGAGCCAGTCTGACAGTCAGCCTTGGAGCTTAGAAAGAATCAGTATCTAAGTTCAGTTTTGGAGGCAAGGGGGAAAGTGCCCCACCGCTAAGTCAACTTAATTAAAAGGATAGAAGAGATCCTACCTTACATGAACTCAACAGACCCAGAATTAGCCCTGACATAGGAGATTCCTAAGGAGACACAGGCCTGAGCAGACACACATTTTCTTTCAAGTCTGTTATTTTTGAGAAAGCACCTTTTGTTAGATTGAGGCATTCTGTTTATTGGATGTGTCTCACATATATTAAGGAGGGAAATCTGCTTTCCTAATTTAAATGTTAAACATACCCCAAAATGCCTTCTCTGAAACACTCAGAATAGTGTTTGATTAAATATCTAGGAACCCTGTTGTCCCATCTGACATACACAGTTAGTCATCACTGTGAAATACCCAGCATTGTATAGCAGCACCACATACCTGCAGTACACATTCACATTCCACAGAGGTACAAACAGGCACCATCTCTAGTACTTTGGAACTACATCAAGAGACAACTTTCTGTTCCCTTCATTAGGAGGACCCATGGGCGTGAGAGACAATACTTGGTGGCTCTTGTTATCTTCTGGGCCCCTGACCCTGTTATCTTTATCATATTTTCTCTTTGATAGACGTGACCCACATTTACAGTTGAGTAAACATTTCTACCTTCATCTGGCTCATAAGAGCTCAGAACATTCAAAGGACTCTCTTAAATTTGTATAGTCATTTTTAGTTCGGTTTGATACAGTTCTGTCCAAAATGCAGTGGCCCTTATTCTCACACATTTATTTCCCCTTCTGACAGAGAGAAGACATCCAGCACAGACTTTAGACCTTGACACCTTTAGTGGGAGTGGTAAGTATGTGTATACACACACACACACACACACACACACACACACACACACACACACACACAAATCCAATTAAAAGTACAAAAGGAAGCAATCAACGGAAATGAAAACTAAAATGAAACTCCTCATTTGCATTCACAATGAGTATGGTAGACCAAGACTTGTTAGCCTAGACACATCAAACACTCATGTAAATAAATTTTTACTTCTTAAAATCTCAGAAGAAAGTTGGACATAGGACATTTGCTGTACACTGAGCATTGGTGTCCCTCAAAAACTCATGTTGAATTCTTCCCCATCAATATGATGACAGTCAGAGACGAACCATTTGGGAAGTGAGTAGGTTACTAGGTGGAACCCTCATGAGTACCTACATTGTATGAGGAATCCCAGAAAGTTTTCTTATAATTTCCTTTCTTTACAAAGTCAAAGTTCTCCAGTTTAACAATGGGTTATCACTCAGATCCTGACCATGGAAGGCTGCCACCCTGATTTGAGACTGCCAGCCTCTAGGATTATGAGAAATAAATGTCTATTATTTGTAAGCCACCCATTCTACTATACTAGTATGGTGTGTTCTCTGTAACAGGATGATTGTGTGTGTGTGTGTGTGTGTGTGTGTGTGTGTGTGCATGTGAGTGTGTGTGTGTGTGTATGTGTGCTCAATAATAAGGCATAATGACTTACAAAATAAAGGGAAATTATCTTGTCAAAAAACGAATTGCGGTTGAAAAAGACTGAAGTACTGAGCTTAAAGCCTAAAAGGATGCCTTTAAATTAACATTCACATATTCATTTGGGTCCACATTTGATTCAAGGAGGCAACAGTTTGAGAAGATACACAGTAAACATTTATAAACATTTAGAAAGTTTATTTAGCAGTTCCATTCCTAGAAAATAAGTTCAACGAAGCTGTTAAAGTTTGATGTCCAACAATGTTTGTTGAAGTAACATTTTTGTGCAAGAATGCTAACGAAAATATAACTTCTAATGAAGAAAAATCACAAACACTTGCCATTTCCAACAATAGAGTAACTGCTAAGTAAATCATGAAACATACATTACTTAAGAATTTAAAAGCTAATAACAATTATGCTTTCATGAAGTAGAAATGAGGTCATGATAATGCAAACCATGTAAAATGTGATTCCAATTTAGTTTTAAATTTATACACACAAAAACTTACAAGGAAATAAATCAAAATATTAACACTGTTTCTGTGTACTGCTATTGTGGTCAATTCTTATTTTCTTCTTTCTTCTATTTTTTTCCTACCATAAGCACATATTATTTTAATAAACAGAAAACAATAGAAACAATAAATGCAAACTGAAGTGATATAGTATTTAAAAGGCTTTCTTTGAGCAATTGCACAAGAAAAGACTAAATTCTTAGTAACAAAGCCTCCAAAGAAAAAATGGGCATCTCAGCGCCGATGGGCATCTCAGCGCAGATGGGCATCTCAGCGCAGATGGGAAGACAGCGCAGATGGGCATCTCAGCGCAGATGGGCATCTCAGCGCAGATGGGAAGACAGGAATCCAATCCGTGAAGGACAGAGAAAAGACTCCAAGTGAATCAAAACGGAGACAATTCCCTCAGGTGGGTGGTTTTCTATTTGGCACAAGATCCTTTTATTCATACCAGATCTTGCCCAGAAGCAGTAAAATAAAGACAACCAAAGGCAAACATGATGTTAGTGCATCATGGAGAGAATGGGAAAGGATACTGGCACCTGCTGCCAGCGTGTCTTTATCTAGACTTGCCTAAGGCCTTCATTCTGTAGGCTCCACAGCAACAGTAGATTTAAGCAACATTTGAAAATCACCTGAGATTAAGGTCACACTCTACACTATAATTTTTATGATTTGTTGCATTCAAATATGAGAGGGGCCGGGGAGATTAGTCAGTAAGAACACTTGTGACTCAACCAAGGACTCCAGCATCCTTGGAGAGTAGCCCACAAACACCTGTAACAACACAGGTCCAAGGAATCTGATGTCATTGACAGTTCTCTTCAGGTGCCCACAAACACATTTGTGAATACACTCACAGAGATGGACAGACATAGTCTCATAATTAAAAAAAAATCTAACATGAGAAATTGTATGTAGTCTTGTAAAAATAGGGTTAAGTCATTCATCCTTCACAAATTCACCGGTCACCTCTATTAAAATCCTAAATACAAAAAAATAGCTATTTACTAAGATCAGTAGGTTCTTGGCCTAGAAGGATGCAGCCTGATATTCAGACCTACCTAGAGTAGGAAATACAAAAGCAAATCTGAATAACTGTAAAAAGACTGTGCACTGAGGTCCATTTGGGTTTGATTACTTCTAGTTGTGCTGAACAGACAGGGAGAAACACCCTTCTCTGTGCCTCAGCCACACTAGGCTTGGATAAAAACGAGATGTCCGAAACCAGCTACAGCAAGAACAGCGTGGGCCTGGGAGACTACTTCAGCCTTTGAATGATCTTGCTCATCAAATCTGCTAACGCTTGTCATAAATGTCACAGCTGATTTGTTTGTTTGTTTGTTTGTTTGTTTGTTTGCTGGGATTCCAGTGGCTGCAGTAGTAGCATATGTGATCATCTCTTTAGACTGAATAGGAAACTGTAGCACAAAAGCATATTCTAGAGCTAACGTGCCCAATGTATGATGTTCACTCCACGAATGGCTGTTCAGATATTCAAATGTGGTTACTCTGTATTAGGATGTACTATAAATGCAAATACACATTACGTTTCAAAGAGTGAGTAAAAACTATAATATCTCAATTTTTCATACTGTTTACATCCAGAAATGGTGATCTTAATATTTAAGTTACTAAAATTATTTCCTGTTACTCTTAAAATATGGCTTGTGCAAAACTTGAAACTGTATGTGTTTTGCGTCTAGGCTGCCATCTCACCTGCATTGTTGCAGAACATCAAATTGAGGATACTCTTAGTGACCCTTCCAAGTCTTATTTTTGTATCTGTTTATGGAAGGAAAGAAAACTCTTTGTTCTGAGTGGAGAAAGAGAAAACAACCTCCATCCTTGGAGTTCTTGGTGTATCAACTTGGACCTCAGTGCATTTGTGGAAGCATGAAATGCCAAATAATTTCCATAATAAATGTGCAAGATGAGAGCCAAACTCAAAATGCACCCAGAGTGAACCTTCCTTGTTGACTGTGCAATAGTTAGGGACTGTGCTGAATCCTTAACCAACCCAGCTCTGTCTCGTTGCCAACATAGAGTGAAGGAAATGATCTAATCAGATTTCATAAGAGGAGTCTGAGTACTCATGTCAAGATGAACTTAGGAATGTTCTAAGCAATGGGAATTGGTCTTCACTTTTATCCAGGGAATATGTCCCCTTTTCTTTAGGTCAGAGGCTTTTGAATTAATTTTCTTTGAAATTGAACATTAATATAAAGCCTATGAGTCCTAACACACTACATTATTTCACCAAGAGCATCTCAATTCACTACTTAAATTATTTTGCAAGTCTGAATAACATAACGGATTCTAAGATGAAGGTGAAACTATGTGCTCCAATACTCTCAAGAGTGTTATCATTTTCACTTGTTTATTTAACAAATATTTATTGAGTTCTTATTATGTGCCAAGCTCCCTATTACAGATTAGGAGTGTAGTGGATTTTTTTAATAATTAGAACAAGTTCGCTGGTGTCCTAGAAAATATAGTCTAATATAGGAGGTAGATGGTTATCAAATAATCACACGTAGAAATCTGAGAAAAATTCAACAATCAAGTGAAACCAAGACAGAAGGAAGTCTCGCTTCTCCACTGGACCAGCCTGGGCAAGGCTGTAAACCCAATTATCTGCAGAACAAGCCAATGTGCTTGATCTGAAATGTGTGGGAAGACAGCAAGTCAGACTGGAATGTTGAACATATTATCATGTAACTTATTATCTAGGCATGATTAATTCCTCACAGTGAGACTGGAGTTCAGATAAGGGCCAATGATTTAGGAATATACTTATCATTATGGCTGACTATCTGATTGGGAAGCTCCAGCCTCAGCCAACAACAGACAAGGAGGACAGACAAGGTTTCCAGTCACTATTTAGGTAATTTACAATGTATACAGCTAGGACTCCTATAGTGACAGGCTTGCCAATGGGTCTAATTAGTGGGATGTATTATAAAGCACCTAAACCATAAGTCCATATAGAATTCTGGTGGCTGGAATGCTAAGAAATGGAGGGTGGGGAGAAAACTGAATGAAGGAGCTTGGGATAAAGGCTTGTGTTTAGAGGCATTATGGGAACTGCCAAGGAAAGTTTTCATTTGGAGAACACTGGAAGTTCAGTGGCCAGAACTGATTGGGATCTAGAATAAGTCCATGGGTGTGAAGATGCTGGGGCACTATGATCCAGATTATTCTGTTACACGTTGGTACTTACTCCCAAGAACCCTAAGGAAAGAGAGGCAAAGATTTAAATTCTCTAGTAATTTTGTTTCTTTTGCTTTATGATGCCCCCAAGTAAATTTTGTATGCTTTGAGAAGTGGCACTTCAGTTTTCAAATATTTTCCTAGTCCTGCGGTTTGAATGTGAAAGAGCTCCCCTAAAGGCCCATATATTTGCACTGTTTGTTCACAGCTGGTGGTGGAGCTTGAGGTAGGGCCCAGCTAGAGGAAATTGGTCACTATGGTCAGGCCTTGTGGTTTCTTAGTGCAGCCAAATTTCCTATGCAGTGTCAGCTTTGTAGAGAGACATACCACATTCAGTGGCTTCTCATCCCTGCCACTGTCCCTAGTCTACCCTGACAGGCTGTATTTATTTACTCAAACTGTAAGTCAAGATAAACATGTCTTCCCTGAAGTTGCTTCTTGTAAAGTATTTCATAACAGCAATGAGAACAGTTACTTGCATTTAACTTCACGTCGACAGCTGTGGAGTAAGACTAGTAATTACACTATCTTGAAACTTAAGAAGGCAGTGGCCAAGGCATTGTAGAAAAAGAAATATAATTAATGATCCTAGACAACTTTATAAGAAGGAGCTGATATTTTCACAGGTGTTCAATGACAAGTATAGGCTGTTGTAGAGTATCAAGAATTTTAAATTCATACACAATTAATGCATAGTCACTTAAATTCATGTATAATATATGAGTAATATACAATCTGATAATATATTTGTTATATATATATATATATATATATATATATATATATATATATATATATATATCACAGAGCTTATACATAAGCCAAACACATAAAACATATCCATTTTATTCTCTAAATCAGTGGTTCTCAACCTTCCTAATGCTGCAACCCTTTAATATTACAGTTCATCATGCTGTGGTGACCTCCACCATAAAATTATTCCATTGCTGCTTCATAACCATAATTCTGCTACTCTTATGAATCTTAATATAAATATATGATATGCAGGCTATCTGATAGGTGAACCCTATAAAAGCGTCATTTGACCCACTCAACCTGGCAACCCACAGGTTGAGATCCTCTGTTCTACTGGCATGTCTGAACCCTATATATCTTGCTAGATAATTCATATTTGTCAAAAATTATTTGTCTAGTTATTTTAATGATTTTTAAATTATTCAACAACCATTAATGGTTTTGTTTGCTTCTGATATGATGCCGTTTTAGAGTTCAGACTGGCCTCAAACACAGGATCATTCTGCCTCAGTTGGAATCACAGGAGTGTGTCACCACTCTTAGTCCATTAGTACAACTTTTAACTGATAGAAGCACCACTAAATGGTGCTTTGTGCTCGGTCACGAAAAAAGCTCTTTCATCAAAGTTAAGGTTACTAATGACTAGGGATGCTATAAATCTTTTGGGAGAGGATATTTGTCCTTCTGAATTATCTCAGCTTCAATCTGGGATCACTTCTCCAGTCACCATCTAACATCAGAGAATGGTGACCGTCTGTTGTAGCATGGAAGGCAAAGGGAACAGGCAACAGGGACAGAAATATTAGCCATGTTTCTGGCTTCAGGCAGCCTGACACTTGACTTATAGTCAGCAAACTTCACTCTGGACAGCCTTGTAGCATACCTAATCATGCTGGCCTCCTGTACCCTCTCTCTCGAGAGGATTCCCCATTCTCATGGCCACACATTTTAAACAGTAGTTAACTTAGAATGTGCATTCTCGATCGTCTGTTGTATAAGACTCTCACACTGCCGATCACTGCTTATTTGTCCTAAAGTCATTCTCTGTTTTCTGCATCTCTTTCCTCTCTATTCAGATACATGGATACTGCTCTCTTTGTGTTGACAGCTCTGAGCTCATGAGTGCCAGAGGCTTACTGGCTGGACTTACAAACCCAGAGCTCAAAGACTTGACAACTAAGAGCCTATGGCTCTAGACTTTAAAAGTCAGATTGTAAATGCCAGCTTTCTGTGCTCAGGCTGGAGAAAGCTATGAGAATTCAAACCTATTGACCTACCACTAATGGTCCCAAGAATTAGAAGTTTGTTGCTCCAAGCATTCAAACCCTGAGACTTATAACTGTAAATGCTCAGGTCAGAAGTCTGTTGCTCTGTAATTTAAGCTACCACAGCCTGGTATCCAAAAGATCATGTTACAACTTGTGAGCTTCCAGTATTAGGACCCTTGGGTCTTTACCCTGGCTGTGTCTCAGAAACTCTTGAGATGACTGGGGCTTGGAAATCTCACTTCCAGCTCTTCCTGGCCTCTACTTCAGTGTCTCCCACAGTCTCAACTCTCTACAGCATTTGTTTCCAATCACTTTCTGAAACTTTGCAGTTACCTTCCCACTACTGCTGGGTAGGTAATGGGGCTACAAGCCACAGGAACACTTCTGATCTTTCTGCAACCAGTTCATGGTCATTCTATCCATGACAGACATGCATGTGAATACTCATATAGGCAATATTTTGGCCTTGGTTGGAGCCAAGTGTTGTTATATGGAACAGATATCTTCCAGAATAACCTAATGAGATTGAGAAGTAGCCTGCTTATACAGCTAGAAAGGTACATGGTATGTTGTGCTCAAATTATAATTTTACTAATAACAGCTTTCAAGTACATGACTTCCAGTTCCACCAGTCACAGACCTTACTTGTAGACCAATCACAAGCCTTGCTTAGGAGTCAACCGCAAGCCTCATCCGACACTAATAATAGTCTTTTGCAGCCAAGGAGGTCCAGTCTTCCTGTAGTGGATGGGAATAGCTACAGGGAGAACAGACAGGGTCACCTAGGGTTCTCCCACGGGCTTGTCTTCCTGAGAGGAGGGTCTCCCAAAGTCCTTTCCTGCAGTGATTATAACTTTAGTATTTGCTCAAGCAGGAGTTACGGGTTCAACCACAGGCATTTTTCACTGGACTTAGCAGCTGGAGTAAATTCTTTTCAGAGTGAGTATAGATGTTTCACACAATCAGACAGGAGAATCATCAAAGATGGAGTTATTGTTGCTTAATAGGTAGTTCTTTCCTTAAAATAACTGGGCACAAGGGAAGGGCCTAACAAGTGAATGAGTAACTTGCTTATAATTGACCTAAAGAACATAAAACTTTAAGGACTGCTGATAGTTAAGACCTGTCTTGAAGAACTAATATTATTAGCAGTACTCCCCAGTGCTTAATTTTAAGGCAAATCCCTTAGGTGGGTTGGGTTCCTCTGGTTATCTTGCTAGTAACCCACGTGTCAAGCAATCATAACCTGCTGTGATCCTTCAAACCAGCCAACTTTAACTTGGCTTATTTATACCTTTTCCACTAGAACTATGACAAAGGTCCTTCCTTGCTTACAGTTTACTACACTCTGCTAGTCACCAACACTTGTAGCATTTCTCCACATCTATGTTATTCTTTAGTTGAGATCTTTAATACAGTACAACATCTTATCTGTGGAAGCTACTCCCTGAACTTTGACCTTACCATACCTAAATAGTTGTAGTAAGCAGTAGCAAAAAACACTGAGGGGATAAGTCATATGCTGTACATACCTATAATCCCAAATGGTAGACTAAGACAGAAGAATCCTGAGTTCAAGACCAACCTAGTCTATATAACAAAACTTGGTTAAAGAACAAACAAACAAACAAACAAACAAATAACAAATAGCAATGTGAGGCAGAGTAGATGACATGAATGGGTACAGGCTGACTAGAGTTACCCAAACAGAGAATCTACATATTTATCTATCCTTCTTCACCCAAAAATAAGCAGATGATTGTAGCTTTCAAATTCTAGTCATATATAACACCTGTGTGTGTAGGATCAATGGTAGAAGCCAAGTCAATAAACAGGGCAAACACAAAGAGAAATAAAGAGAAAAAAACAAAGAAGTGGTCATTGTTAGCAGGCTTATCAAAGACTAGCTTAATGAGAATTTCAGTAACAATGAAGGGTGGAGCTAGGAGTTCATCTTGAGACCTCACCTTTGGGAGCTCTGACTATAGACACTGGAGAGGGCCAGAGAGAATTCTCTGGCTGTCACCTCTTATAGTACACCATCATTTGACCCTTTGAAGGGAACTTAGAGGGATCCCTCCCTTGGAAAACTCCCCAGATGGGGCTGGGATGTTCAGTGCCTCCTGGTGAAAACGCTTCTCAATAGAGGATAGTCTTGAAATTATAAATAAATAACCAATGACAAAACCTGAGAGTGTTGCCTCAGCTTAAATGCCAACCTGCCCCAGGGTTCTCCTAAACTCTTAATTGTTATTGAGAGGATATTATTTTCTCAGTGAGATTGTGAAGCCTTTCCTGATCTGGGAAGAAGATATTTGGACACTTAAAAAAAAGAAAATTCTTCCACCAATGAACCACATAATAAGACGATTTCAATAGTCTTGTGACCAAACCAAAAGTACATTATAATCACAGTAATGTCTGGCTTCTGAGAAAAAAGCATGTTTGTTCTTTCTTTGTTTTGGAGGAACCCATTAATTTTGGTAATTAACATCATGTTAATAAAATTTCCCAATGATCAGATAACATCCCAGCATTTAATAGACATGGCACTATAGCAGTGTATCTCTGACTGACAATGATTACACTAATAGGTCTGTATTCCCAGTAACCACTGAGGCTACACTGTGGTCTAGTCCCGAGCGTTAGTCAGGGCTACACTGATATGTGTTCCCTGAGGATCAATGCTGCTTTATGTACTGAGCACTCCAATAAAAGAACAAACTTTCCTAAATCCAGTGAAACTTCTGCTCTACTTTTAAGTTAAACATTCCTGCACGACTCCACATGTATGTAAACCACTATTCATCAGGATGGCAGTATCAAATATTTCTGAGCATTAAGAAGGTATTTTTTTTCTGTTCACAGATTTGCAGTTTAGCAATTCCAACTGGTGGAGATACTCTATGCCAAAGGAGTAGCCTCTCACAACATAAAAGACTCTTTGTTACTGTGTTCTTGTGTTCACAATCCATTCAGACTGTTTTAGAATACTGCCGTCATTCCCTACTCTATTCCATATTGAAAATTACAAATGTTCCTCAGAAAACTGGTAACAAGCTTAAGAGAGAGAACAATTCAAAGTTGATAAATTATAGATTTGCAGACAAGAGATCATATAGATGACCTGATAGAATGACCGATTGAAAGTTTACCACATGGACTGAGAAAAGAACTTATGTAGTCTGGTACAGGAAAGAGAGATGATCATATTTTACAAAGATCATTTGAAGACAGACGTGGATTCAAGGCCAGGCTTACTACAAGTAGGGCAGCTACATAATTTTTGTCAAAATGGAACACTTTGAGACAATGAAAGGGGATGCTGTAATCATCCAGCTTCTAAAACAGGAATAAACTGGGACCATCCCTGGAAAACTAGATCACCATAATTTGAAGAAATGCGACGATCGCCAGGGGCAGTTGGGGAAGTTTCAAAATGATCAAAGTGTGAGACAAAGGAGCCTGAAAGAAAGCACACGTTACTGTTTTGAGTTTTGACGCGTCAATTTCAGAGCCACAGGATGAGAGCAGCAGTGTGACTTAGTGTCATCGATTCTGACACAGTCAAGGGTTAGAGCATGTCTACTTTACTGTCACAAAGAAAAAAATAAATAACAAACTGAAAATCAGTGACTATTTCTGGACCCAGACATAAACAAGGTTGCTTGGTAAGCCTCTTCTCCCAGATCTAGCAAAACGTAAAAACGATTCAAGGCTCTGCATATTTACTAGGAAAGGAAGCTTCTGGAAACATCGATGAGTCTTGTCGCTCAAATAGTGATTCCCATCAGTTGCTGAAGGTTTAATGTGACCCAGCCTGAAAGAAGAATGTCCAGACGTTTCACCACCTTATGTGAACCACCCACATCTTCACATGTTCCACCTCTCGAAATCCCACCCAGTTATTCAAGGAAAAGCAAAAAGAATCTCTTTGTGGCACGGGTTTGAAGAAATGAACAGGTCTCTCTGATGCAGGTGTAATTTGACTTCTAGGAGAGAAGATTTGTACAGTCCCTTACTACCTGTGCACAGGGCATTTCCTGTGACTGCTACTTCCTCAGATTTTATGTTTTGTACACAGAGCAGAAAAGACAGAGAAAGTTCTCTGGACACCGACTTTGCTGCACAGGCCTGCTGAAAGACTGAGATTTAGATCTAAGATTACAGAATGCTGGTGCTGCAGAAATGGCTCGGTGGATAAGAGCATAGACAGGTTCAGTTCCTAGCACCCACATCAGGCAATACACAACCATCTGCAACTGTAGCTCCATGGAGATCTGAAGACTCTGAGCTCTGTGAACTCTGGAACTCACACACATACACACACAATTAAAATAATAAAAAATAAAAATTTAGAGGATTTTTATTACTTCTTTGAGAGTTTAATGCATTGTGCTTTGATTATATCCACCCTCTCTCCTCCACATCTTCATAGATCCACTGCCCTTCTATACCCAGCCAATTTTACATCTCTTCCCCATATTGATCCTTCAAGATCTATTTGTGCTAGGAAATTGTTCTAAATATGTGATCTCCCATTGTCCTGTGGTCAGTCTAACAGGGATCACATTTTTAGAGAAGACTATCTCTCCATCTCCCAGAAGCTAACAACTGTCAATAGCTCCAAGGCTAGGCATGAAACTGCATACCCAACTCCTATGCTAGGATTCAATCTGGCTTGGGATTCAATAGATTTTGTGTGTACTGTTGCAACCACTATGAGTTCTTATCTGTGGCTCCAAAAGACAGTTTCCTTGTAGTCATCCATTGCCTTTGGCTCTTAGACTCTTCCCAACTATTCTTTTGAAATGACCCCTGAGCTTTGAGAGGATGTATGGTAAGCATATTTCTTCTAGGGCTGAGCATTCTGATGTCTCTTATTCTCTGCTCTGTGGCCTCTTGTTGGCTTTGTGCTAAACACCATCTACTGGAAACAGAATTTTCCCAGATGAATGATGAGAGATATATTAATCTGTGGATATAATAAATCATTAATTAAAAATTAGTTTAACCAGTCCCCAGAGTTCCCAGGGACTAAGCCATCAATAAAGTAGTACACATGGCTCCAGCTATATACATTGCAGAGGATGGCCTTGTCATGCATCAAATGAAGGAGAGGTCCTTGGTCCTATGAAGGCTCAATAGATGCCCCAGTGTAGGGGAATTGAGGGCAGGGAGGTGGGAGTGGGTGGATGGGTGGAGGAGCACCCTCATAGAAGCAGGAGGAGGGAGGATAGGATAGGGGTTTCCTGGGGGAAGTGGGATCCGGGAAAGGGAATGACATTTGAAATGTAAATAAAGAAAATATCCAATAAAAAAAGAAAAAGAAAGTTAGTTTAATACTATGTTCACTTAGCAGAAAAATAGTTGTATGTTCTCCCCTAGGGCTTATGACCTGTCTAACCATGAGTTCTTACCCCAATAATGGTGCCAGGTATGTGTTTGATCATGTGAGAAAGATTTAAATCCAATCAGGAAATGGTTGGTTGCTTCCATAATGTTCATGCCACTATTAACACCAGTGAGCCTGTCTTGCCAGGCCAGTCTCAGTCACAGCTGAGTATGACAGATAGTTACTTTGCTCCTCTGGTGGAGCAAGTAGGGATAAAACTTTCACATCAGTAGCAGCTTGCTTTTTTTTTCATGTTGTATGACTTGTGTGGTACCTTCAGCAATATTATTTTACCATCAAGTTCTGGAGGAACATAAATAAATAATGCCTTCTATAAATGTATTGATTTATTAGAACATAGTTGAGGGTTTATTATTATTATTATTTTCTTTTCTGGTTCTTTGAGACAGGGTTTCTCTGTGTAGCTCTGGCTGTCCTGGAACTCACTTTGTAGACTAGGCTGGCCTCGAACTCAGAAATCCACCTGCCTCTGCCTCCCGAGTGCTGGGATTAAAGGCGTGCGCCATACACCCAGTGGGTTTGTTTTTTATTTTTAAGCAATGAGCTTAAAGATAAGTAAAGAGAAATTCCTCGAACTGAGATAAAAAGAAATCAAGAATATTATGAAAATTCTCTGCTATCTGGGGGCTGTGGGAGAGCTAAGGCCCTTTCTCTGACCCTTTCCTCAGGACCACCTTCAGCAGGTGTACAGATGATGTTTCACCTTGCCTGCACTTATATAATCACCGTTTAGCTACTTCCAATCACTGTCCTGCCTTTCCTTCTATCGTCTGCTTTGAGCAGTGCTCTATAAAACTGTGAAAAATAATTTTCCTCCTAGGTTTAATTTTTCCCACTGTCATGGGCTTTCTTTTCACCATGTTGAGGACTTACTCAATTAAAAATAATGAAGTCAATGTGGTTTCCTTGTAAAAATGAAGTTAAAAAATGGCATAAGAAAATGAGAACAGTGGAAGGATGAAATCAAAGTAGAAGAGCATGTATGTATGAAAACGTCCCACTGAAACTAATTACTCTCTATGCTAGCTTAACAAGTTACCTCTTTAGGTTAAAAGAAAAGAACAACAAAAGAACAAAATTCCCCAGAAATCTTAGGTTACAAAGATTTCGAATGTTTTTCTGTGTTTATACCGACGTTGCCATACCTCTCCTATCTTTTGGAATAGCACGTATTGTTTCATTTGCCTGGAATACTTTTTCCCACTACTCAAGTTTGATGATATGGCTATGTGTATTTGTGTGCACAAGAATAACCTAGCAACCTTAGAAGGAAGAAAAACAAATAAAACAAGAAGTAAGGCTGAAAGGAAGATATTAGTTAAAATATATATATATGTGTGTGTGTGTGTATACAAAATGAATACCTAAGCACTGTCTTTCAAACTGTGAAAATTTGAGTCTTCGCATCAATGCTTCAGACTAGGGTTCAGTAATGACAGAAGAGACTAATTAGCCTGTCTAATTCCTGGCATGGGACTCAGACAAATCCTCTTAGTACTTTCCTTTAGACTAAATTCCTTAGGTTCTTAGATTAAAAAAAAAAATCCCAGTGGGGTGGTGATATCTTAATGACTAATGTTATTTTTTTTTTTATTTCATTTCTCTAAACAGAATTTCCCTTGTGATTGTGGAATTCTATAATCTGAAAACTCATTTGTTTCCCCCCAAGATCTATGTGTTAAATGTTTGGTCTGCTACCTGTAGTACTTTAGGAAACGTAGAAGTCTTTTGGACATGGGATCTTGTGGAAGGAAGTTGGACCCTTGAGAGGCACTCTTGAAAGGGCTGCGGTCCTTCTTTTGTCTCTTCCACTTGGCTGTCAAGAGGTTAAAAAGTCCCTGTACGTCAACTTAACACAAGCTGGAGTTACCACAGAGATATGAGTTCACATTGAGGAAATGCCTCCATGAGATCCAACTGTAAGGTTTTCTCAGTTAGTGATCAAGGGGGAGATGGCCTTTTGTGGGTGGTGCCATTCCTGGCCTTGTGGTCCTAGGTTCTATAAGAAGGCAAACTGAGCAAGCCAGAGGAAGCAAGAAAGCCAATAAATAACATCCCTCCATGGTCTCTCCATCCACTCCTGCCTCTTACCTGCTTGAGTTCTCGTCCTGACTTCCTTTAGTGATTAACAGCAATGTGGACGTGTACACTGAATAAACCCTTTCCTCTCCAACTTGCTTCTTGGTCATGATGTTTTGTGCAGGAATAGAAACCCTACTAGGGCATTCCCCTCTGCAACATGTTCCCACCATGATTTACTAGTATGACATCAAAGGCTTGGTGACTAAGCAACTATGAAGCAGAGTCTCTGAAATCCTAGGCAGAGTGAGTTTTCGGGGTTTTAAGTTGACCACCTTGGGTATTTTGGCACACGTACAGAAGGCAGACTAATTAGAGGGAGTCAGCGATGTATCCTGACCTGAATTGAGTCATGCTAGTCCCTGGTCTCTACATGTCTTTTACAGATGGGCACTATATTCAAAATACAATTCCAAAAGCTTAATGATTTAGTGATTGTCTCATCAAAACCTAAGCCAAGTGCAACACTACCTCTAAACACAGAACATTTTCCAAACACTGAATGTTTTTGAAAGTTGGGAAACAGAGGCTGTTCCAACTTCATTTGTTCCTCTAGATTGTGTGTATGTGTGTGTGTGTTTTAATTGAATTTCCATCACTGTATGGCCTTTTTTGTAAGCTGTCACAGTGTAACTCATTCCACCCTTGAGGCTATCCCAGTAAAGAGGGTGATTCCTTCTCATGAAAAAAAAAAAAAAAAACTCCACATAACTAAGATTTTCATGGTGTACCAAGTTGTACATGAAAAACCAAAATTGTGCTCTTAATTATGGATGATTCTCAATGAGAAAAGAGTCTGCTGTGAGTCCTGCAGAAAAGTCTCCATGTTCTTGTTAAAAAGAAACGCGATGTGAGATGAAAAGGAGGCAGCAACTATTGTATTTAAAAGTCAGCATCAAAAGCGGTTGCCTTTTGAATCAGGACACAGTCCAATTGGGCTGGAAGTCGCTTCAAGGCTGAAAGGGAGGGGCAGCTTTGTAGAAGACGACAGGGCAGTGCTAGGCTCGAGTGGCTGTGTTGCTTGGCAGGCCACAAAACTATGCCTTAAGTTGGTACAGAATGCACAAAGAAAATGCCTGGTATTCAAGAGCTGAATCTCAACTGGGTGTCAGGATTGCACTTTTGACTTTCAAGGGTAGTCCTCTACAACACACACATACACACACACACACACACACACACACACACACACACACACACACAAAGATAGAAAGAAAGAGAGGATTGTGGTGTGTATGTATGTGTGGATTTATTGTGGGTTGAATGTGGCTGGATCCTTTGCTTAGAAGAGGGAAGAAAAATAACGTGAGTGAAAGAAAATATCATTTAGCAAGCAACCTCAGCCCTACACACACACACACACACACACACACACACACACACACACACACACACACAGCTTTTTAAAACGATTGCATCGGAGGAAAGCTGACCTTGGAAGCATGGAGGTTGTAGAAAACTCTGAGCCAAAAGAAGCAGAAACAGGTGTGGTACCGATTCCGCTCACCGGTACTCATCAACAACCTGGTTCAGAGCCTTCATGTGTGTGTGTGAGCCTCTACTGTGAGGTATTCCCAGACGTCTCAGCCCCAAGGGATCATCTAGATTCACCACACTTGGCGGTGGCGGCGGCTGCTCATTTGGCATGAAATAGCTGGAGCTTTTGAATGTTGTTCGGTTGGGTCGGGTTGGACATGACTTTGAAACATCCTTGTTGAAAATTCCAACAGAAAACTCCAAATCATGGGCTTGCCTCCCAGAAGAAGCCAGTATGGATGTTGAGAGATCCTGGGGTGGACGTATTCAGAAAAATTGACTGTAACTGAAAGCAGAAGAAAGGAAGTGAATAAATAATGAAATATAAAGTGAGAAAGGAAGAAATCTGAAATGAATCCGGCTGGTGCAATTTCTTTTCAAAAGATCAAAGCAAGAGAGATAGTAAAAAAAAAAGATTTTAGTGTCAGGAAGGCAGGAAGAATGGTTGCTTATATATGCCGTTAGCTCCCCCAGTTTCTGAATGTTCTGGAATGCCTGTCAATTTCTGCATATAGAGGATGCTCTGAGTGCTTCTTCATCTAACAAGACATCAGGGAGAGATCTCCGTAAATGTTGCTCTTACGTTCCTTCCCATTGATATTTTCTTAGCACTGACAGACAGTACCTGTGTGATTCCTTCTTCAGCTGCCTGTGAAACCTCTCAGAAAACAGTGATTGACAGGAAGGCCCTGTAAATGAAGATGCTGACCTCAAGGGGGCGCTCAAAGGGAGGCGTGCTGTAGAAGGGTCAAGTTAAGAACCTGACTGGGTTCATAGAAATGGGTTGAGCTTTTTCAATTAAGAAGTCTGTTTCAAAAATAAAAAACAAAAACATATTGCTTCTGCACAGCTGAATCTTCAGTTCTTTTTAAAATCATGACTTGAAAAATGTCACTGGGTGACCATAAAAAGATCTGAGCTAGTCTCCTACTACTTAGCAAAGTTGTCCTAAAATTAAAAAAATGAAAATAAAACAGAACCAAAACCAAACAAACAAAAATACAAAACACCCTAGAGTAGGAGGTATGCATTAAAAATAAGGACCAAAGGGCTGCACACCGCCAGCCACTGACATTCTTAGCTAAAGGCATGCTGGCGTCTCTGATGTTGACAAGATTCCAACAACCAGAAATCCACCGCTTTGCTCCGGTCACCAGCTCTGCTTTCAGGTAATACCTGTCCCACCTCACAGGTTTTTGTTCCTTCTGAAGTTCCTTTGTAAATATTGTTTCAACTTGGAGAAACACATTTTGACTAGTTTTCTAAATCTTCATGGATGAGAATTACAAGTTCAGTAGTTACCAATTCTTCATCAGAATAATGGTAGCATTAGTGTCTCTGTCTCTCCCTCTCTCCCTGTCTCTCTCCTTCTCTCCCTTTGTCTCTCTGTCTCTCTCTGTCTCTCTCTCTGTCTCTGTCTCTGTCTCTCTCTCTCATCTGCTTTGCTCCGAGTAAGACAACTTAGAGCAGTCCAAGGCTGTGAGCATGTGCCAGACTGCCCTGGCTCTTGCTTTGGGGCTCCGGTCATTTCATTTACTGAATCTAATTCCTCCAACTTGTAATAAGGGAATATAGCTCTTAGAATATAGCTCTTATGAACTCACCTAAGTCCTTCTTCTAAATTATGGGCATGCTGTGTTATCCTTTAAAATCAACAGAAAAGACACTGATGAAACCTAAAACTATGTCCCCAGAACTAAATATTAGCCAACACTCCTTTTTCTTAAACTTGAAAAGAACAGAAATTGAACTGAAGTGAGAGCCTCTTTTACAACCCCGTGACCAGATCCAAGCAGGGGACCTGCCTTCCTGATTGCAAATGAGCCTTTCAAAGCAGGAGGGATTAAAGGACAGCCACAAGGTAGGCACACTGCCATCCCCCTGAGCTTCCCGGGGTGACAGACTTCTGTTAGCCTCAGAATACAAACATAGCAGTCCTCACCATGGGTAACTGAGAAAATGGGTTAGCAAGGAGTCTAGGAAAAGTATACCATCTGTTTATTTGGTGTATACTCAGCTAGCTCAAGAACTCTCTTATTTGGGATTTTTTTTGTTTTCAGTTTTGTTTTTGTTTTTTGGTTTTGGTTTTGTTTTGTTTTGTTTTGTTTTGTTTTTCAATTCAGCAAGTATTGATCTAGTGTCCAGCTCTGTACCCACACAGGGGTATTAGGCAGGTCTCTTGCCTCCAAGACCTAAGAGGAATGTAGACAGATGCCTGGCTTCTACCCAGCTCCACAGCAATGTTTTATTATGAACACATGTACGTGAGAGTGCTGTGACCCTACTGACCAGAAGCTCCATGCTAAGAACAAAAACCTAATAAAAAGGCCGCCCAGGTATGAGGGATTCCAGACACAGTTAGGGTCCCATGGCAGAGAATTTAAATGGATTTGATCAAAAGTCAGAAGAAGCCCTTTCACGTGCTCCTGCTGAGGAACTTGCTGTGTACACTGTACTTAACTGGGAGGCTTTGCTGGCCAAAGTGTGCTGGCCTCCAGCCCAATCACAGGGCCCCTTGGAATAATTAGGAAAGCCATTAGTTTTTGTGCCTAATCCCAAGCCACCTTGTCTGAACCTCTCTCCTGCTTGGTATAGATCACAGGAGAGGTAGTGCAACACACCCCTTTACAGCTCCAGGCCATAAGGCGGACTCCTGCAAATGGAGATAGTCCTTTTTTTTTTAAAAAAAAAAACACTTTATAGGTTTCATTAACTTTAAACATCAATAACGCTCCCTCCTTAAAAAAGAAAAAGAAAGAAAGTAAGAAAGAGAGAAAGAAAGAGAGGGAGGAAGGGAGGAAGGGAGGGAGGAAGGAAGGAACTTAAGCAATTATAACTCATTTAAATATTATTTTCCTTAAGTTTCTTTACTTCTTTTTTGTGATTTATTATGTGTGTGTGTGTGTGTGTGTGTGTGTGTGTGTGTGTACATATGTGTGTTAGTATGAATGCAGATGTCCATATTTCTGATACCCAGAAGAGGGTTTTGGGTCCTCTGGAATTAGAGCTGTTGATTATTATGAGCCACAATGTGGCCCCTGGGCATGAAACCCTGGTCCTCTGGAAAAACAGCCAATGCTCTTAACTATTGAGCCATCTTTCCAGCCCCTCCTTACTTCCCCTTAATGTCTTGTTACACACTCAATTTGTATTCTACTGTTTCTGGAGTGTCTAACCAAATACAGTAGCCAGCTGTCTTAAGTAAACTCAGACATCATTTAATCCCTTAAAGAGTTACTCTGTATTTTTATTTTTTAAAGAAAACAACCAAAGTGAGAACAAAACAAATACAAGAAAAATCTTTGAAAGCATTTGTTTTTCTTTTCCTATAAACGAGTAAATGTGGATAAACGTAGCCCTAGCCTCCGTCACAGGCTGGCTCTTGCATATTGTTCTTGCCATATTGGTTGATACGGGGAAGTATTTTAGTAGATAACTTGAAAGGAATTGGCTTCTTTTTGTTTGTTTGTTTTTGTTTTTTTCGAAACAGGGTTTCTCTGTGTAGCACTAGCTGTTGTCCTGCAACTCACTTCGTAGACCAGGCTGGCCTCTAACTAAGAAATCCTCCTGCCTCTGCCTCCCGAGTGCTGGGATTAAAGGTGTGCGCCACCACGCCCGGCAGGAATTGGCTTCTTAAGTAAAATGAACTCAAGCCGGGCGTGGTGGCGCACGCCTTTAATCCCAGCACTCGGGAGGCAGAGGCAGGCGGATTTCTGAGTTCGAGGCCAGCCTGGTCTACAAAGTGAGTTCCAGGACAGCCAGGGCTATACAGAGAAACCCTGTCTCGAAAAACCAAAAGAAAAAAAAAAAAAATTAACTCATGCCTCAGTAGGCAATCGGTTCTAGCGAAATTTTCAGTGCTAAGGATGGCAACAAGCTTTTACAAAAGACCCTGAGGGGACTTCCTTTCTTTTTATTGTTTATTATTTTGGTTTCATTTTTTACTGTATTTTTGCTAGCTGTTTCAAATGTCTTCATGAGTCTCCACTTTGCTGGGTAGCACAAAATAAGAGTCTCATCAATTACTAAGATCTCCCTGTCTCTGGCTTTCAGCATTTTTCCTGTTTAAACAAAGTTCCGCCACCATGAACTTTAGACCTCTCTAAGACTTGCATGGACAAGTTCCCAAACATTTAAATGAGAGATAATTGCTTAAGTTTGGTCTTTCCCACTTTCCTTCTTTCCTTATCTCTCTCTCTCTCTCTCTCTCTCTCTCTCCTCTCTCTTTCACACACACACACACACACACACACACACACACACACACACACACACACGCAGTTGGGAGCAGGTGATAAAATGTATAACCATTCAGTAGGGTTTGGATTTGGGACATTCATAATCCATCATGGGGAGCCTCAGCTGGCAGGTAGGGACTGTTGGGCTCACTGTAGCTGCTGTTGCTGCTGTAGTAGGAGGTCTTGACCTTTCCACCCACGAAGCTCCAGCTAGGACAAAGAGAGTGGAAGGACAGAACAAAGATTCTGAGATGCCTGGTGAAGACATGGGCTTTGGTGTTTCTGAATAACTCTCTTTTGTAACATATTGGGTGAAAAGCTGAATTCATTAAAACACAACGAAAAGAAGCACCTTTCCCATAGACTTCCGTTACACCCACACACTTGAGCCTGTCACTCACTGGCCCAGCTAGTTCCCACACTCTTTGCCCCACCTTGCTGTACCTGTGGAAGGACACATTAAGTCACACATGGGTTACAAATAACTATCCATCATCGGAGACACTGAAGACGAGTTTGTGATCAAGTTTATAATGCCTGCATGAATTGATTTTTCTGCTGATTGTGAGCTATTCTTATTTTAGTTCTAAATTTGAACACATGTTCAAATGTGTTTAGAAAAAAATATTTCAAAACGGTGAAGAAAATTTAGCCTCTTTATTTAAATTCACACCAAGGAAACTCATTAAATGTCCACTGAATGTTTAAAGAAGATAAAAAGCCAAACAATACCATAATTATTTTATTTTTGAGCTAACTGAGTAACATGATTAGAAGTAATATAAAAATGACTATAATTTAGAAGAGTATCATTACTTACTTTATGTGATTTCAGCAGATGCTTACAGACATAGTTGAAACTAAGCCATTTTTCAATATGTAAAAGAACTTTGTTTCTAGCATAATCTTTTGCATGCATGTTTTTCTTTCTCTAGCTGTAAAAGTTCATAAACTGACTTTGTAAAGGGTTGAAATAGTCTGAAGAATATACACAAATAAATCTGTGATGGTGCTACTTCAAGTAGAGAGTCTTATTGTGAAATGTGTCTTGACTTCTTGCGCCCAGAGGCATGCTCTCTAATGAAGAAAACACAGGCTTTGTGAATCTTGATACACCCTCACTCCTGCTTCCTCAGAAGAGTCAGGGGATGGACATGAACAGTGTTCCACACCAGCTTAGTGTTCTTATCTAAGAAAGGTGCTGGCCTTCCTTGTGCCATCACTGAGCTTGTGCCATGTTTTCTAGAGGACAGAAGAGGACATTGTCATCTTGTTTGGCTAATGCTCACAGTCACCCTATTTTAGACTGTCTTATTTTAGAGCTCCTGACTCAGTCACACTTCAAGGTGACAAAATGGAAACTGTTGCATTATTATTATTACTATTATTATTATTATTATTATTATTATTATTATTAAAAACAAATATAAAGTGCTTGTAAAAATGTAAAGAAATTACAAGGGCCACTATTATGCTGTGCTTTTCTACCAAGGCCATAAAAAACAAGACAGAAAAAAAAACAGCAAACACCCCTCTCCCCACCGACTTTTGGCAGAGCCAAAATGTACAATTTCCTATTCAGCTGGATTTAGGTGGATTTTATTTTCTTATCCCTCAGTAACACACAGTTTTATACTTCCCATCATGACTATTACGACCACCCTTTGCTACAAAATGTCTGTCTTTGACTCAGGCCACTGATGTACACTTCCCTGACAGGTCTCTAGCAGTCCACAGATAGTGAAATATAGTGTGGTGGATTGACTATGCTTGGCCCATGACAAGTGACACTATTAAGAGGTATGGCCTTGTTGGAGTAGGTGTGGCCTTGTTGGAGAAAGTCTGTCATTGTTTGGGTGGCTTTGAGATCTCAGTGAGACCTTTCTCTTGGCTGCCTGTAGATCAAGATATAGAACTTTCAGTTCCTTCAGCACCATGCCTGTTGCCATGTTTCCTGCCATGATGATAATAGACAGAACCTCTGAAACTGTAATCAGGTCTCAATTAAATGCTTTCTTTTATAAGAATTGACTTGGTTATGGCATCTCTTCACAGCAATGAAAACTCTAAGACACAAAGTATGTGTAATTCCCTCACTCTTGAACTTCTAGATATTCTTCCATATTAATAAAGGGGTAATAATCCAGCTTTTCTTCAAGCCCCTGCTAATTCTCTATAGAGTTTAGATTGCTTTAGTAGAGTAGGCACCAGCCACACATAACTTCTTTTAAGGAGGATATGACTATATACCTGTGCAACTTATGTCTCTGTGTTGAGAATATTAGTGTCAGTATAGTATATATGAGCATATTTAGATGTTCTATAAGCAAAACATATATATTAAATTTCAGGTATTTAATATTAAAAATACAATAAATATTAATTATTTTACTATTAATATATGTGAAGTAAAATGCTTTACATATAATATTTTCCATGAATTATGTGACAAAATTATTTCATGGATTGAAGAGATGGCTCAGCGAAAGAAATAGCACTTGTTGTTCTTGCAGAGAATCCAAGTTTGGTTCCTAGTACCCAAATAGTGGTTCACAACCATCTGTCTCTTCACTTCTAGTGTATCTGCTACCCTCTTTGGTATCGTGCATATATATATATATATATATATATATATATATATATATATATATATATATATGTGTGTATATATATACATATATATATATATGCAAATCACACATATAATAAAATAATATAATTAAAACTACTTTTAAATAAAATAAAATTATTTTACTCTTTTTAAAATCTTGTGTAAAGGGTAGGAGATAGATGTGGCCATGTGAGTGCAGATGCTCATTGAGTCCAGCAAAGGAAATTATGTTCCTGGACCTGGCGTTATAAGTGATTGTGACGCACTGGATATGGGTACTGGGTGCCAAACTTGGGTCCTTTGCATGAGCAGTACACTCTTTTAACTGCTGGGCTATCATTCCAGTGCTTCTTTTACTTTTAAAAATATAATCATTAGAAAGTTGTAAATTACCTTTGCAGATTATATTTCTATTGGTTATAAATATCTTAGAATTAAATACCTGAGTGCCATACCTTACTATTTCAAACTTTTCCTTCTTTATTCTTTTGACTTTCTCCCTTCTGCACAGTTTGCCATTCTCATGTGACTACACTGCCAGCTCAGGAAGCTGTCTCACGCATTCTTGTAGTCAGTGACTTAAAGAATAATCACTGAATGGTCATCTGGGGGCAGGTGTCTTCTCGGGAATGCTAGGTAACCTTGAGATCTTGGAAACCATCTCTGTGTCACTATAGTTAAACATGAAAATGGGAGGTGAGAAGAAACACATTTCCAAGGTAGAACAGCCACCATAACTAGCATGTGTGACACTCTGTGACCTCCAACATTTATGCTGAAAGAAATAATGGTCTTTACTTTGTAACTAGGGTAGAAACAGTTGGTTGTATTTCAAGCAAATACATTCAAAATAAAATCAACACTTACTCGGTCCTGTAGCTACAAACCCCAATTACTTTGGACTGAAATAAATGGTAGTTTCCATTATATCCTTCTTCAGGATCATGGCTGAGTTAAACAGTTATCTTTACTTTTCCAATTTCACCTATAATGTACTCCCAAGAAAGGGTGAGATTAATTTTTAAACCATACCATTGACAACCCAATTTCAGGCTAATAAATAATTTTAAGAATGTAGATCAGAGCATTCCATTCTTTCATTAAAATTACCAATGGCCCCTTGTTATTTTTCTACTAAAACCTAGACTTCCTACCACATCCATCCACACTGTGTGCCTGCATCTTCATCCAGTTTCTCCCTCTGCTCCTAAAACATAGTATGCTTATCAGATTTCTCTTGCATGAAAAGATACCTGAGAGAAAACAGCTTAAAAGAAAAAATAAGTGATTTACAGTTCCAGGGGTTTCAACCTCTAACATTTGTTTCTGGGTCCTGCAATGAGACAAAACATCAAGGTAAAGAGGGGTCAAGGACACCACACTGTAACCCACAGAATCAACTAACCTGATCTCATAGGGGCCCATAGAGACTAAACCAGCAACCAGCAAGACTTCATGAGACTGACCTAGGACCTCTACATGTATATTTAGAGTTGTATACCTTGGTCTTCTTGTGGTACTTGTAACCATAAGGCCAGGGCCTATCTCTGACTCTTGCCTGCTTTTCAACCCTTTTCCTCTAGTAGGATGCCTCTTTGAGCCTTCATATGAGGCAGAGCTACCTAGTCTTACCTCAGCTTCATATGCTATGTTTGGTTAATATCTGTGGGAGACCTGCCCTTGACGTACGATAAACAGAAGAGTATATGGGGTAGGCAGAGGGGAGGTGGGTTCAGGGAGGAGAGGAGGGAGGGGAAACTGCAGTTTGGATCTTGAAAGAATTTTTTAAGAGAAAAAAAAACACATCACTGTAATATGCTTATGGTGAAGAAATGCACTTGTGTTTTAAAGATTACCCTCATTACACATCCTGAGAACTAACTCTGCCATGAATCAATCCATTGTTGAGATCTCAGTCCACATGCCCCACTGCTGAACTTTGCTCCAATGGGAACCGAGCCTTAGCTCAGCTCAGGATACTTTTCTTTGCCTCTGTCTGTCTGTACCAGTCCACCCACTTCTGTACTGTAATCCATTTCAGAGGGTTCCTCCCTGGCACCCAGTAGAGATGAGGGTCACAGTGTTTGCTTTACTAGCTTTCCCTCATCAATATCTCCTGCACTTAAAGTCCTGGTCTGATTGCATTTCTCCTCTGCTGTGTCTCATGTATCTGTCTTTCCTCACATCTGTTAGACACTGGCTGAAGGAAGTACTCTACTAGCCTACCTGTGGCCTGTGCCTTCCCATGTCATATGTCTTCCCTCCTGAAAAATCAATAGACACCATACCCTTTCTGAAGTCTTTACCAACAAAATCACTATGGATTTAATATATAAAACAGGGTGTATAAATGCATTCCTTTACATTTGTCAAGTGCCACACTTGTATAAACCTCATATGTATAAACCATACCTCACATGTATAAACAAATAGGATATAAGCTTTATGACAACAAAGATTTGAGAAACCTCACATGTGGACTTGGTCATTGCTAAATTTCAGTGGTTGATTTTCTTAAAATATGTGATGTGATTCCCATAAAAGTCCTGTGTAATACTTAGACCAATGAAATATATTGTAAAACATCTCATCCATCAAATACCTGTCATCCTACTGGGCCAGACGGAGTAATAATTGTGCTTGCATGTATCAGCAAAGAGTAGGTGAAACTGCTCCAAGCAATTAACTTATTTATAGCTTCTTGTTTGACTACAAAATTGGCTAAAGAAACTCACAACATGAAACTGAGAAAAAGAATAGGGTGCATAAAAAAAGGTAGCTGCAGCAGAACCCTGTCTGTTTAGCTATTGACAGGGAGAATTTGGCAGCCCTACACATAAGAATTCAGCAGCATCAGAGAGCAGAGGTTAAGGTTGACTTTACCAGGGCTCTGTGAGAAGGGGTTGGGGAGGATTGCGGTAAAGGTACTGAGTCCATCATTTGACTTCTGGGCTTAGATAATCAAATTTAAGTGATTTCTGTTGTTTCTCAGGAAGGGTCTACAAAAGAGAAGTCTACTGAGAACTCTTTAGTTAAAAAAAATATGTCCCTCAAATAAAGTATAAAGTATAGGAAATATATGAAATTCATCCAAGTTTAGAAGAAGGTAGGAAAAAATAGAAGTCATGTGTAAAAGGAGACTCAGAGGACTAGGAGAATCTAGCATGGGGGAGGAGGCTCTGAGAACTAGGAGGGGAGGGACCAGATCATAACATAGAAAGAACAATATGTAAAGAAAGATAACTATAGTATGGGCAGGGGAAGGAATGAACAAACTCAGGCAAGCAACAGTTGGGAGCTTCAGGGTTAGGATGGAAGATTGTTAAAAGTGAAGATATTTGTATATGAAAGTCTAAAGAGGCAGACCCAGTGATCCCCTCCTACATACAGAAACAGCTAGACTCCCTGGACGTCTTTCACAACCAGGTTCACAAGGGAGACATCCCTGTACCAATACCTGGTCTAACTGGTACCCTTACTGGTCCCAGTAGATGCAGGACCCATCTGCCCTGCCAGAGACACTTTATCCTTCCAGTTCACAAATAAGCTTTCTCAGGAGTAAATCAGGTATTCCAGCCCCCCCTTCAATGCCCACACCCAGTGACAGCTCGACTCCTAGGTATGTCATAACCACACTCAAAGAGACAACCTGACTCAAGGATAACCATCATAACCGGGCTCACAGGAGGGGCAGGATACAGTCAGAGATAGAAAGATCAGTTAAAACTAATAGAAGTTATGAAACAAATGAATTTAACAGATATCTATATCACCCTAAAACAAAAGAATATACCTTCTTCAGCATCTCAGAGTACATTCTCCAAAATTGACCTTATAACTGGACACAAAACAATCCTCAACAGATACAAGAAGATTGAATGAATCCCATGCATTCTACCAGATCACCACAGGGTAAGCTTTGTCTTCAATAACAACAAAAATAACAGAAAACCCACATACTCATGGAAACTCAACAACTCTCTATTCAATGATAACTTGCTCAAGGAAGAATGAAAGACTTTCTGGAACTTAACTAAAATAAAGTCAGAGTATACCCAAACTTATGGAATATAATGAAAGCATGCTAAGAAAAATATTCACAGCATTGAGCACCTTCATAAAGAAATTGGCAAGAGCTTATACTATCATCTGAACAGCACATCTGAATGTTCTAGAACAAAAAGAAGCAAAACACCCAAGAGGAGTAGGTGGTAGGAAATAATCAAACTCGGAGCTGAAGTTAACCAAGTAGAAACAAAGAGAACTATACAAAGAATCTGCAAAACTAAGAGCCAGTTTCTTTGAGAAAATCATCAAGATAGATAAACACTTAGCCAAAACAAACTAAGTAAAGGGCACAGAGACAGTATCCAAATTAACAAATCAGAAATGAAAAGGGAGACATAACAACAAAAATCGAGGAAATTAGAAAAAATTATCAGGTCCTACTACAAAAGCCTATACTCAAAAAAACTAGAAAATCTAGATGAAATGGACAGTGTTCTAGACAGATACCAGGTACCAAAAATAAATCAGGATCACATAAACTATGTAAACAGTCTCATAACACCTAAGAAAATAGGTGCAGTCATTAAAAGTCTCTCAACCACAAAAGCCCAAGACCAGATGGTTTTAGTGCAGAATTCTATCAGACATCCAAAGAAGGTCTAATACCAATACTTCTCAAACTATTTCACAAAAAAACGAAGGAACACTACATAATTCATTCTATGAAGCTACAGTTACCCTGATACCTAAACCACACAAAGACCCAACAGAAAAAGAGAACTTTAGAGCAATTTCTCCTATGAATATTGATGCAAAATTACTCAATAAAATTCTCACAAACTGAATTCAAGTACACATGAAAACAATCACTCAAAATGATCAAGTTAGGCTTCACCCCAAGAATGCAGGAATGGCTTAATATATGGAAATCTATCAACATAATCCACTATATAAACAAACTCAAAGAAAAAAAATCACATGATCAACTTATTAGATGCTGAAAAAACCTTTGACAAAATACAACACCCCTTCATGTTAAAAGTCTTGGAAATATCAGGCCTTCAAAGCCCACACCTAAACATAATAAAAGCAATATACAGCAAAACAACAGCCAACATCAACTTAAATGGAAAGCATTTGAAGTAATCCCACTAAAATCATGGAGAAGACAAGGCTTCCTACTCTCTCCCTAGTTATTCAATATAGTAATCAAAGTTCTAGCTAGAGCAATTAGACAACAAAAGGACATTGAAGGAATGCAAATCAGAAAGGAGGAAATCAAGGTATCACTGTTTGCAGATGATATGATAATATACATAAGCACCTCCAAAATTTCTACCAGCAAATACCTATCAGATTAGCAAAGTGGCTGAATATAAAATTAACTCAAACAAATGAGTAGCATTCCTCTATACATAAGGTAAATGGTCTGAGAAGGAAATTAGAAAAACAACACCTTTCATAGTAGTCACAAATAATATAAAATATCTTGGGGTAACTCTAACCAAGAAAGTGAATGATCTGTCTGACAAGAACTTCAAGTCTCTCCAGAAAGAAATCAAAGAAGACCTCAGAAGATGGAAAGATCTCCCATGTTCATGTATCTGTAGGATTAACATAGTAAAAATGGCCATCCTACCATAACTAACTTACAGATTCAATTCAACTCCCATTAAAATTCCAACTCATTTCTTCACAGACATAGAAAGAACATTTGCCCCCTGACCACGGGCTGACCATCCCTGACTGCAAGCTGCACTACAGAGCAGTAGTGATGAAAACTTCATGGTATTGGTACAGAGACAGACAGGTAGATCAATGGAATAGAATTGAAGAACAAGAAATAAACACACACACCTATGATCACTTGATATTTGACAAAGAAATCAAAACCATCCAGTGGAAAAAAGACAGCATTTTCGAAAAATAATGCTGGTTCAATTGGTGGTCTGCATGTAGAAGAATCCAAATTGATTCATTCTTATTACCTTATACAAAGCTCAAGTCCAAGTGGATCAAGGACCTCAACATAAAGCCTGGTACACTGAATCTAATAAAAGAGAAAGTGGGAAAGAGCCTTGAACAGGTTGGCACAGGAGAAATTTTCCTTAACAGAACACCAATAGCTCAGGCTCTAGGATCAACAATTGACAAATGGGACCTCATGAAACTTGAAAAGCTTCTGTAAGGCAAAGGACATTATCAATAGGACAAAATGACAACCTACAGATTGGGAAAAGGTCTTTACCAACCCTACATCTGATAGAGGGCTAATATTCAAAATATACGAAGAACTCAAGAAGTTACACTCCAGAAAACCAAATAACCCTATTTAAAATGGGATTAAGAGCTAAACAAAGAATTATCAACTGAGGAATCTCACCTGGCTGAGAAACACCTGATGAAATGTTCAACATCCTTAGTCATCAGGGAAATGCAAATCAAAACAACACTGAGGTTCTATATCACACCAATCAGAATGACTAAGATCAAAAGCTGAGGTGACAGCAGATGCTGGCTAGGATGTGGAAAGAGCAACACTCCTTCATTGCTGCTGGGATTGCAAGCTGGTACAACCACTTTGGAAATCAATCTAGCAGTTCCTCCCAAAACTGGAAATAGTTTTACCTGAAGACCTAGCTATATTACTCCTGGGCATATACCCAAAAGATGCTCCAACATATAACAAGGACACATGCTCCACTATGTTCATAGCAACCTTTTTATAATAGCCAGAAGCTGCAAAGAACCCAGAATAAATACAGAAATTGTGGTACATTTACATAATGGGATACTACCCAGCTATTTAAAATGACTTCACAAACTTTGTAGGCTCATTGATGGAACTAAAAAATATCATCCTGAGTGTGGTAACTCAGACCCAAAAGATATATATGGTAGCCCAAAACCTTAGAATACCCATGATACAACAAACAGACTATATGAAGCTTAACAAGAAGGAAAGCCAAAGTGGATGCTTCAATCTCACTTAGAAGGGAGAACAAAATAATCATGGGAGACATAGGGAGGGAGGGATCTGGGTGGGAAAGGGGAGGGTGAGAAAAAAAGGAGACTCAGGATAAGGTAGGAGAAGAGACAGGAGAGATGTCCAGAGGTCCAGGAGAATAAATAGAAATATATGTAACAGTGGGGAACCAGTAGAAAGTCCCAGAAGCCAGGAACATGAGAGGCTCCCAGGAACAAATGTGGATGACATTAGTTGAAATACCCAACATAGGGGAGATAAAACCTGAAGAGACCACCTCCAGTAGATAGACACGACCTCCAGTTGAGGGATGGAGCCACCCACCCATCTCAAAAATTTTTAACCCAGAACTGTCCCTGTCTAAATGAAATGCAAGGACAAAAATGGAGCAGAGGCCAAAGGAAAGGTCATCCAGTGGCTGCCCCACTGTGCAAACCATCACATCTTCAGACACCAAACCCGGAAACTATTGCTGATGCCAAGATGTGCTTACAGATAAAAGCCTAGTATGGTTGTCCTCTGGGAGTCTCTGCCAGCACCGGATGAAGACAAATGCAAATACTCACAGCCAACCACTGGACTAATGAGCCATGGGACCCCAATGGAAGAGTTAAAGAAAGGACTGAAGGAGCTGAAGGGGATTGCAAACCCATAGGAAGAACAACAGTTTCAACTAATCAGACCCCTCAGAACTCCCAGGAAGTAAACCACCAATTAAAGAGCATACATGGGCTTCTGCTACATATGTAGTAGAGGACTGCCTTGCTGACATCAGTAGGAGGGGAAACCCTTGATCCTGTGGAGGCTTGTTGCCCTAGAGATGGAGAATGCTAGAGGGGTGAGGCAAGAGTAGGTGGGAGGGTGGATGAGGGAGTACCCTCTTTAAGAAAAAAAGAAAAAAATCTGTGAGCTAGACTTAAATCTGTCAGAGAGGTCAGAATCTCCTCTCAACCTCTAAATGACAGTTGTCTCTAGATAAAGTCTGTAACAAAATGTTATTGATACCTTCCATATACTTGGTCTTTGATGTATAAGCAGACTGTTTTACTATTACAGAGATTAACTTTGAGTATGGTGACAATTGCCATGACCTCTAATGTATACACATGTGATACAAAAGGAAGAAGACTCTTCAAAAAATTCACATCTTTGCTATTCCACCTTTTGCAGAACTGAGTGGGCCTCTGTTAAGTAAGCCCATAAAGTCTTAGGAACCCCATGGATGCCAATGTTGATCCTTCTTGTACGGAACTACAGAAGAGGTTCAGTTAATATAAACATTTTCAGTACTGGAAAAGAGTATATATCTAGTCATTCTTTAATCATGAGCATGTATGAATTTCAAATAGGAGAGAGAGAGAGAGAGAGAGAGAGAGAGGGAGGGAGACAGAGAGAGAGAGAGAGAGAGAGAGAGAGAGAGAGTCCTAAATACAAAAATACAATCTTCTGAGTCTGAATAATTTATAATACACACAATTTATCCCTATAACCAAAACATAAGTGTGTCCTTCATTCTTCCAAAAAAAACCTGTCCTTGAAGAAGACTGTGTCTATTTCAGAACACCACAATGGATCAAAATGTGTTGAGATTTTACTCCATCTTCTGGCATCTCTGAGCTCCAAACATCCATGTGGTACAAAGACAGACACTGTGGAGGTTTAAAGAAAGATGCTACAAGGGTTTGAAAGTACTAGACAGAATTTGTGGTAGCAAATGGTGTCCATCCATCAATAGAAGGGAAATATAACCTCAGAAGAGACACTGGCCTCCTTGAGAGAGGTCTCTCCCTCTGCTACTGGAGGATGTGCCTGCTAGCCAACATAGTCAGGATAGAGAAACTGAGGCTTTGCTCTGATTATGTTTCTGGCCTTGTAATTTCACCTACAAGTAAAAGAGCTGCAGCCAGCATGGGCTCTGAAGTTCTGCTTTCACATTCCATAACTGTGCAAACTTCCCATCAAGCAATGTACCAGCAAATCCTGAGCAAAAGAGAAGGCACAGATATCCTGCATAAAGGTGGGAATGTTAGAAATTGATCGGGGTGCAAATGGAGTTGTTTCTAGCAGATCCTGTTGTAGAGATTGTAAAACATCACTGTGCGCTCTAGGGGTCCCTGGAGAAAGGAAAGATGAGGAACAGGGCTTTCCCTCCAGCATTCAGGCATTGCTTTCTGCCCTTATTCTGTGGAGTTCCTGGTTTCCTTCCTTGCACAGCAAGTACAGGATACTCAGCAGCAACAATGTAGAAATACTTACTTTTGATAATATGGCTTTAAAAGATCTACAGACTTAACCAAAAGTGGAATTTAATGAACACTTCCTTGATAGTTGTTCACACAATTTATTTCAGTATTCTTAATCAGGTGTCAATAACCACATCCTTAAAGCCAGGCGTGCAGGAGGGAGAGGAAAACGGGGCGGGGCTTGGGGGCGGGGCTAAGGGGTGAGGAGAGGAGAAAAAGTAGGAACTCCAGAGCAAACAACATTTGAACAGATCCAGTGCTGTTTAGCTGGATAAGGAATGCTCTCCTTGAGTCTGCCATTGTCACTTGAGTAGGTGGTAGTGTCAGAGGTCATGCCAGGGCATTTGGGAAGCCATATTTAAATGTGTTCTTCTTCCTCCTTCTCCTGTTAGAATTACTTCAGAAACACCCTTGAATTCTGTAGAGAGAAGAAATAACCAAAGGAAGAGCCTGTGTGTAGTTTATGAAAATGAACTCTAAGACTACAAAGTGTTATTTCTTATTAGAAATACTGGCAGGTAGATATTCTGAGGATATTTGGTGATGGCAAAGAGCTACCTAATGAAAACATAGGAGCTTTCTTTTAAAGCAGAAACAGCAGTCTTGTTCAGAGAGCCTGTCATAGCCCACTCAATTTTCTCCTCTACAGAAAAATTTCCCACATGCTCTCCAGAGATGCAGTGGTTTGAAAACTTCTAGAGGAATATATGCCATTTTGAAATTTTCCTTTTTTGTCAGTTTTTTTCTCCCCAGTCTGTCTATATATCCCCAGCTCAAATAAATGCAATTTCATCCTTCTCACATTCTCTTTGTCTAGAGCCAACTTTTGGAAAGGCAGAAAACCACCAACCACATGCACATCTAATCACATACACACATACACAAACATACACACACACATACACACACACACACACACACACACACACATACACACACACACACCCAGAGAGAGAGAGAGAGAGAGAGAGAGAGAGAGAGAGGTGACTAAAGAATCTATCTTCCATGAACACCAGACTCCTGCAACAGGAAGTAAAAGCTCAAGACAAGTGAACTTCTGTGACAAATTTCCCAAACTGGGCCCCAAAATAACCCTGCTGCACATAAAACATCAATTCAATGCAAAAACCCTGCCATCTGGATATTGTCAGGTTCTTGCAAGGACATAAAAGAAGGCTGTTTTTATACTTTGATTTATTTTTCTTTCACCAAATATGCTCCGTTTCTTCCCCACTGTGTGTATTGTGTCTAGAAAACACAAATTTGGCCTTCCCTAGCCACAGTCTTAAAAGAACTACACAAGGACTGTATTCTTGCATTCCACCTATCTGCTTCCCAAATAAAACACGCAGCATTCACGATTTTAATTGATAGACTCTCAACTTTTGACAATATATGATTCCAAACTAGTTGTTCTCATGTAGATCAAAGCCATAATGGCTGTATCCAGTTTAGCATATATTCTGATACAGAATTTTGACACCTCAAGAAATTGAATCAACTCTAATTCAGAATGGTGCCCAGTGCCCTTGTCTAGTGATGTTCTTGATAAAATGCTGTTCTGGCAGCCAGCCTTTCCAAGTCCCCAAGTGCAGAGGCAGCTCTGAGAGCATCCTTTGCACACAATCCCAGCACAGCTGCTCTTGCTTCCTGAATAATGGAAAGAGCAGAAACACATCTGTTTCTACACTTTGCTGTTGACAGCTCACAAAAAGTATGCATCCAACAGTTTTACCCAAATAGACACAGACATGTTCGGTCCAAAACAGAAAGAGGCTGTATATTGGTTTGGTTTTATGTTTATACAAGACGTTCAAGATTTGTATTTGATGTTATCCCTGGGTCAAATCCTTGTCACCTCTGACACTGCTCTGAATGAGGCCCTAGTGTGCCTGCTGGAGTGTCACTCCAGTCTGCTGAAGTTCATGATTTTTACAATATCAGAATGAAACAGTTAATTAATAATGTGTGATTTCAGGTAGTTAATAAATAATAATGAATTGTGTAATATACACATAGTTCAGTCTTCAAAGAAGAGAAAGAGAAAGAAATACATATGTGTATCATGAATATATGATGAAACAGCTAAGAGAAAAGAGCTGTTTGTGATTTTGTTACTACTCTGTATATTTTCATTACATTTTAAATTCTTTTTCTTTTAGAATAAAGTCAGGCTGACATGATGATATTTCTCCTTTTGAAATTAACATATATCATAAGAACTTGCATATGAGGTAACAGTATTCTAGTTTGATATGCACAGTCTACGTATGAAAATCAAATAAGTAAGGGTTAGAGTTTCTAGTTTCTCAAATATTTCCAACTCTACATTATGGGAACTTTCAAATCCTTCCTTTTGGTAATAATTTGTGTTTGGTTTAGTAGGTGGATGCTTTTTGTCTGAGACAACACAGCATATATTATGATTTCTATCACTTGTCAGAGTTAGAGAAAGTATGGTGCTACGTGGCACAGGAAATTCTGTAGACTTCAAAGACAAGATGTTTTCAAATGTCTTCTGAGGACTCCCAGTGACCATAACAGGTGAATGTGAGGCGAAGAGCTATGATCAATTGGTGAGGTTTGGGAGGAGAACAAAAGAAATCGAGAAGGTGGCTGGCTTTTATCTTGGAGTTTGTTTCAACCATACCAAATAGACATTTAAAATAAATCATCACACACTGTTTAATAATGATTATGTTATTATTAGCAGTATTTAAAATAAGAGAATAAACATGTTTGAAATCCACCCACCTATGCTATTAAAATGCTATTAGTCTCATAATGGAATCTTCTGGGCAGCATCTTTTGTTTTGTTATTGCTTCTAAGATATTCCAACTCACAGGAGCAGTTAAGGAATCATCAAAATGTGAAATACCCACAACCTTTAGTACCATTTAGGAGAAATGGAGAACATCCAGGAATCTCACCATTGTCCATATGGGACCCAGGAATTTATACAGTAGACACAGCATCCAGAGAGAACCTTATAGTTGGAAAGAGCCCAGCTACTTTTCTACTTATAACAAAATATGTCAAAGTAAACAATGCTAGTGTTTGCATCTAAAAAGTCCCCCAAAAGCCACGTGTTAAAGACTTTTTCTTAAATCATGGGGCCACTTGAAGGTGATGTTGTCTTTAGGTGATGGGACTTACTGGGAAGACATCTAATCTTTGGCAAAATGGCACTGGAAAGCATAGTAGGACTCTGATCTTCTTCCTGTTCTCTTTGCTTTTTAGCTGTCTTGAGATACAGTTTCCTACATAACATCCTCTACCATTTTGCCTCATCACAGGCAAAGCCAATGGATACTCTTGAAGCCTTCAACCAAAATTAAGCTTTCCTCTTGGTAAACGCTGGTAGTTTGTTACAGTAATATAAAGCTAATTAACAGACTCCTTCATGACTAACAGATCCAATTAATCTAAAGAGATGATGTAATATTGTCATACTGTTGAACAGAGTTTTGTGCTAATGAAAGAATAATTATGGTTTTAAACACTATTTTCAAGAAAAATAAAGACATTTTGTTTTCTGGCACAGAAAATAGGAATAGTCTCCTATTCACTAAGCCATACCATCTGATTATGATTTGTCCCATATATACCTTACTGAAACATGTTGAGATATATTTTGACTAGAATTCTTTTAGTAAATATATATTAGCTAATAATTACCAGCATTTTATAATTGTTTCCTTAATATAAAATAGCTAGGTGGCCATGCTGAGTAAAAATTGATGTTTTTCTTTACTTTGTACAAACTGCAGGGATGATATTGTTTTTGCCCTCCAAATGCTTAAAATCTGAGTGTTTAAAAAAATCCCGATTTTACATAAAATAGGGAGAATTATGCAAAAAATAACAGGCAGTAAAGTTGTCAACTTCCCCCGTAATGAAGGAAGTGTATAGGACAGCAGTAGTTCATTCAATTTTTCTTGATCTTAGAAAACCAAATGCACTTCTCCAGAAAACAGAAAGATTAAAAATGAAAGCAAAGAAGAAAAACTGAAGCTATTTTTTTAAGGTTTTGGTGAATTTTCCAGCTTTCTTCTTTCTCCTCAGTTTGGCTTTGAGATTTTAATTGATGAGGAGAAGAATGTGGTGGTGGGGGGGGCAGAAAAAGGAGGAGGAAGAGGAGAAGAAGGAAGGAGAGGAGAAAGAAAACTGGAGAAAGAGGAGGAGGAAGATGAGAAGGAAGAGGAGGAGGAGGAGGAGGATGCTGTTCTGTAGAAAACATCACATGTTGAAGCTTCTCTTTAGTCTTGTTCACACCAAGTGAGAGTTCAGAAGTGTCCTTTAAGGGCTGTTTTAGGTGTTGACTCACTAGAAGAGAGAGCAGATAAGAAGTACCCAGACTAAGAAACAAGGGTCCTGAATTCCAATCCAAGCTGCTTTGCTACTTAGGAATCCATTTTGGCCAAGACCCTTAAACCATCTAGCAAACCTTATTGCAAAATATGTATTTAGTATCAATTAATTTTTGAGTCTTACATGTGGACTTAATTTTATGACTCATTTTAACTCTTTAATAAGATGAGTATAATTCTGTTTATGTTACCTTATAACAACATTAAAAATAGAGAATGTTTGAACAGGACATGTGTTCTGTATTTTTTTTACTTACTTAATTAATTTATTTTATGTATATGAGTACGCTGTAGCTGTACTGATGCTTGTGAGCCTTCGTGTGGTTGCTGGGAATGAAGGCTGCTCACTCTGGAAGCTCCGCTAGGCCCAGCTTGATATCTAAGTACACTGTAGCTGTCTTCAAACTCACCAGAAGAGGGCGTCAGATCTTATTACAGATGGTTGTGAGCCACCATGCAGTTACTGGGACTTGAACCCAGGACCTTCAGAAGAACAGTCAGTGCTCTTAACCACTGAGCCATCTCTCTAAGCCAATGTGTTCCATATTTTTAGTGTTAGCAAACCTACCAAAACTTTACACTTAAAACTCTAAACTGCAAATGATTTTTTTTTTCATTTACTCAGTCATCGGGAGTCTGAATGCACAATTAAAAGATGTCTAAGTGGCCTCAGGAAATAAGAAGCAATAAAACAGATGAGTTCTGCCAGATATATAAAGACTAAAAACCCCACTTTGCTCCCAGCCGAGCTGGTCCTTCTTCTAGCCCTCACTAACACCTTTTTATCTAATCAATCCATTTGCTGATGTAAACACAGGCTTGGGGACAAAGTAGTCAGTAGCAATTGCTCCTTGCTTTGTTATCCAACCTATGTCAAAGCACTCTTGTTCTTGCTAGGTACTCTTATTGGTGTTAATAGCTTTCCCTTTGAAGTATTCATGAAATCCTGTATCTTTACAGGACTAGATAGTTCTTAAACATCTGCTCAAACATGAGTTTCACAAAGACCCTTCTGTGTCCATAATCTCTACAAGCTTGGACTAGTGGCTCCCATTACTTCTGGCCATGTCATTCCAGAACAAGTGCCACTCACTGTGGTCTCCTTTGTTTGTCTCTTAGGTACACAGATGAAAATAGAATCATCCTAATTCCTCTCTTTCCCCTATGCTTTCCTAATATGTCAGTCACCTCTAGCTCCAAATGTATTCAGTAAATTTTCATTGGCCTCCATCTCTACTGCTACAATGCTGTCTAGTCATAGGCTTCTCTGTATCATATTACTACACTATCCTTTTAATTAGAGCATATACCTCCATGGCCATTCCGCACATTGTTTGAATATGGCTTGTCTACCCAACATTCATGGAGTTTATTTAATCCCTGTTGTGAGGAATAAGGAACACGACAACATAATTTGATGATGGTATCTGGACTTGGAGCCTTTGGTAGAATATAAGCACTGATAAGGATATAACGTAAAGATCAAGACTGAATACTGATAACTTAAAGAGGTGTAGAATCAGAGGACATGCTTGTGTGCTGATAATTTAAATAGGTATAGAACCATGCATGTCTAGACAGATAAGTTCCCTGTCTCTTATTCTTACTACATAATGGATAGCTGCTTTAGGACTCTACCAGCAAGAAGACCATTACCAGGTATAGCTCTTATGAACCATAACAAAATTAAAGTTACCCTTTGTTATTACATTACTGGTAACCCAACAACAACTGATTCATCACATATTCATTTTTCTTTTCATGAAAGCCTTAGTAATTGTTCTTACAGATTTAAGTCAGATTTAGTATATACCTACTCAAAATCTTCTAGTGGTTTCCCAAGACTTGGAAGAGTCAACCTTTTCTAGTTGTTTGCAATGGCATCCCATTAATGTAACATCAGTTCTCTCTCCTCAGTCTGTCCATATTCCCATCCATATTTCTCAGGAGTGCCCAGTCGTTGCCTTAACTTGACCATATCTCACTCGCTTCCCATGACTTCTTCTTTCTCACTATGAAAGTCTAATCACAAATGCCACCTGCTTAGCCCTTCACTTTCAGAGAAGTCTTTCCCCATCACAGTCAGGTCCCATTACCTTTCGGTATTTGTTTCACTTACTTAATATTTGAAATTATCTTTTTCTTTTACTTGCTTATATGTCCTGTTTCTTCTGCTAGTAAGAGTGGACACGTTCTTTATGCAATTCATTTTGTCTTATAGAGTACACAGGGAAGAGTCTATCAAAACACTAAATAATCAATACAAATATTACCACTGCCCATCTTACTCATAAAAACACACCTTCGATGAAGAATAGACCTTGCCTTAACTTGGTGCTTTGGTACCATATACTCTACTATTTCTGAATCGCTCAGCCCAATGCTTAATGGGTACTTATTAATGATTGTTGAGATATATACTTATTTCAAGATAAGTAAATGACATGAGTTTAAAGAAGACAATAAATGTGCTTCTATGCCATAATCAATAATTTTTATAATTGACATTGTGAGAAAAATAGGAAGAAACTGTAATTTTGTAGTCTTTTGAAGGGAAGGTAATGCAGTATTTTCTTCAAAATATGTAATTGAGGAAGGAATTTAGCACTCTCATGTTAGACCAAAATATTCAATCCCTTATCTATATTTGAGATCATTGTCTACTGATGTATTTTTCAGATGATTTCTTTCACCCAAGACTTCAAGAATCACCCTTGCTGCTTAAGGGAACTGCTTCTCCCAAAGAAATGGTGCTTACATACAGTGACAGACACTGAAGAGCACTCAGAAATGCCCTGCTTCAGTGTGGCATTGTCTGAATACTGCCTCCCACACAGACATCTTTCTAGATATGTTCTTGCCTTTAAGTATTTATAAAAGCCTATTTCTTGGAAGTTATCTAAGAGAGTAAGCACTAAGAATCTGTTGTGAAAAGTGATATGTTGTTTGAATTTACTCTGTGGCCATTAGGTAACATTTAAAGAGTTACTGACAGGAAATCACAGTGTGAAATAGTTAAAACATTCAGCAGTGACAGCTTGTATCGGGCACAACTGGTAGAGAATATGCTAATAATGGAAATGTCCTGCATGCCTTAGAGATTTAGAAAAAGCTGTAATCATAAAGATCATGTGATTGTGTGGGTGTTGCCAGAAGCTACTCTGATGTTTGGGAAAGTCATTAAGTATAGGTGGTGATTAATTACTAATTCAAGTGAAATCTTAAGCCATTGGCTACAGTTGAAAAGACTCATTCCTGTCCTCAGAGGACCAAATACTGGAGATCAGGTGAAAGCTTTACACAAGATTTTTTTTTTTTAATGGTTGTGTTCTCTACCTTGTCTTATAAATAACATGGGAGTAGGACATCGAAGCTGATATGAGGAAATGTGGGTCAGTGTACTTGAACATTTTCTATTTCCAGATTCTCTTAAGCCCTGGACAACTGCAGAAGAAAATTGTCACTTGTTGGAGATGAGTGCTTAAAAACAGAAAGTCTCTGCCTCATAGAATAGAAAAATTCACTTTCTTGAACTATCCCATTTTTCTTATATCTTAAGTACATGAACAGAAGAGAAGTCACACCTCAAACACCTGCAAGAAAATTTTAATTTCAGAACTTGTCTCCAAACTATATTAGTCACTCTTCTTGCTTCTGTGACAAAATAGTCGGTGGCAGCAATTTGGGGGATGAAAGGCTTATCAGTTCAGAGGGAACATGGCAGCATAGGGAAGAAAGCATCAGTACCTGGCAGTAGTAGAAGCTCATAGCAGGGTCTTATCCCATGGCAACAATCAGAAAATATAAACAGGATTAGAAATGGGACTGAGCTGTAAACTTCATGCTGTGCCTCACACCTCAAAGGACCCACAACTTTCCAAAATAGAGTCACATTGACTGGCGACCAAGAGTCAAATCACATGGGCCTGTAGATGCTCCTACCATCACACAAATTAACTTGGCCTATGACCCTTATTAAATTAAGGATGATGGCTTTAAATTATCATTATTGTCATTAATTTTGTCTAAGAATACCCTAAGTATGGATGTTAGGAGGAATAGATTAAACACAGTGTGTGATTATACTAAACAATTGAGTCTTATGTTATAGATGAAATAATAAAGTGCAATGAAATTGTACAATACAGCTAGGTGAGTAAAAGGTATAAAAAATCAGACAATAAAGTAGATAAATAAATTAATACCATGTGAAATGCTGTGTCATTTAACACTTTCATTACAAAAGTGTTGTTAAAGGAATGAGACACTAAATCTAGTTCTCTAAGAAAACGTGGGAAATGTGAAAGCAAGATTTGAAATACTATATGAAAAATGATTTCTCCCAACTCAAAGCTTTTCCCCTTTAAAAATCCTTAGTCAAGGGGCTGGTGAGATGGCTCAGCGGGTAAGAGCCACCCGACTGCTCTTCCGAAGGTAATGAGTTCAAATCCCAGCAACCACATGGTGGCTTACAACCACCCGTAATGAGATCTGACCCCTCCTCTGGTGCGTCTGAAGTCAGCTATAGTGTACTTATGAATAATAATAAATGAATCCTTGGACCTGAGCGAGTAGGGCCAGAGCGAGCAGGGCTGGAGTGAGCAGGGCCGGAGCCAGCAGGGGCCTACCGGAGCAAGCCGGGTCGAAGGGGGGTGAGGGGGGCAGCCAGAGTGAACGGCGGCTGGAGTGAGCGGGGCAGACCAGAGCGGGGCAGACCAGAGCGAGTAGTGTTAACCGGAACGAGGAAAAAAAAATCCTTAGTCAAAATCCTTGGTTGTGTGGCTCAGGCCAGCAATGTATTAGAAGCTATAAATTAACTATGTATAGACTATGTATAGACAGAGTACTCTGAAAATAATTTAATGAATGAGGCAATGGGAATATCAAAGGGAGGAGAGAACCAAAGAAACTGAGAGCAGCAGATCAGCAATCCCATGGAGTCTGAGACAAGTCTGAGTTCAGGACTGGTTCCTCTCCCTCACTACTTATGCAAATTATTCCAAGAAGTCTTCTTACTTTCTTAAGAAAAGAAAATTATAGTAGGCAGAATAACTAATGTCAAAGATCTTATCATGGTTATTGGAAATATCAATCCAACAATAGTACATTCTAGTACATGGGATTAATTGTGGAAGGCTAGCACGGCAGGGTACTGTCATTCCCTAGTGGTATAACCTATATAGATCACTTTAATATGTCTCAAAGTCACAGTATTTGGTTTTCAAAAGCATGATTTCAGTTATGAATGGTGACTCAGCAGGCACTTACTGGCAATCCTACAACCTGAGCTCTGTCCCCAGGGATCACATGGTAAGCTGTCCTCTGACGGCCACACCATAGTACAGTGTCATATGTACATCCCATTCTTACAGAAAAATACATGTAAGAGAAAAAGTGCACATATTAAAGTTTGGACAATTTTTTGCCTTTAAAATCATTTTTTAAAAAAAGTGTTACCACACACATTTTAGAAATATTAAAGCTAGGTTTTATTTGCTTGGAAAATGGTCTTAGTTAGAGCAAATAATTTCTCTAAATGTCAAGTACATTATTTATGCAGTTCTATATAAAGAACAAATCATGGCCTTCTCCAAGGTCAGATGCAATAGTTACCGAAGAGAATCTATGTGCTTTGTGAATTCTGTTCCCTGGACTGAATCCATTTTGATAACAATGTGATAAAGAAGCTATCAGTTTCCTGTTGCTGTCATTCCACACAGACATAAGGGGGAGAAACACTTTATTATAATCTGTAGTTTAATGACAGAAATACAAAATATCATTAGGCAGAAATTTAAGTATTTAAAAGCATCTGTTATAAAATAGATTTAAATTGATTTTTGTTTTAATGGGAAGCATTAGTCAACAATGGAAGGGCCAGGTACAGTGGTATACACCTGTCATCTAAACAACTGTGAAGCAAAGGCAAGAGGATCAGGAGTTCAAGGTACCATAGGTTATACAGCAAGTTTGAAGCCAGCCTGAGAGATCGAGAATGAACCTCAAAATAGATAATTCAACAAAGTGATTCTAAAATTATGAGCTCCAATTTCAGTACCCAGGAGAGTAGAACTTAAAGAGCACATTCTCTATTGATGCCAAAACCCTGTTGGAGAGCAAGCGCTTAGTTTTCGTTATATTAAAAATAAATAAATATTCAAGGAAATGATAGAAAGGTCAGTAGCATAGTTTTGTAGTTGTTTCTAAGTCTAGATGAATCTCATTTTAAGAATAATATTCTAATTCACATTATATCTGCTGTCCAGTATTCTGTGGGGCATTGGGATATGCAAAGACAGTCTGTTCACCAGTCAAGCTGAGGTGGAATCCTGGGACCTGGTGGTGATAATTCATCTACATGGAACAGAAGGAGTTCTCTCCTGGAACCCTGGTTTCTGTCAAAGTTACCACCCACTCAGCCCCCATAAGAGAAGCATGGTTAGTAGTCACATAGACAATGTCTCAGCTTGGCCCCACCTCGCTCTCTTACTCCTCTTACTCCCCTTACTCTCCTCTGTCCTCTCCTCTCTCCTTTCACTCTCTTCCTCTCTCTCCCTCTACTCTCTAATCTTTCTTCTCTCTCTCTCCTTTCCCCTTCTCTCCTCTTGATCATGGTTAGTCTCTCTCTCTCTCTCTCTCTCTCTCTCTCTCTCTCTCCACTTTTCTCTTTGCCCTGCCTTTCTATAATAAAACTCTAAAACCATAGACTGTCTCTGTTTATCAAGGCCCGCTGCACTTACTCTCACCTGTGTGGGAACCTCTCTCCCTAAGCCCTTTCCCCTATAACCCTGGGGCTACATGGTATCATCCCAGGGGCCCCTGTTGGGGGCTTCCCCTTGTCCACCCCCTGTCCAGTGGGGTCAGTGGCTTAGATGCCCACCCGGGGTCAAGTGGAAAGTGTCTGGCAGCCCTCCCGCATCTGCCTGCCCAGAGCATAGGAGGAACTCTGACAGGGAGTGGGCTATCCTCTCTTCCCCTTCTTCTCATGCCCCCTTTTAGTTCCCACAGTATTCAAAGTTCTTGAATTAAGTGATAAGGATAGCAAGTAGACAGTTAAACCTTTAAAATGTTACCACTGCTACTACTACTACTAATAATAATACTAATAATAATAGAAGTCACTAGTGGTCCCTGAACTTCTGTTTGTTATTTTTACTGATCCATGAACAATTTTAGGCTTGGTGCCACTAACTCAGACTATCACCACTTTGCAAAGAGAGAAATTAAGGTTCAAAGATTTGAATAACTTCTTTAATGTCATGTCAGTAGCAACATCAAAACTTAGGCCACAGCCATGTCCAGCTTTCTCTCAATAGTCAATGAAATAACTTTCTCGAAGAATATAAATGTCCTTGCTATCCATCTAAAGTTATGCACATTTTTTTCTAAATATGATTATTTTTTTCACCTTTGGATTGCTATTGCAATGATGAAACACCATGACCAAAAGGAAGTTGAGGAGGAAAGAGTTTATTTGGTTTCTATATCCATAATCCATGACTGAAGAAAGTTAGGAAAGGATCTCAAACAGAGCAGAAGCTAAAGCAGAGGCCATGGAAGGACATTATTTACTGACTTGTTCCTCATAGCTTGATCAGCCTACCTTAAAGAACCCAGGATCACCAGCCTAGGAATGGTGCCACCCACAATGGACTGGGCCCTCCCCAGTCAATCACTAAGAAGTGAAAGAAAATGCGTTACAGACAGATCTTATGGCGGCATTTCCTCAAATAAACTTCCTTCCTTTCAGATAACTTTAGTTTAAACATAAAACACACCAGGACAATTATTAAACAAATTCTCATGTTTGTTGGCTTTTCAAATATAAGTTTAAAATATATAACCATAAACTATATAAATCTGCTTAAGATTGAACACAGGTAACAGCATTGGTATCCTGGGGGAGCAAAATTCTTAGCTGAGTTTCAGCTGATTCAGAAACATCATTAACTGAAGTTTTGGACTCTTTCTAGTAACTCTTGGCAGCCTATTAGAAAGGCAGATATCCAAGGATGTAATTGAGTTGGTGATGATGCCTGACTTTTATTGTTAATGGAACTCATGGTAAAGATAAGGACATGAGTTTGGAGGCTGTGTAAACATGTCACTGAGATAAGCAGTTTTCCTATCTGGAAAGAGGACTAAGGTGTTTCCCCAGGTACCTGACACTAGCTCTTACAGACTAAAGTGAGATTTCCATTAGGTAGATGGCTTCTTAAGTAGAATAAAGGGATGGAAATGGAGCCCGTAGGTACCCTAGACCTTCCTTATATTACTCTTGTTTTTTGAAAATGAACATTTTCATTATTATGTGTGCAGTAACTTTGAGCCATGAATACCTATCTCAAACAGGAGTTTTGGGTTAAACTTAAAGCACTGCTTTTTTCAGTTGAGAGACAGCATCACTCAAACGAAAAGATAGTGGGTCCACAGGGATTAAATGTATTCCAATTTTTGTTTTTCTAGATTTTGACATTGCTCATTCTGTCTCCAGAAATAAAGGGTTTCAGTGCTAAGAATCGGAAATCTTCTTAGACAGAAGACACATCAGAGACAGCATTGAGACTCCTACTAAGTTGCTAATATGAAAAAGGAAAATTCAGTTCATTGATACTGAAATTATCCTGTGCTTCAGATGTATGATTTTAGAAGCATTTGTCTTCTATCTTGCCTTGGGAACATATAATTACTAAAATTCATGAAAACCACATGGCCAGTTCAGTTTATATTATCCCAGTGGCTGCTTTTGAAAAATAAAATAATAATTTAAGCTTTTTACACTTGAGCTAGGACAAAAGACGGAGAAGCTGTATAACTTAAAATCTTTATTACATTTGTTTGTTTACTTGTTTGTGTGCACAGACGTGCATGTATGTTCACATGAGTGCATTCATGTGCTATGGTGCAAGTGTGGCGGTCAGAAGACAGCACACAAGATTCTGTTCTTTCCTTCAGACATGTGAGCCCGAGGGATCAAATTCATCAACCAGGTCCTCAGGCCTGGTTGCCTTGAGGGCCTTTATAGCAGATCTATCTTGCCAGCTCTTCAAAGGCTGATTTTATGTGCTTTCCTAGGTAGGTTAGAATATCTAGTCATTCCAACACTAATCCTTGCCTTGCTATGAGTTTGCCACTGTGTTGGTCTGCAATCAGCTCATCTTGAGCAAAGGGGAGTCTCCATAATGAGAGTAGGGAGCCTTTTCAGTTCAAATGGCCCTGCCCATGAGTGTGTTTCCAGTCTGCAGGTCTAACCTCCACAAAATGTACCCATTGCTTTAACTAAGTCTCTTCTAGACAGCTTTGAACCAGTGTCCCTGATGTGTTCCTTTGAAGAACCTCAGCTTATAACACTTTCTCGACAAAACCGTTTTGAGTGGATGAGAAAAGTCATGGTGTTTACAGTTGTTGCCAATGTCTGTCATACATAAGGAACTGCTATAAATTAAAAACCTCTTATTCACCTATTGTCTCCTGAACAGCAAATGCTTTTTCCTTGTATACTTCAATTTCCCATGGACTGCCCTGCCTTCTGACATACTTTGTACTGAATACTTTTTGAGATGTTTTGTTCTGACATAGGTTGCACTGAAAAGCTAACAGTCAAAAACCTAAAACACTTCTCTTAAGTTGCTTATATTCCTACTAGGGACATACTCTTACTTAGGTGGGGAGAGGGGAAGTGGTGGGGTGGGTACCTTTTAAAGCTATTTTTCGTCAACAGTGAGAGTGTCCAAAAAAAAGCTCTCTATGTCCTATCATCTGGTATTTGCTTGAAAGAAGAAGAAAAAAAAAAAAGGAACAAAAGAGCCAAACAGAGGAACAGAGTAAAAGTAGAGAAAAGGAGAAACAGGAACAGAAAGAGAAAAAGAAAATACAAAAAAAAGTTACTGCCATTTCTTAAAACTGTACAGACCACGACCTAATGTGTGGTATTGGCAGTGTCCTATGGCTTTAAGGAGTTATACTATCCTTGAGTGAGGAAAATAAGATCAGTTATAATGAAAGTTGTTCAGTGAGTTCAAGCCATGGACCCTAAAGGCAGGTGAAGGGGATATGCAGGGAGTAGTGGGAGATGCAAGAGTGGAAGTGATGGAAGCACAGTACACATGTATGACATTGTCAGATAGAGAGAAAGAAAGGAAGAGAGAGAAAGACAGAGAGAGAGAGAGAGGAAGGAAGGAAGGAAGGAAGGAAGGAAGGAAGGAAGGAAGGAAGGAAGGAAGGAAGGTGAGCTGATGTTCCTGTCCAATTCACAACGTTAAGTTTGTTATTCTCTTCACATTTCAAAGCATACTGAAAGAAATTGCTCAGGATATAAGATCAATATCTGAACCATAATTATGAGAGCCATCTGAATGAACCCTGGTCTCTAAAGACACATGATGCTAACATAAATTCAACCTAATTTTGTTTTCCTTATACTGTGATGAAAATGAAAAGGGAATCTGCTATGGATCAAAAGCTCCAAGAGAAGGAAATAGAAACTTCTGTTGGAAATGTAAGAAAGTAAAGAGAACATAATTTTTTTTTCCTCTGAAGAGACTCAGTGCTACATTCTCTTTGAAAGGTTATTGATGGTTATAGTTTATATGGAATATCCCTCTAAACATCCATATATATTAGTCTTGTTCTCTAAACTGGCACTATTGGAAGGTGTGGAACATTAACGTGGTGTCCTTTGCAAATTGAGAACATGGTCCTGAGATGACAGTGGAAGCCGACCCTTCCCTTTCTCATATCTGTAAAGGGTTCACTCCACCAAGTGCTCCAGCCATTTTGTTCTTCCTTACCACAGGCCCAAAAGCAACAGGGACTGCTGCTGTACAAGGACGGGAACTTCCAGAATTACTGGGTATTCTGTGACTGTAACAGAAAATGCACTAACAGGCACAATATCTGAAGCTCTATGTTTTAACATGGCAATTCATGAGGAATGAGATAAAAACCTGGACCTGGATTCAAGACCACACAAGCCACACTCTCCATAGCATGTGGCTTAGAACATTACCTCAGCTTTTATATCTCTGCTTCTGCTGCTCTCCTGCCTGCTTGCTTTGCTTGGATCGTCTCTGAAAGTGAGTGAGAAAGGCCTTTGACAATATTTCAGATGACTAACTGCAAATCCTTCAGAGAAATAGGATAGTACAAGTAAATGCAGCAGAAAAATTTAAAACCCAAACCCCAACGCTAAGTTACTATTTCCACGAGAGATGGGGGATGAGGAAAACATCAAAATTCCAGCTATTACTGTAAATTTAATCAGGGTGTTTTTAAAACATTCCATAATTATCATCAACTCTCATAATTTATGCCATCCATACAGGATTATAGAGAATAGACTCAAAAGTCAGGCAGGAATTCCAGTAGATGAAACACAGACCAAATGTTGCTGGATAGTTTGAATACACATATGAGGAAATCAGTCAGTTAATGTCAGCTTTTAAGGTACACCTTGCCCAGCTTGTTTAATGAATTCAAACCCCTGGGGGTTGCTCCTAGACCTTTGTACAGACAAAAAAAAAAAGATTTCATCAAAATCAGGGTCACCATAACCCCTCTTAAAAGGCACTATGTGCTTCTCCCTTATCTGAAAAATCTTAGCTATGCTTTCAAGATTACTCTCTGGGAGGCTTTGAAAAAAAAAAAAAAAGCCTCCTTTCCCCTGCCTGCTTCATGAATCTGTGCATGTAGTAAGCATGGGCCATTTGGAAATGCTCTGGGGCTCTTTAGAAAGAAGTGTATCTGACCTCAGACACTGTTCAGCCCCGTGTGGCTATCATTTCTGAACAATCACTAAATGACTTTTAGAAATTGGGAAATTGGCAGGGAAAAAAATACGTCCATTTTTAAATATCCACTTTTAGGAAAAACATTCTCTCTGTTGTGTGATTCCTTTGATTTCAGTAATTAAAGTTACATTTTCCTTTCACAAATATTTTTATCCTCTTGGAATAGAAGTTAAATCTCTGTTTTATAGAAAACACATGAAGTCTGCTTTTTCCTTTGAATCAGAAGCATTTCTCAAGTTATCCCAAATATATTATATTTCCTTACAAGGCAGCATGAAGGGCAGATGAGGAGGATAAAGCCCTTTATAACAATTAGAAGTATTGGCTTTCCATGCAAGCTTTTCCTCTCTAGTTTCTATCAGCATTTTGATCAAAGAGCAGAGCTTCTGGGCCTTTTAATTTTAATTGAATTTAACTTTATCTTCTTTGGTGGAGAAATTTCCAAACTTACACTTTGGCTATTATGCTACAGGGGATATATAGAAATGTGTAAACTGTGTCGGGTGTGGTGGCGCACGTCTTTAATCCCAGTGCTTGGGAGGCAGAGGCAGAGGCAGGCAGATTTCTGAGTTTGAGGCCAGCCTGGTCTACAGAGTGAGTTCCAGGACAGCCAGAGCTATACAGAGAAAACCTGTCTCAAAAAAGCAAACAACAACAACAACAAAAAATGTGTAAACTAAGACGGGGGTGGGGGGTGGCTAGGTATTAAAAGGTAAAGTAATACCATAAATTCAAAATTAGTCTATTGATAGTATCTTGGTGAGAGGGTATAGAGTGGAGGAAGAAAAGAAGGAAGAGTGGAGGAAGGAAAGAAGGAAGAGTGGAGGGAGGGAGGGGGAGAAGAAAGGAAGGAAGAAAGGAAAGGAGGGAGGGAAGAAAGGAAGGAAGGAGGGAGGGAGGGAAGGAAATGTATCATAAACTTTAGAAGACATGATGTAATTCTTTTGTGTTATAGATATATCCTGCTAATTGCTTTGAAAAGTCTGGATTCAGGCAAGTGCACTCTATCTTTCCTTCAGATCTTTGGGGGAGGTGGCGGAGCGGAAGTGGCATTTGCCTTATACTTCCATAGTACTGCTCATCACCTAAGGAAATCAGCACAGGTCAGGACCCTGGAGGCAGGAGCTGATGCAGAGGCCATGAAGGATGCTGCTTGCTCCTCATGGCTTGCTCGGCCTCCTTTCTTATAGAATGCAGGACCAACATCCCAGGAATGACATCACCCACAATGGGTTTCCTTCATCAATCACTAGATAAGAAAATGTCCCTCAAGCTTGACTACATCCTGATCTTACAAAGAAATTTTTTTTTCTTTACCCTAAAAATTCTATCAGAGAACTCCTACAGATGATATACTCCTTCAGTGAAGTGGGTGGATACAAAATTAACTCAACAAAATCAGCCCTCCTAAAGGCAAATAATAAATGAGCTGAAAAAAAGAAATTAGGGAAATGACATCCTTCACAATGGCCACAAAAAATATAAAATATCTTGGTATAACTCTATCCAATCAAGTGAAAGACTTGTCTGACAAGAACTTCAAGTCTTTGAAGAAAGGAACAGAAGATATCAGAGAATGGAAAGCTCTCCCATGCTTATGGATCTGTACGATTAACATAGTAAAAATGGTCCTGAAAGCAATCTACAGATTCAATACAATTTCCTTCAAAATTTCAACATTATCTTTTAAAGACCATGAAAGAAAAATTCTCAACTTCATAGGGAAAAAACAAACACTCGAAATATCCAAAACAATCTTGAAAAATAAAAAACTTTTGAAGGTATCATCATCCCTTTTCTCAAGCTGTACTACCGAGCAATAGTGGAAAAACAAAAACAAAAACAAACACACAAAAAAACCACATGGAATTGGCATAAAAAGAGTTGATCAATGGAATTGAATTGAAGATCCATAAGTAAATCCACACACCTATGGACACTTGATCTTTGACAAAGAAGCCAAAATTATGTAATGGTGAAATAAAGCATCTTCAACAAATGGTGCTGCTCTAATTGGATGTTTGCATGTAGAAGAATGCAAATAAATTCATAGCTGTCTCCCCAAGAAGACTTCACTAATGATGAGCTAAATTGTGAGCTCCTAATATTCATATATCAAAGCTTCATCTCTTATTTCAGAAAGTGACTGTTCTTGAAATCAGGGTATTAAAGAGATAATTACGTAACAAGTAGGTCATTAGTGTGAACTCTAATCCACTCTAACTGTTCCTCCTACAAATTCTGGGCAAGCAAAGACATAGCTAACAGTCAAATACTATACAGGCCATGTTAGAACCCAGAGAGCAAGTAGCTATTTGTAAGCTAAAGTAAGAGACCTGCACAGACACCATATTGACCATGACTTGATCTGGGACCCTGATTTGTCAGCTTGGGCTTTCTAAAAAGAAAAGCCAGCAACAACAACAACAACAACAGCAACAACAACAACAAAACTAGCACATGACAGAGAACCAATTTCTCAACTTCAAGATCCAGGCACTTGCATAGCCAAAATTTTGGGAAGTATTGTCGTCCTAACGGCCTTTACATGGCTATTTTGGCATGTACATATCCACATGTACACAGACATCTGTGATATACTCCTCCTCTTACTCTCACTTATTATCTCATCAGGGCCTTACCCCATAACTTCCAATAGAACGCATCTCCAAAAGTTATGATACTGAAGGTTTGAGTTTCAGTATATCCACATCAAGTCTGTATCAGATTTTTTTGTGTGTAAAGGGTAATAAAATAAATTTCTATTGCTTTCAGCTACCCCATGCTATAGTGATTTATTATGGTATAGCCCTAGCACATGAACACAGTTGTTTAACATTAAGTACTTCTTTTATTTATTAGCATTATCCCATTATTAGTTCTCAAATTATTAATTTTATTAGATGTTTTCTTCATTTACATTTCAAATGCTATTCCCTTTCCTAGTTTCCTCTCTGAACATCCCCTATACCCTCTTCCCTCCCCGTGCTCCCCAACCCACCCAACCACTCCCACATCTTGGCCCTATCATTCCCCTACACTGGGACATAGAATCTTCACAAGACTAAGGTCCTCTGCTCCCATTGATGGTCAACTAGGCCATCCTCTGCTACATGAGCAGCTAGAGACATGAGCTCTGGGGGTACTGGTTAGTTCATATTGTTGTTCCTCCTATAGGGCTGCAGAACTCCTTTCAGCTCATTGGGTACTTTCTCTAGCACCTTCATTGGGGACCCTGCATTCCATCCAATAGATGACTGTGAGCATCCACTTCTGTATTTGCCAGGCACTGGCATAGACTCACAGGAGACAGCTTTATCAGGGTCCTGTCAGCAGAATCTTGTTAGTATATACACTAGTGTCTGGGTTTGGTAGTTGTTTATGTGATGGATCACCAGGTGGGGCAGTCTCAGGAAGGTCCTTCCTTCATTCTCAGCTCTGAACTTTCTCTCTATAAATCCTTCCATGGATATTTTGTGAATATCTCAGAAGATGGAAAAATCTCCCATACTCATGGATTTGCAGGATTAATATAATAAAAATGGCGATCTTGATTAAAACAATCTACAGATTCAATGCAATCCCCATCAAAATTCCAACTCAATTCTTCAATGAATTAGAAAGGACAATTTGAAAATTCATCTGGAATAACAAAAAACTATGAAGGCAAAAACTATTCTCAACAATAAAAGAACATCTGGTGGAATCACCATGCCTGACCTCAAGCTGTACTACAATCATGATAAAAATTGTATGATACTGGTACAGCAACAGACAGGTAGATCAATGGAATAGAACTGAAGACCCAGAAATGAACCCACACACCTAGGTATGGTCACTTGATCTTTGACAAAGGAGCTAAAACCATCCAGTGGGGGAAAAACAACACATCATTTTTCAACAAATGATGCTGGCACAATTGGCGGGTATCATGTAGAAGAATTCGAATTGATCCATTCTTATCTCCTTGTACAAAGCTCAAGTCTAAGTGGATCAAGGAACTACACATAAAACCAGAGACACTGAAACTTATAGATGAGAAAGTGGGGAAAAGCCTTGAAGATATGGGCACAGAGGAAAAATTCCTGAACAAAACAGCAATAGCTTGTGCTGTAAGATCAAGAACTGACAAATGGGACCTCATAAAATTGCAAAGCTTCTGTAAGGCAAAAGACACTGTCAATAAGACAAAAAGGCCACCAACAGATTGGGAAAGATTCTTTAACAATTCTAAATCAGATAGGAGACTAATATCCAATATATATAAAGAACTCAAGAAGGTGGACTCCAGAAAATCAAATAACCCCATTAAAAAGTGGGCACAGAGTTAAACAAAGAATTTTTAACTTAGGAATACCAAATGGCTGAAAAGCGCCTGAAAAAATGTTCAATATCCTTAATCATCAGGGAAATGCAAATCCAAACAACCCTGAGATTCCACCTCACACCAGACAGAATGGCTAAAAAAAAAAAATTCAGGTGACAGCAGATGCTTGTGAGGATGTGGAGAAAGAAGAACACTTCTCCATTGCCAGTGGGATTGTAAGCTGGTACAACCACGCTGGAAATCAGTTAGGTAGTTCCTCAGAAAATTGGACATAGTACTACTGGAAGATCCAGCAATACCACTCCTGGGCATATACCCAGAAGTTGCTCCAACTTGTAATAAGGGCATATGCTCCACTATGTTCACAGCAGCCTTATTTATAATAGCCAGAAGCTGGAAAGAACCCAGATGTCCCTCAACAGAGGAATGGATACAGAAAATGTGGTACATTTATACAGTGGAGTACTACTCAGCTAATAAAAACAATGAATTTATGAAATTTGCAGGCAAATGGATGTATCTGGAGGATATCATCCTGAGTGAGGATGATATCACAAAAGAACTCACATGATATGCACTCACTGATAAGTAGATAATAGTCCCAAAACTTAGAATACCCAAGATGCAATTTGCAAAACTAATGAAACTCAAGAGGAAAGAAGACCAAAGTGTAGATAATTCATTCCTTCATAGAAAGGGGAACAAAATAATTCAAATAATTTAAAGAGAACAACTTTCAGTTCTAAGTAGAAACATAGAAAAGATATATATGGAGTAAAATTTATACAAAAATATTATACTGCATCTTATTTTTTCTATTTTGAATTTAGAACACAAATAAATCTCTGGATTTACAGAGAACACAAACTGATAGATGTTTGGTAACTTTCTTATTAATTTCCAAATTATAAATATTTTAGGCTCCTCAGGCTATATTGTCTCTATTAAAATACAAATGTAGTTGGTCCATACAGAATTAAGGGTTCATATTCTACTCATTGTTACATATAGATAATGAATTTTTAATTTCTTATAATTTTCAGATTCTATGAAATATCTTGATTAAGAGCAAGTTGACTGTTCTTTAGCCGGGCGTGGTGGTGCATGCCTTTAATCCCAGCACTCAGGAGGCAGAGGCAGGCATATTTCTGAGTTCAAGGCCAGCCTGGTCTACAGAATGAGTTCCAGAACAGCCAGGACTATACAGAGAAACCCTGTCTCAAAAAAGGGAGAGAGAGAAGGAGAGAGAGAGAGAGAGAGAGAGAGCAAGAGAGAGCAAGTGGGCTGCATTAGGCTTCGCCTCTTAAAGGTTTACCCCATTTTAACACCAAGCTTCCAACACAGGAATCCTTAAGTGACACCCTTAAACTATATCCAAACCATATTAAGCCCTCAAAGTCAGACAAACCAGCTTTCTAAAGTAAATATGACATAACGGTTTAGAGTCAAAGTATTGAAATGATGACACATCGGATCAATGATACATCCAAGTGGAAATAACCCAATTAATTGTTCGCTAATGCCTACTAACATCCAATCCATCATTCTTTTTTTTTTCCCAATCCATCATTCTTAATGTCTTGGAACCAAGTAAGAAAGAGAAATTCTAGACTAATACATTTTGCCTTAGGAAATTAAGGAGAATCTTTGTTGGTTGTAAGTGGTAGCTATGAATGGTATAAGCTTATTACCATCAGTAGGACACTTTTTTAAACATATATATTTTTATTAATGTGATATATAAAATTTCTATGTCTTGACTGGTTTTATACTGTTAACAGAAGACCTATAACACACATTTTTATTTTCTTTTTAATTTTTAGCTATATTAATATTTTGGTTACAGACCCACTTTGCAGACCTGCCACAGGGTAGCTAAAGAATAAAAACTCTTTATTGCTTTCCTTTGTGAGAGTCTTTTAGCATCCTGTTTTATCACAATTGAAATGCTGTAGTCACTGAACTATGTAACCTTTTATTTCAGATTCAGGATATTCATTGTGTTTTTTTTTTTTTCAATCTTGTATAAGGTCTTCCAGTAATCTCTGGATCCTGAGTGTCCTAGTCAGGGTTTCTATTCCTGCACAAACATCATGACCAAGAAACAAGTTGTGGAGGAAAGGGTTTATTCATCTTACACTTCCATACTGCTGTTCATCACCAAGGAAGTCAGGACTGGAACTCAAGCAGGTCAGGAAGCAGGAGCAGAGGCCATGGAGGGATGTTCTTTACTGGCTTGCCTCCCCTGGCTTGCTCAGCCTGCTCTCTTATAGAACCAAGACTACCAGCCCAGAGATGGCACCACCCACAAGGGGACCTCCCCCCTTGATCACTAATTGAGAAAATGCCTTACAGCTGGATCTCATGGAGGCATTTTCCCAACTGAAGCTCTGTGATAACTCCAGCTGTGTCAAGTTGACACAACTAGCCAGTACACTGAGAAAGGATAAAGTACAACCAGACAAGTAAAACAAGATCTGTGCTCTGTACTGCTTATAGTTTCTTGTAACTGTGATAAAACTCTTTACAGCAACAGTTTAGAGCAAGGATGGAAGATTTATTTTGGCTATGGTTTTAGAGACTCAGGTCATGAGTGATTAGCTCTATGGTCTTATGTCTTAGGCAGAAAGAATGTCATGGTTATAAGAACATGTGACAAAGGAGAGCTGTTCACTCCATAGCCAACCAAATGTAGACTGTCTACAAGGTGTGACCAGTGCAGTGGTGGCGCACACCTTTAATCCCAAAACTTGGGAGGCAGAAGCATGCGGATTTCTGAGTTCGAGGCCAGCCTGGTCTACAAAGTGAGTCCAGGTCAGCCAGGGCTATACAGAGAAACCCTGTCTACAAATATATATACCTATCCCAGTGAGATTCTTCCTCCAGCTAGTCCCACCTTCCAATCTAAAACAGCATCAAATTTTCAGTACAAAGTATTTTTGAGGACAGTTCATATATGAACTGTAACACATTGTTTCAATCACTTCAAAGTGACAGGGACATTAAAAAAGCCCACATGCACACACACACACACACACACACACACACACACACACACATGCCTTAAATGTAAAAACAAAATGTAGCTTCTAGAAGTTATAATACCTAACATCCCATCAATGTGACATTTGGGTTTATATTACTTAAGTACATCCTTACAACAATTCAAGGAAATATGTATTATTATCTTCTATTTTTAAATTGAGGACATTCATATTTATAAATGTTTTTTTATAAATGTCATTTAAAAATGGCAAGGCCCACGTGTCAATATTTTGTGACCACATATAATTGACTGAGAAGTCCGTTAAATATCATTTTCCTCTAGAATAAGTAAACTTGTTCTATGAGTCAGAAGTAATTTTGAGAAAAACAGACCTTAAAAATGTCCACAAAAAAAGTAAATTAATTTTTAAAAAAGTCCACAAAGATAATAAGCAAAGATAGAACTAGAGAAGAAATATGTCATGAAAATAAGAGTACCCATGTCACAGTAAAAGTTTTAGAGAAAGTTTGTCAGATGCAATATAATTTGGATCAAATTGAGTTAGACTTGGGGAGATGCTTACAAGCTTGTGGCCCCTGAACAGACCCCAGGAAGCTGATGAAAATAGGCTCTAGTGGTCCAACTACAAATAGGAAGGCTTGAAATAGAGATAGATTGCAAGAACGAAGAATAGCAGGAGTTGCAATTTGAAAAGGGATCTGGGGCTGGAGGATAAAGTGTTCATAAACACAGGGCCCTCTCCTCTTCTTTTTTACCAAACTAAGTAGGATACAGAACACTGAAAACCTTGTGGAAAAAAAAAAAAGTCCATCACATTGAGGAACTTTCCCTTAGAAGTCACACTGAAATGATCTTCTCGGCAGCTAACAATGAACAAGCTCCTTAGCTGGGCATTAAGCTTCTCATCGCAGAGCCCCAGTACTCCACTGTTGGCGTACACACTAAAACCTAATGCTGAGGAAAGTGTTGTGAAAGCAAGTACTTCTCGTGCATCTTTTCTATGCTGTCTTCTTATTTGCTATAAATTGCTTCTATTCTCCTTTCCATCTCGTACCTGAGGTTCTTTTCTTTCTTTCTTCCTTTTATTTTTTTTTTTTGAGGCAGAGTCTTTCTATGTAAACCATGCTGACCTGTGATAGATGATTTTTCTGAGTTTGTCTCCTGTGTTCTGGAATTACAGGCTTCTACCACCATGCCTTCCATGGTTTTCTTTAAATTATCCTTCAAATTAAACACACATTAGTCACTAAAGTTAGATAATGCTCATGGACATTCTTTAAGGCATAGCCACCTAGGTCCCTTCTCGTGATTTCTAGCTCCTCAGTAGCTGGTGGAACAGCTTTCCAGATACAGGCTTTTCATTGGCTCTTGGGTCACCCATCATTGAGTAAACAAATATTTCTTTTTATGTGCTGCATTTTCTGCCTCTCTTGATTGACAACCAGATTTAATGGCTCTTGTCAGGTCTCTTCCTTGGAGTAGATGTTTTAATAGGAATAAACAGGCACAGGGCAGACAAAAGTCACAGTGAGACTGTCTACATAAACTCTTTACTATGTCAGAGACTCCTGGACACAGGCTAGGAACTTGAGTATTAAGCCATTTGCCAAGACAA